>OX637665.1:4755590-5355590 GCA_951802225.1 Euspilapteryx auroguttella
GGCGGGTGCTGCGCCACCGCGAACTCCCGCAGCCGCCGCAGGCCGCACACCCACGACGCGTTTATGTATTCACTACCTGGTTTCAAGCAATCACGAACGGTTAGGAAACTTATTTCACAAGCAAAAGAGTAAAAAAAACTGATAATTCTTAATAGCTAAATTTGACAATCCGGTTCTACGAGTATATCAAAAACAAATCAATATCAATTATATTCATAAAGAAAATTATTTTGCTTGTTTCTATAAACATAATTAAAAAAAAACTTTTGCGATCCGACTCGAAGGACCACATTCAATCTTTATATTGATATCTTATATATGAAAATACTAGTCGACCCGGCGAACTTCGTACCGCCTAACCTATTACTATCTTGTGCATGTATTATACTTATAAACGTTCCTTTTGAATTACTCTATCTATTAAAAAATACCGCATTGAAATCCGTTGCATAGTTTTAAAGATATAAGCATACATAGGGACAGACGCGGGAAGCGACTTTATTTTATACTATGTATTGATAACGCTATTCTTGAAGTCTTGATACCAGTCAAAATTAGCTTATTTTGATCTACAAACCGTCGTGGAATTCCAGGTAGGGTTCAACGGTGCGAAAAAGAAAATACAAAAAAAAAACAGTCAACTCTTAGAACATCATTTCTCAATACAAGTTTGCCGGGTAAGCTAAGCTTTTTTAAGAGGTAAAAGTAAAAAACTTAAACGTAAATTTAGAATACAAGCCTGGCCTGGCCATCTAGTTAAAGCATAGAGTCCCACCTTCGACCCCCGGGCGCGGCACGAGCAGCACGCGCGCGGCGTCGGACGGCAGCGCGGCGCCAGGACGGTTTTTTTCCGCGTTGTGTGGTGCGCGTGCGCTAACAGCCGCTTCCGCGCACGACCGTGATATAAGCTGCAATGAAAATTATGTGTTTAACTATACATACTATATGTGTTACTACTATTATGTGTTTTACTATTATGTGTTTATATCGTGGTCAATGTGGCATTAATAAACGTTTCTTTCTTTCTTTCTTTCTTTCTTTCTTTCTTACCTATACTTACATCTTGCCTTTGATAATTGTTATACTTATTTAAATGATAAGGTTATACAGGTCCCACCACGTAACCTTGTCTTTGACCTTGAATTCGCAGAAATCAAAAATCAGGTGTCATAGCAAATTACAGGGGGGTGGGGCGGGTTGTGCATCGCGCCAGTGCTCTATTGGCTATTTTAATCGTGCTGCGTCCACGTAATGATTTTATTTAATACTATTCGTCCCCATATTCTACAGTCGTTCTGTTCGTTCGTTAATTTTGTACACATGCGCAGTAATCCCCTCCTTATTTTGCTCAGAGCTAAAGTTACGTGGCGGGACCTGTACTTCATTATAGTATACAGGGGATCCTACAGCTATTATTTATCTAAGCTTTTGTTGCATGTTTTTTTTTTTGTTCTTTCCACTGAGACATACTGAAATCACTTACCCTTGGCAGGAGTCAAGCATAACGGCAAACCAAACAACCGCGGCAACCTCAAATTATTTTGGCTATTTGTGGAAGATGCCTATGTCCAGCATTGGACGTCTCTCAGCTAAGATACTGATGATGATGAGTTATCATTCAAGTCTTACCTGGAATTGTTTCTCAAGCAAATTGACCGGCGGCGGGCCCTGGTACTGCGTACTTCGGTTGGATAAAGAGCGCATCCGCTCTAGTATCGCATAGTTTTCCGCACGATTCGCCCTGCGAATAAGTATATTTTATAAGTCATTTATATAAATACAAAACTTGTTTGGATGTTTTTCATAAGCCGATAATAATGGAAAAGGGTGTGTTAGGTAATCCTTAGTATGTTCCCACCTCATAACTTTTCTCAAACAATATGGATCGGAACCTAAACACAAAAAATCAGCTGTCCTGTACTTTGACCGCATCAGCTGATCGAACCAATGGATTAGCTTTTATTTATTTTTTTCAAATTTCTATCTAGTTAGATAGATTGTGAACGTAGGTACAGTGGCGGACTAGGAGGCCGTAACAGATTTGTCTATTGTTTCATCAGCCCTAGACTGTATTACCAAAGAACAAGAGCTATTTTGCAGTACAGAAAAACCGGAAGTGTTACGGCCGACCGTATCCGCCACTGTACCGTAGAATGGGGTTTCTGAAAAACACGTGGTAATGTCTAAATTAACTAAAATGTTCCTTCATTGACTACGAAACCCTAAAACGGATATTTGGGACTATTTCATAATAGAACTTGTCAGAAACACTCTAAGTAACACGGAAATATGGTCTTCTGAGACTTACTAAACGACATCAATATATTTTCTAAAGAGTAAAAAAGACAGCAACAACTCACCTCCTCACCTCCTCCTTCTCATCCTCAGTCATATTATTATAGGCGGCCATCTTTTTACTATACGTATCAGTCGACCGCGGCGCCAGGTCATACACATCCTCCTTCTCCTTATCACCATCCCCATTCCCATTACCATTGTCATCACCATTCAACTCCTTCACCGATGAGGACTTGACACTTAGATCATCGGTTTTTATCGACACTTGACTGTCTTCTCCCTTGCTCTTAACGCTCGCAGTTTCATTATGTTCGTAGCCGTTCGTTAAATCGTTGACGCTCTTAGTTTTACTCGTGAAGTCTAGGACTGCTAATTCTTCATCCGTGATAGGCTGTAGGAGTTTTACTAAGTAGTTTCTTGTCTCTTCGAAGGGTATAGCTGTGTCGCCGGAACGAACGTGCTCTAACAAGGCGTCGTGTACGAAGACGTACTGCTCTTCCGTTTGGACTAGATGGTTCCGTTGTGTGCGGGCGCGACAAAGGAACCCTAACGGAGAGAGGGTTCCTGTTAGCTTCAGTTGGTTGAGCTGAGCGTCTAGGACTATGAAGGTGCCGGTGCGGCCGACGCCCGCGCTGTGGAGATAAATGCATGTTTAGTAGATGGGAAAGGAACTTTGTGCATAGAAAGATATATGATCTGTAGAGAAAGACAGTTCAGGAGTAAGGAAGTAACATAGCCTAAGCTTTCAATAATAATAATAATATTAACGCATCACACTCAGAGCCCCTAACTAGGCAGAACCTGTATCAACGTATGCCCAAAACATATACAGAGACGAACATTACACCCAAATCGGAAACAAACATAGTTATTCATCATAACAATGTTCACCCCGCCGGGAATCGAACACAGCTGCACCCGCGTCTCAGTACACGTCACTGCCAACTGAGCTACGGAGCAGTCAAAGGAGGTGTCAAACTCGTGACGTAATCTGTATGTACTCGCTCGTCCATTTTCTTACTCCTGTGACAAATTGTCGTTGCATTATAGTCTTTATTAGTGTGTAATAGAGTACCAGCAGTGCACGAGTACGGCTCGAGGGGCGGAAGAGGCTCGAAGTAATACTGTACTACAACCTGTCATTGCATTATCCTCTTTACCAGTGTGTAATAGAGTGCTTGCAATTCGCGAGCACTGGCTAAGACAGTGTAATCCGGTTTATACTCGTGACGAGTTTGCGACCCCCTTGGAAGTTTGGCCTCTGTTGCTTCCTTACTCCTGCGACTATACAAATTGTCATTGCAATATGGTCTTTATCAGTGTGCAATAGAGTACCTGCAGTGCACGAGCACGGCGCGGGGCGCGGCGGAGGCTCGTCGCACGAAGGGGAGCACGGCGAGCGGGTGGCGCGGCGTGCCGTGGTCCGGCCACATTGTGTAGTGGTACTGTACCACTGTGCGGGACGTGGTGCCTGTCCCGTCACTGGTCGGCCACTGTGCCCATAATGTAAAGATAAGAATTAAATGGAAACTATAGGCGACGACGAGGTGTTTCAGGGCTACAACGGTGGATCCGGCTCGAAGGACAATTTTTTGCGGTGTCTTGTTTTATAAGTCTTTGGTATATTTAAATATATTTTTCAATAAAACGTTTGGTTTGCATAGTATGCGGGATGTAAGTGTGATCGCTCATAAACACATTTGCCTTTAAACGGTATCCTGCAGTAGTCAAATGTCAAAATGTATTTATTCAATATAGGATACAAGATATCACTTATTGAAAGTCAATTAGACTTGGTATTGATACTTTATTTGGTAAAGTATTCTATACTGCGAGAGTCGAGGTAGTTCAGGGTGCCCACCAATTGGCTCAGGCAAACAAAAATTTGCCTTGCCTTACGACAATTGTCGCCTGGAGACTGGAGACGCCCCCAAACGAGCCCTCCTCTGTCAAATGATCTACTCCCTTTCGCTTCGCAATGATTTTACAGCGTAGAGAAGAAAGGGGAAACTAACTTTATAATTTATCTCTCTCTTTGTGGATAAACAAAATGTTGGCCTTGCCTTACGACTTGCAGAAAACGGAAAACAGGACTGTCTTGCGAAAGTGGGGTTAGGTAGTAAATATCAATAGCAATTAGATTATAATTAACTATGTAGTCTAATTAACTTTCAAAAGTGATATCTTGTATCCTATATTTAATAAATATTTTTTTGTTTTTTTTTATTCGACCCGGCGAACTTCGTACCGCCTAACCTATTAATATTTTGTGCGTGTATTATACTTATAAACCTTCCTCTTGAATCACTCTATCTATTAAAAAAAACCGCATTAAAATCCGTTGCATATTTTTAAAGATATAAGCATACATAGGGGCAGACGCGGGAAACGACTTCATTTTATAGTATGTACGAGCTTTCCCGGCTTACTTCGTTACGCCATAGAATATAAGATACTACAAAAGACTTGGCTCTATAGATTATGTTCTTTTGACTGCCCAAAATGGCGGAATAAAAAACAAACAACAACAACAAACCACCTGTCAAAATATGTAAACAACGGAAAAAATATTGCACCATGGGTTACATACATTATTTGAGTTTAGGTAAGGTACCCTAATTTTTTTGAAAATCTAATATAGCCTATGACACTCGGGGTTAATGTAGCTTCCTAACAGTAAAAGAATTTTTCAAATCGGTTCAGTATTTCCGGAGCCTATTCGTAACAAACAAACAAATCTTCCCTCTTTATAATCAATATATATAAAACTCTTCCGTTACTGACTGACTGACTGACTGACTGACTGACTGACTGACTGACTGACTGACTGACAGACAACGCAGAGCCGAAACTACTGGGCGTAACCGGGCTGAAATTTTGCATGTAGGTTCCTTAGGGAGTGTAGGTGAGCACTAAGAAGGGATTTCCCGAAATTCCCACGGGAACGGGAAAAAACGGGAATTTTGTGTTTGTAAGAAATCTGCGCGGGAAAAACCGCGGGGCAGCCTCTAGTCTATATATATAAAACTCTTCCGTTACTGACTGACTGACTGACTGACTGACTGACTGACAGACAACGCAGAGCCGAAACTACTGGGCGTAGCGGGCTGAAATTTCGCATGTAGGTTCCTTAGGGAGTGTAGGTGAGCACTAAGAAAGGATTTCCCGAAATTCCCATGGGAACGGGAAAAAAATTGATTTTTGATTTTATGAGAAATCTGCGCGAGTGAAACCGCGGGGCAGCCTCTAGTATTGGTACAGATTGCTACCTGAGCCTTGAGATGTCGCACGGTGTAGGCGGCGCGCACGCGCTCGGCCAGCAGCGTGACGCGCACGGCGCCGAACTGCGCGCTGCTGCCGCGCCCGCCGCTCGGCCAGTACATGTCGCATTTACGCTGGGGGGGTAGACAAAAATTAGACAGGTGTACATCAATATGATAACCAAAGAAAAAAAAACTAAGTTTAGTAACAGAGAAGGAGTGATCTAAAAAGTGCACAGAGTTTTTATCAAAGTGTTACAAAGTAAACCCATTCCACCAGTAGTCTTGTGAAATATTTTAAAGAATTAAATGAGTAACTAGTTATTGTAACCTATCTCTTAAAGTTTTTACAAGAGCCACCTGGAGTGCCTCAGGAATCCAATAAGGGCTCAATTTAATTTTGATTTTTATCAATGACATTAGAAAATTATGTTTTGTAAAGCAATGTTATAAGACCTAACATTGGCTCAGCTGATCATCTAGCTGAGCTGTCGGAACATACAGCCCATATCTTGCAGTTTGCTAATGAGCTCCAAATACGGTAGCAAAGTGAAAGCACACCTAGAAGAAGCAGAAGCCCTAATAAATGAAGCAATGGGTTAAAAATGATCAGATTTGTGGGTGTGAGTATGTGGGGATGTGTGGGGGCTGCGGGGGTGTGTGGGGCTGTGTGGGGAGCACTCACGCGGCCGCGCTCCACCAGGTTGGTGATCATGACGACAGCGTGCACGTCGTGCTGGCACACCATGAGCCAGAAGGCGTCGAGCGTGGCCGGCGTGGGGCCCTGCGTGGCGATGTAGCGCCGCCGCCACGCTAGCCATTCCAGCTTCACTGGGGTCGGGGTGCCGTCTGGACAGAAAGGAAACAACGTTTACACTCAAGCCCAACACTAGGAAGCAACTGTACCTAATCATGAGCATTTAAGTTGAAAGACGTCAACTGCTGGACCTGCCCTTGCAGCACGACGGACCATTTGTCGAATCTAACTGTCACTTTTAATCACTTTTGACATTTCAATGCTGGAAAATGTATGGAGATGCCCTCGCAGCACGACCGACCATTTGCGGTGTCTTTCTGTCACTTTTAATCGCTTTTGACATTTCAATGCGGGAAAATGACGTCACTAATCGAGAGCGAACCATTATGTCTACGGATCGAGCATGAGCAGCACGGGATATAACTCTTGCGATGTTGAACTGTCAGTTTAATCAATTGTCTATGATCTTGCCAAAAGTGCGAACATGAGATACGGTTTTTCTCTACGAATGACACATGAATCCGACATATCTTGTCTACTAATGGAAGGGGTGCAGACAAAATAAGACAGGAAGACAAGTTTAGTTCTAGGTTATGTTATCTTTCGTCGATAGCATAATTAAGTTTGGTTATTTACTGGAAAATAAAATAAAAACCAAATGATTATATACTTACCGTCTTATTTATAAAGATACAGTAGATTTTAAGTCGCCTTACTGGAGGTCTACTTCTCTGGTTTGTTGTATGGTAAATACGTGACATCCAGTCTAAATTGATATACGTCAAATAACTAAAATGCTCTTTAACTTTTTATGAATAAGAGGGTTATAGTATAGTATAGACACTCTATTGCAATCAATAAACTTATCATTAGGTGACTAACAATTAATGTTCTTAAATTAATACATTGATTGCAATGGGCGGCCTTATCGCTTAGAGCGATTTCTTCCATAATAACATCAATACATTATTAAATAAAGTCGCTTTCCGCGTCTGTCCCTATGTATGCTTATGAGCCAGTTTACAGCGATACTAGCGCCATTCGCGTAAAAAAAAATATCTTCTAAACTAAGGTAAATATCAAAAATGTGGCACAGTATGACACTAGATAATATAGCCTAGTATTTTTAGGGTACTGTTGTATAGCTTTTAGGTTAAAGACCAAAGAAATCTAGAAAGTGTTGCTAAAAGTGGCCACCTAAAAGCTATAATAAGGTGCTAGGCTACATTATCTAGTGTCATACAGTGCCACATTTTTTTATACTTATTTGTATTACTTTAGAAGATATAATTTTTTACGCGAATTGCGCTAGCATCGCTGTAAACTGGCTCTTAAATCTTTGAAACTACGCAACGGATTTTGATGCCGTTTTTTTTAAAAGATAGAGCGAGTCAAGAGAAAGGTTTATAAGTATAATACCTGCACTAAAAAGTTACGTGTTACGCGGTACCTAGTTCGCTTGGTCGTTTTAGGTTCTGTATAGGTTTTCAGTCTATCTAGGTAGGTATTGTCCATAAAACGATTTCTACTCCCGCCACCAAAACTATCCACTGTCCGCAAATTATGACCGAAGCTAGATGACCACACAACACATTGAACACAAACAACTGTTGCTCGCACAACAAAGTAAATAACTTACTACCGCTTCTAAATAACTTACTTTTTTGACTCCATTTCACACTTTCTTTCTGCGTTTTTCTCTTTTTATGGCGTAAATCGGCGTAATTACTTGGAGAAAATACTTAAAATACTTTGTTCAAAAGTTTTAAAAGTTTTTACAAACAAAATGAAAACAATTACAACGATCATTTGAAAAACGTTTTGTTTATTCTTCACATAATCTAGTGCGTTCCATTTAAAACATTTCTTTTCATAATAAAAAAAAAGTAAACTAAACGCAATGAACGAATGAATAGTGCTGTGCTGCTTGTTATTTGAATCAATATCTTTCCCCGACCCTGTGTGACCACATCAAAAATAAAAGATTGGTCTTATTTTTTTCGTCTAGCAGCCCCATCTATCTCGATGGTGAGGAAGATTTAGACAACGATTAAATTTGTCTACGCACTGCTGCATGTTCGCACATGCGGGAAAACAAGACCCTCGAGATAATTTAAAACATTTAATCGCGTGTTCAAATGAGTGAGTGCATGCTGCCGCGGATGATCGACAATAGTGACAGATAGATATGACAAATTCGACAAATTGACCGTCATGCTGCGGGGGCTGGGCTGATATACACAGTCAAATCGCAGCTCGAACTCTCCAAAGTGTATAAACGTAACATTAAATTTTTATCCGCTCCAAATTTAAATACACAGTCGAGTTCCGACTTCGTGACAGTGAAACATATGCTCGACGGAGTATAAGACGGCTCGAGCCAGGATAATAAGTACTCGGGAACTACTTGTCCGATTATTATACTCGACCGAGTAGCCTTCAACCACTGACTGAATGTCAGCCAAAAACGTCGCCAATTAATCGCTACAACAACCGGTCTTGAGCGACCCTTATCCAGTGTAATTCCGCTACTTTCACAAGATCGTCTGATCACCTTTTGGCCGGTGTGTATACTCTGCAGCTTCCGGTTCGAGGTCGCCACTCAAATCTCGACATTCTTAATCAAAAAATTTTATAGTATTCTATAGCATATGTTTAATAAGGATAACGTATGACTCTAATGGTGAAAGCAATTTTTTTAATAGGTCCAGTTATCTATACCAATATTATAAAGAGGAAAGATTTGTTTGTTTGTTTGTAACGAATAGGCTCCGGAAATACTGAACCGATTTGAAAAATTCTTTCACTGGTAGGAAGCTACATTAACCCCGAGTGTCATAGGCTACATTAGATTTTCAAAAAAATTAGGGATCCTTACCTAAACTCAAATAATGTAACCCAAGGTGCAATATTTTTTCCGTTGTTTACATATTTTGACAGGTGGATTGTTGTTGTTGTTTGTTTTTTATTCGGTCATTCTGGGCAGTCAAAAGAACAAGTCTTTTGTATATCTTATATTCTATGGCGTAACGAAGTTAGACGGGAAAGCTCGTTAATAGATAAAGAGCCTGTTATAATATTAGCACACCTCGGACACTACCAAACAAATGCGTGAAACAACGAGAGGTGCCGAGCGCGCCCGAGCGTGGCCGAGCGCGCCCGAGCGTGGCCGAGCGCGCCCGAGCGTGGCCGAGCGCGCCCGAGCGCGGGGCCGCACTTACTGAGGGAGGCAGGGAGTGCCCGTACTGTATGTACTCTTTCTTATACTATGATATTAGTTTAAAAGTCCACTCACCAACATCAATAACAACGTCATGCCCCTGGTCATCATCCTCGCTGTCCTCGCTATCAGAGTCCTGATGCTGTACCTCCTCAGCCACTCCTCTGAACTCAATGTTCAGGAAGGCTGCCTCTATACCTTCAGCTAGGACCGGTGGAGGTTTCGGTGGTTTTATTGATGGTTGCCTGTTGGAATAGATTGGGTTGATTGATAGCGGGACGAGAATGGGAATAAAATTTTTATCATCATCATTTCTGTCGTGAACAGACGTGCACGAAGTATACTTTTAAATTCACTGGCACTGGAAAGCTATAATTTCAACCTTATTCCACCTACACAATCCAATTATATACAAGTTAAATTGCATAATGTAAGTACTTTTCATCCCATCCGCTCGAAAAGAGAACTTTCGGGCTACTGTTCTCTTTATCATACAGTGACTCTCTATTCTGGATTATAGCCTAATTTTTTTACATTCTTTAGTGTCCTGGGAAATTATGAATGCATAATTGGAGTAGCAGTTATAGTTTTTGAGGTTTTTCATTTTCATTTCGAAAAAGAAAACAAAAAAAGTAACTTTGTCTAAACTGTAATTGAATAAAAATGGCGGCGGCTATTGTTTACGTTTTCTTTGAGAACTAAAATATGTACTATAATTTTAGTTTGCTCACCTCTCCTTACACCCTTTCCGTTGCAGCAGCCTCTTCAGCGGCGTGTCGACGTGGGGCCGCATGCCGTCTATGTAGTTGGCGTTGACGTACCCGCAGGGGGCCGCCCCCGCGCCGCCCGCGCCCCCCGCGCCCCCCGCGCAGCCCGGCGCCCCGCACTGACCTCCCGAGGATACGCAGACGCGGGAGTGGTCGTCTATATTATACAAAAAATATATTTAGACTGACATTCAAAGTCGAGCCGCCTCACAGGGCGTCACGGTCGCTTTGCGGCTGTGGGCTACCTCTACAGCGTCTCCCGGTTTAAGGGATTCGTGTGATGACCGCAAGGTTGGCCGAATCTGGGATTGCGGTGGGCTAGTCGAGTCGGAGTATGATCTTGCGCTCCATAATGACAACTTTAAATCGTTGTCTGCTTCAAATTACAACACACACACACAGTTACACAGTTGAGATCAGACTTCAACCCACTAACTAGACTCTTGACTTGACTTCAACCTAAGCCCGTAAAATTAGCACTGACTGCGAATGTCAACCTTTCAAGTTTTCTTTTACACTACATATTGTTACTTAACATGAGACACGGAGAATTGATGTTGTATTACAATTCGAATGCTTGAAAATACGGGATCAAACTAGATCATAGGATATGCATTACACCAATTTACCTATTTCACGAGTTTCAATCAATCAACCATCGCAACAGTCAGAAATACCAAAGAATCACAAACTTACAAGCTGTGATATTGAGGTAGCGATTCTTGAGTCTGTTTTCTGGGCGGTGGCTGTAGTTGCTCGTGTGACCGAGGGCAGCCGACTTTGACACCACTATCTCGTACTCTTTGCTGTAAAACAAACAAATTTTAAAGGTTTAAGTCACACAATAGGAATTCATTATTTAGTTAACCCTGTTGAGCCTCTGGATTGGCTCAAAAGCTTATACAGTAATAGGGCGGAACGATATTTATTTCACGGCGACATTATGATAACCATAGACAAAGTAGAACACTGCGCTTCCTATAGACGAAAAACCTGAATGCGAGCCGTTATCAAATGTGTATTTTGTTGTATGGTTTTGAGTCTGTGGAGGCAAAACTATGCAAAAGAAGTCTAACAGTTGTTATAAAGAAAGCTCATGAACAAATAAAGACGACAAAAAACAACTCAACACAAAGCATAAAAAACTCACCTAAATCCAATATCCCCATCAGCATGTAAAGCAGCCACGTGCTTCACAAAATCGACCGCTGTCCGCGCGGGGTGCGGGGGGGCCGACATGCGGGGGGGCCGCGGGGGCGCCGCCGGGGGGGCCGGCTCCGGCCGCGCCGCCGGGGCTGCTAGATTATAACTAACATTTAGTGATGTATTATGATGAGGATGCTCAAATTTTAAACTTGAGTGCAGTGAGAGTTTCAAGGGTTTAATAATGGCTTGAAAATTGAAATAGCGAGAGTTGTTACAGTTACCGCAGCGACATAGATTAACACATACGTTGTATACGTAAACTCTACTCTTTATTTCATTCTATGCTATAAGAATTTTTTGCAAGAGTGATGGAGCCAAAGAGGCAAAATATATGTGTGTGCTGTCATGGTCTGGTGAAGACAGGGTCTAATTAAAGTAGTCTGTGTTTGGTTTATTCAGTATCTGAGGTAGCCATAGCCAGTATCTGGTATAGTCACAGTCAGTGAAGGTTTTAAACAATTATGTTAGGTTGACTGATTAGAAAAAATTGTCTATCTATCTTTACCAGGTTTCTTGTAAGAGTTGAGCGGCGCGCGCGCGGCCCGCTCGCCGCCCTCCTCCAGGTAGCTGTAGGCGGCGCTGATGCACTTGCTGAGACGCGCGCGACATCTGGGGGGAATCAAAATACTTTCATCATCATCATCATCATCTCAGCTAGTCAATAATTTTGGTATTTTCCTACATATTTATCCTTGAAAACTTTGTCAGTTTTTTTTTATTATACTTCTTACAAATAGTCCTCAACCTACGGTTGGTACTATACTAAAATCGATCGGACGTAGTTACCTGCAAACGTAGCTGTAAGCACGTAGCGTAATTAATAATCAGCGCTGCAGTTATTTTATGCGTAAATTCATTTACATGTATTTTTGTGTGGAAAGGGTGGAAAGTAGAGCCAAGGTAGCCGGGGAGGCGCTCCACGACCCACCAGGGCCGGGGAGGCGCTCCGAATGGCTGGCACTATTCACTTTAAACCTCCTAGGGGGAATTTGAATTTGAACTTGAAAATGTCCACAGGGGGGGCGCTTTTGATAGTAATGGTAACTAGGGGATACCAGACTAATCTAACCTCCAATAGACGGCGGCCAGAGCGAGGGCCACAATCAGCAGTATCGGGAGGGTAGCGAGTAGAGCCAAGGCAGCCGGAGGGGGCGCTCCACGACCCACCGGAGGGGGCGCTTCTGATGGCTGGCACCACTCACTTGACACCTCCTGAGGGGGACAACAACACAGTATAAGAAAGAGTACAACGTACAGTACAGACATTCCCGCAAAGCATTCCTGCGATAATGACCCGTATAACTACGCGAAAGCGCTTCTTTATTAAAATTTTATTGTAAATCGACGACATTCTTTTAGTTTTATGTAAGTACACAAAATGTAAAAAAGAGTAAAAAATTATTTATTCAATATAGGATACAAGATATCGCTTATTGAAAGTCTATTACTAAACTAATCTAATTATTATTGATACCTTATTTCGTAAAGTATCCTATACTGCTAGAGGCGAGGTAGTTATAACAGCTATGTTACAGTTTTATAAGTGTAAAAATTTAATAATTCAATAATAGTCATCAAAGCAAAACAAAGACAAACAAAACTATAACCTACCTCAGCGGGAGATTCAGTCCCGTTGACTAGAAGATGAGGCCTGGCAACAGAGAGGGTGACTGCGTAGATCTTCACCTCGTAACGAGTTATGTTCCACAGCTCCACCGGCTACAAGTAAATTACATAACATTATCAAATACTCTCTCTTTCGTAGAATTCATTACAACCGCAGGGCGTCCACTTTTAGACATAGATCACCCATTAGGATAGAGTTTGCAGTAATCACCACGCTTGGCCGGCAGGTAGGCGATGGCAGTATCGCTCTAAGTATTTGAATGAAGGACGCCGCTGCCCTTGTTACAGGTGTACGCTTAGTCGATTTTTACGACAGCAATGGGAGGAGATAGGGTAGTGGTATTCTTTAACGCCACCACACCGGCTCTCAATCCCTGGTCTCAATCAATAGTCTAGGTTAGTCGCGAATTCGTCATACAAATTCGCGATTTGAACCCTTTTATTTGGGCCGCTGGAGTCTGATGACCTGACAACCTGGCCGATATCAAACAGTGGATGTGTACTGTATATGGTAAATGCTAAGTAAAAGAGGAATACATACAACACTAATAGTAGTCTCAATGTCCTCCCGCGTGGCCGGCATGGTGAGCCGGGTGCGCGGGGCCGGCTCGGGCAGGCGGCGCAGGGTCACCACGTACTGGTCCAAACTGTTGTCGTAGACTGTCGGTTGCCGCCATTGTAGGTACAGGTTGCCTGAGTGACCAGGTTATAAAGAACAATTATAATACTGTGTGAGAAGATGTAGCGAAATGGCTGTTAAACGTTAAGCGGGGGGAACAATAGAAAACACACTTTAACACGGCAAAAAACTAAACTTTACTATAAATAGCAAACAAGCAAAATTTTCTAATATTGAGTAAATATAAATATGTTTAGGTGGTACGAAGTACGCCGAATTAGCTATATTTTGGATGTTTTGCTAATCCACTGTGCAGGATTGGAAAAACTCGATTTTTCCATACACCTTGAAAAATTTTAATAACATAATTTTTGTGTGTTATCCCATGTATACGTGTCTTCTTCTTCTTCCGGTGCCTCTCCACTACTGGAGTTTAACTGTCAGCTCCGCAAATGCTTCTCTTAACTTCTCTGTTTGTATATGTATCAAGCTAATTAAATATACAAATTATAATTATGTAATTTTCTACCTACATATAGTAATTAATTTGCTTCTTCTTCTTCTCTCTCTACTTCTCTGTGTATTAAAGACTTCATTCAAACATGCTAACTCACCCTTAGTCTGTTCGCAGGTAAGATTGAGGACGACGGGCGCAGACGGAGCCCTAACGTCAGTCAGGACGTAGAGGGGCTCCGATTGCGGCCCGAGGAGCTCCAACAGGTCTCGTGACCGCACACCGTCGAGGGAGAACGAGTAGAAGGCACGCACCCAGATCTTGTACGGAGTGAATGACCCTGGAAGATTTATTTTGTTGCACATAGGTAGAAACATCTAAACAGGTATCTTTATGAGCCGTTCCCATTTGTCGTCTGTCGGGCCCGCATTTAAATCGGACGTTTTAGTAGCAGTTTTAGCGTTGTTTTTGTATTATTATTTTTTGCTCTAGGAGACGAAGAGTATTACTGCGAATGTGGCCGTAACACATGGCCTGAGTACATTTATTAGTAGGGTATTTACACTTGTCATTTCCCCTCTTTACAAAAAAAAAAAGGGGTATTTACACTTGTGGGATGATAATTTCCAATGTAAATTTTACACGTGATCCGGCAGCCGTCAAGTGGGAACGGGAGTTCATTCAATGTTAAGTCGAATAAAGCTGAGGCAAATGAAATGCGGGTTGTGCCAGAAAGTTAACAGTTATAGATTTTATATAAATGGGCTACTCTACAAACTGGTGGCTAGTACTGAGTAATGTGCTCGTATTCTCAAATTGCAACCTAAGTTTAAAATTGGTTAAAAAGTTTACTTACTCAAATTCTTCAGTCGAAACGCTACAACCTTCGTCAACACGCCAGCGTTATTCAGCAGGGTCAGATTCTTGGTCGACTGCTCCCTGTTCTCTATGCCAAGGTCGCTCGGAAACGCGTTCATCCTCTTGACCTCTGATGATGAGGGGACCCCGACCACTGGCTTCGCATCATTCATCGGCAATCCTTGCTCATAGTACAGGACATAAGCTATTTTCTTAGGATCCGGTGTCTTATTAGTTGGTAAAGACTTTTTGACCACTTCTATCGGCATATCAAAAGACTGATGATCTTCTTTCTCCTTCGTATCTGTACTATTCGCATCTTGTCGTCTCTTTCTATGCCTGTGCGTCTTTAGCTCCCGCCTTGAACGGAAGTCATTCAGAATATCAGATTTGGAGTAATCATCGTTGTATTTTTGCTTCTCATTGTTGTACCAGTCACGTGGGAGATCTGGTGGTCTTTCGGGCAAGACTGGGGAGTCTGCCAGTACTGTGCTATCTTTCTTTGGTATCACTGATAGGTCAGATTTTTCATCGGGCAGGGGGGCGTCGCCTTGGAGTGGGTGGTTCCGCCTGGGGTAAACAGTGAAGTTGGTGGGTGGTACCCAGGAGAAGTGGATCTCATCGGACGAGACCCTAACAGCTGTCAGGTTCTGGGGCGCGGATGGAACTGTCAAAGAGAATTGTTATTAAGAGAGTATTATTCAATGAAGGTAGACAGGAAGGCATGAATTTTTTAATGTTGTTTGATTTTCATAGAATTAGGTCTTAATTTTAATAGTTGCAAAAAAGTTATGGGTTGCTCATTAAAAGATTTAGTTTTTTTATCATAAGAAATATATATTTTTACGTAAATTTTAAGGAAAATCTAAAAACACATTAAATACCTTTAAGACAAGTCTAAAGTGTACACTACAAAGAAGACCAATATAGGCAAACATTACAACCTTTTTAGTATCAATAAAGCTCTTCTAAGGAAAGTTATTTGAAAGAAGCAAATCATTGTCAGGTAACTAGTAATTTAGATTCAATGAATGATACAATCCATAACGAAACAATAACTGGTGCTGGTGGGCCAAAAATCAAATAACAGGAGATGTGGTTAATTTTTCATGGTTAAAACTGAACCATATTTGGGTCAGTTGCAGTTGATAAAAATTAATAGTTTTTTTTTTTTTGTGATAGCTGTAGATGACTTTATAATACCTCTAGTTACCTATAATTTAAAAATACACCTGTAGACATTAGTCGTACAATATTATATTAAAAGTAGCTATCATTTTGTGTCTTTAAAATTATCCTGGCATGACCTATGCCATTATTACTGTCGGTTTTAATTGACACCACTTAGTGATGTTAGTAACCTTCACACACATCACAACCTACCAACAATCTACAAAAACAGGAGCTAAATATTCCTAATCCTTAGTTAGTTCGGGAACATAACAAATAATGGTGACTTCTCAAAAGTAGCTCTCTCCTATCAAATAACTTAAATGCATCACAAACTTTTTTTTTGAGGACATAAAAAAGTGTTACTAAGTTCAAAGCATAATTTTATGTTTTATTTAGGGTTTCCTACCCGGGATCCCGGGATCGGGTATTCCCGGGAAATCGGCCGATCTTCTTCCCGGGAAAAAATCCCTAGTTCCCGGGAATCCCGGGAAAAAAATACCATAGCGAAATTCGAATGAAATACTTACGAATCAAATCTCATATCGGTATTGGACTATTCAGACCTTTGATAAATCCTGTTATTTCCACAAAAAATGATACTTAGATTACTTTAGATCAAACTTTTACTGCAATTTTAATTGAAACAATCATACACTAAACGGTAAAAAATGTGGCTTGGTCAATCTTTAGGAAACGGGGTCCCATATACTTAATACTTATGGTACAATAATATGAGGCATTAATACAAGTGTTGGGTATAATAAGCACATGAGTGTTTTAATGCCTAATTATGTCCAGTTGCATAACATAACTTTATCTAATGCATATCATAAGTTTTCTACAATATGTTCAGATTTTTTTTGGTGGAATACTTATTTCACGACAAAATACAATACTTTTCTGATCTTGAGAAGTTCGTTCGAAACAAATGACTGACATTCTAAGTATTTTTTAAATTTATAAACAATCTAGACTTGGTCGATTTCGATTCTCAAGTCAATTATAATAATTCGAGATTCAAATAAATGTATGGAGCAAGAATTTCATATCAAATGAAATTTCAAATCGACACAGTCGATAATCACAATCAAACATTTTTTTTTTCTAAGCAGATGTTCTAAATTTGAACGTAATTAAATTTCGGTTATCGATAAAGTAAAGTAAAAATTAAGATGCACCACTGATACAGGTTTCTTAAAATAGGCCATTGACTTATAGTTTCTGAACATATTGTAGGAAAGTTATGATACGGATGGAGATAAAAACCATTTGCACTTTTTTTTTCCTCAATATTCGCAAAAATATCGATTTGAAATCAAATCTTCCAAAAGTGATGGAAAAAAAAACAAATAAAGAGACTATAAAATTGGTCAGTCAGTTAACCCAATTGATCAAAAAATTTTTAATGTTGAAACCCCTTTGGTAAGTAGCCCAACTCCCAACTCCATACAAAATAGACCTTTTTATTTGTCTGTTTTCTGTTAAAAAAATAAAACACATTTTTAATTACTTTTTCGAAGAATTGTTAATCACCATTGCCAAACCAACCCGATATTTTGGCGCGTTTTGAGAAGAGAAAATCAAAGTGTTATAAGCGACCCGAGCCTCATTTTTTGCCATTGACTGTATGATTATTTTAATAAAAATTACTATAAAACGTCGACTTCAAGTAATCGATCTATTTTTGTAGAAATAACATGATTTATCAAAGGTTCTGAAAATTCCCGGGATCCCGGGAATCCCGGGAAATTTTCAATTTTTTTCCCGTTTCCCGGGAAATGAAATAGGGCGGGAAATTGGACACCCTAGTTTTATTATTAGTTTCTCAAAAAATTTAATTTTAGGATTTTATTTCTCGGAAATAAATTTTATCAATCAAATAACAAATTACTTTCTTAAAAATTACTGGTAAAGGTATAAGTATGACTGCTCCGTGGCTCAGTTGGCAGTGATGTGGACTGAGTAAGCGTGTGCAACCGGGTTCGATTCCTGGGCAGGGCGAATATTGATATGACGAATATCGATGTTCGTTTCCGGTCTGGGTGTGATGTTCGTCTATGTGTGTATTTTGGGCACCCTAGATACAGGTTCTTCCTAGTTAGGGGCTCTGAGTGTGATGTGTTATTATTATTATTATTAAGTATACTTAAAGCATTTGGGAGGTTTAAAAAGAAAACAAATATACCACTGCATATTATGCTAACAAGACATTTTCCACCTCACATTGTCTATCTTAATACAACAAATCAACATATCTCTGTTGCAAAACCTTTGTTATTCCTTATGTGTTTAGGTTTAAATTTAAATGCAGATTTTCCAGACAGAATAGCAGATTGGCTGGAGGTCAAGAACTCTTGGATTTGTGATGCATGCAGGTTGTCAAGTTTTAGTAAAGAGCCAGTTTACGGCGATGCTAGCGCCATTCGCGAAAAAAATTAATATCTTCTAAACTAAGGCAAATATCAAAAATGTGGCACAGTATGACACTAGATAATCTTGATTAGTATTTTTTGAGCCCAGTAAAGTAGTCCTAACTTAAAAGAACAAAATTATAAACAGATTGTTACTAAACATGGCCACTTTTAGCAACACTCTGTAGCTTTCTTTGGTCTTTAACCTAAAAGCTATACAATCGTGCCCTAAAAATACTAGGCTACATTATCTAGTGTCATACTGTGCCAGATTTTTTGATATTTGCCTTAGTTTAGAAGATATTAATTTTTTTCGGGAATGGCGCTTTCATCGCTGTAAACTGGCTCTTAGGGATCGAAAATGCAGATATTTACATAAAAAAATAATTTGATAAAAGTGATTTAATTTTATTATTTCATAGAATAATAGAATCTTTTTATTTAAACTTTTTGCTACACATCACTAAATGCAGTAGTTTTTGTTAAGAACTACCTATATTTACTTTATTATAGGATGTGTACACCAATTTATGAAAGCAATTGATTAAAATTAAGTTAGGAAAATAAAAAGCCATGTCTGCGCCTACTCATTACATTTTAACAGCAAAGTATTTCTACAAGAATTTGTTTTATTTTTTGTTAAATAACTATGTTGTAAAACACTTATGTTAATGCCTCAAAATACTCAACACTCTCTCATTAGCTTTTAATGTGTACTTTCTTATCAACAAGTCATTAACAGTCTAAAAGCTTTAATTGTTGTGTAAACAAACAATTAAGAACTTTAATCCTTCCTGTTATGAGGTCACAACTGGTTGTTGGCTTGAATGTTATTCATTGAGAAAGTATCTTCTTAAGTTAAAAAAGAAGCTACCAAATGTAGGTATTCTGTAAACTTAATTGTGGTCTGAAATTTCTGTCATTATCACCAGAGGTTGGAATTAAAAGAGTTATTTTATAATACTTTCATCAAAATGTTGATATCAATATGGATCTTCAATAGATTTTAAATGCAGTAGTAAGAGACTAAAACTTATACAATTTTGCTGTTGCCTTCTTTAGTTCTTACAAACTACAAGTTTACGTCAAAAACTGTGGCCATATCACACATTATGTTGTGCACAAAAATAATTGTAATTTTTGGAATTTTCAAAGATCTGTTAGGCTATTGTCATTTACAATGAAAATAAGAATGAGAAACATTTTGACATGTGATAAGTATACATTGCAAGTTTACAGCTGAATCTCGTGTGTAGACAAAATTATTCACCTATATACCTACGTACCCACATTGTATACTTATCACAATGTCAAAATGATTCACATTCTCATTTTAATTTTGAACGGCAATAGATCCCCTGATGTTGTTTATATGTAAATTTGGCAATGTAGTGATTTAAATTGAATTAGAAAAAAATAATATTTAATAAATCACGGGATTTTTCTGCTCTATTTAGAAATGTATACCCATTAATGTTTTTTATTTAGGACCAATGTTGTGTGGCGGTTTGCCATATAATTTTTTTCCTTGTGGCAATTTGTAGGTGGGTTCTATGGCTAACAGTTGATGACCCTCAGCTGAGGTTAAATATTTAAATGGTGAAAATTTTACATTGTGGTCTCTATTAACCCTTAACATCCCTGAAGACGTCTGCCAATTCACATTGAGCCCATACTGCCCGTATGGTGAACCATGACATCAAAATGAGCTTGAGCTTTTGTCAAAAAATGTCACACTGGGTACCTATTGGTTGTTTGTTAGGTAGTACCTACTAGGTACTACTGTAGGTAGGTAGGTACATACTGGTTCACAACACAAATGGGCGTGAATGACCCATGTGATTGGAAAGCATGAAAATATCGTCAGTGTGTTATAGTAGGTTTTATTAGAGTAATTTAGGCGAGAACTCACCAATAATGTTCTTGACTTCGTTGTAATTAGCCCCATTTTCACAATGAACGCATAAAATAAATACAATAAAAATGGCCACAAGCGAACAACGAATATACATTTTACGGAGCGAATTTAGCGCTTGAATATGCGCCCTTACTATAAAAATACTAATCAAGCCACATTTTCGTTTCTATTTGGACATAATCATAGAATAAATTACGAAAAACCACGAAAATTACACCAAGCTTCATCAAAAAAGATTCCGCCGTTCTGTCAAATTTCTTGTCAATTTTTTTTTGTGTTGTCAATAAACATTAGATGTTGCCAGAAACAAAATAGTACCTTAAAATGCGGACAGTATGGGCGGCGCAGCGTCGGTTCGCCGACACATTAAGTAATAATATATTATATACCAACTGTCTTAATCATAAAGATACAGTACATTTTAGATAGCCTTACTCGAGGTCTACTTTTCTGCACGACCATTCAGCTATCGGGAGCTTTGGGCCATTCACCTGGGGCCGAATGTGGGGCCAACGAAGGGCCAGCTGGGCCAGCTGCCATCTGGGACGAGCCGAGGGATGTTTGGTTGGACTTGGACGTAGCTGTAGCTTTTCTTGTATTGTATAGACCACAGAACAAAGAAGATGCTCTCTCTGTGTATAGACAGCGGTCTCAAGTGGGCGTATAATTTGATCGTAATAAGCATCAAATGAAGTTAATAACAAAAAAAAAACATTATAAATTATAATAACTGCATGGTTTAAATCGTTAATAACCAGCTTCGCATCTATAACTGGGGCCCACCGGCCCACCCGGCTTAGTCCGGAGGCCTCTACGGCCTACGGCCTGGCTGCCGCGTGCGTGGCTCAATCACATCAGTCACACCTAACAAAAACTGCAATATACATTTTGCCACTCTAAAACAGCAAAGTGCACTAGAGTAGGTAGATGTTATTTCAACTCATAGAAACTTTGAACTTACTTACTCATAGAAATTTTTTACTACCACAAAAAATTACCAAGCACCTATATAATCTTTTAGGCTTCAAACGCACAAGCGGATTTTTTCCGCGCGGTTTTTATGTAACATATTGAATCCTATGGAAGTGTCCGCACCAGCGGATAAAAAACCGCGCGGATAAATATCCGATGTTGCGGTTTTATTTCCGCGCGGAAAAAAATTCAACTGTACGTTCGGGTACTAAGAATAAGGTTGAAAATGAAATAACAACCTTTCCAACCGCGCGGAAATAAAACCGCTACAGCGGATTTTTATCCGCGCGGTTTGTTTCCGCGCGGATAAAAAACCTCCTGTGCGTTTGAAGCCTTAGAATCAGTTTTCATAAATATATAATGTTTTAATCAATCTCGCATATCTTATTTTGTTAACTCAACAAAATAGGGGGTGTGCATCTTTACCATCCAAGTTTTACACGGCCAAGTTTTGTACAGCAGGGTCGTTCGTGTCATTCACTAAAAACTTGGCTGGTAAAAGCCCTGTCGTGCAAAACCTTTACGGCAAAAACTTCCTGTACGTCCGAGAAGTTTTTCACGACACAGTCTTTCGTGTTACCACTAAAAACTTCGACGGTAAAAACTTGTCGTACAAAACCTTCCGGACATAACAAAGACAATTTCTATGCGTATAGACCCTATTTGAAATACATCGTTTTGGTTGGTCGGCACTAAATTTATATTGACCAATCAGGAAGAAGAAATGATTTACACAAATCAGAAATTAATTTTCAATGAGAACAAATGATTATTGTCAATCAGTCTCAGTCAATCAACCAAACAGAAAGAAGATAAACACTACCGATTTAAGAGAGCCCACTCTAGCAATATTTAAGTGTTATTTAAAAAAGGAGCGAAAATAAGTTTTAGCATCGTTATATTGGCACCGTTGACTATTGTATTTATTAAACGACTTCAAAAAAGGAGGTTATCAGTTTGACCTGTATGTATGTATGTATATTTGTCCGCGATTATCTCGCGTTTGGCTGAACCGATTTTAATGCGGTTTTCAGATATGTATTCGTTACATTTAGGAGAAGGTTTTTGTACCTATTTAAACGACTTCGAAAAAGAGAAGTTCTCAGTTTATGTATGTTTCTCTTTGTAAAAAAGAAATTATTGTTAATTATTTTAACATTTGATGAATAAAATTAAAAAAAATATTATTGTTATGTTGTTTTTAAATTAATGAAACCTGTAATCATTTATACACTACTAATTTGTGCCAGCGGGACATTTCCATACAATACATAGAAATATGTATACATTACTAAGGAACGTTTCTAGCGTAGCGAATATCACGGCCGGATAAATGATCACTGGATGCAATTATTTTGCTATTTCTGTATGGAATAAAAACTTCACTGTACGTTTATAATTATTCGTTTCGTTTTCGTGTAGTATTTCATTTCAGTTTACCATTTTGAACTAAATAAAACAATTAAAATATTTTAATGCACTTGTTATTATACATTATAGTATGCTTGCATAAAAGAATAAGAGAAAAGGAATGAGAAGAAGAATATAAAAATATAACTTAAAATATTGAAAATTAAAAAAAAAACAAAAAATTAAAGGAAAACGACACAGTTTCTCATACTGAAAGCCTCATGTTCGCGACAACTACGGCTTACCTATATACCGGTTGTTCTGACAAGGTGGTAATAAATCAAAGGAGGGCTTTAGCTCACCATAACTAACAACTTTCCCAAAGCAACATAAGTCGAAATCTCAAAAAAAAAATACCAGCTGTTCCATACATTGATCAGCTGGCGGGGTCAATGTACGGGACAGCTGATTTTTGTTTTGAGATATCGATCCATGTTGCTTTGGGAAAGTTGTTAAGTATGGTGAGCTGAATCCTTCCTTTGATTTATAACCGCTTTGTCAGAAACACCCGGTATATTGTAAATCAATTATTACATAGTATAAAATAAAGTCTCTTTCCGCGTCTGTCCCTATGTATGCTTATATCCTTTAAACTATGCAACGGATTTTGATGAGGTTTTTTTTATTAGAAAGAGGAATTCAAGAGGAAGGTTTATAAGTTTATTACATGCACAAGCTAGTAATAGGTTAGGCGGTACGAAGTTGGCCATGTCGACTAGCAGATTATAACTTTAGCCTTCAAAAGTATAAATATAGAGCATTAAATAGATAAGTAAGATAGTTTATAAAATGGTGGTTATTAAAAAATAAAGGTTCAAGGTAACCGGTTGGTTGGTAAAGGTTTTGGAAATACTAGAAGGTACATAAACCTTATAGGAAACCCATGTAATAGATACTTAAATGCTTAAAATAATAATATAATAAACGAGCTTTCCCGACTTACTTCGTTACGCCATAGAATATAAGAGACTACAAAAGACTTGGCTCTATAGACTATGTTCTTTTGACTGCTCAGAATGCCTGAATAAAAAACAAACAATAACAACAAACCACCTGTCAAAATAAAATATGTAAACAACGGAAAAAATATTACACCTTGAGTTATATTATTTAAGTTTAGGTAAGGATCCTTAATTTTTTTGAAAATATAATATAGCCTATGACACTCGCGGTTAATGTAGCTTCCTACCAGTGAAAGAATTTTTCAAATCGGTTCAGTATTTCCGGAGCCTATTCGTTACAAACAAACAAACAAATCTTTCCTCTTTATAATATTGGTATATTCGTTACAAACAAACAAACAAACAAATCTTTCCTCTTTATAATATTGGTATAGATTGAATATTTAGATTTTGGAAATAAGATAGTTAGAATCAGTCTAAATAACAACAGAATGAAAGATGGCCACCTGAATCGCGTGGGTGGGATGACATACCTGTCTCTATACAGTATTCGGGCTGATCTGTCCGTTATCTGTGGCAAACCAAGTTAAGTCTTATGTAAATAATATAGTAAAATAATAATAGCAAAAACGGTGGGTCTATATCCAGCGGGAACATAATGTATTTTGTAAATATTTTTTATACTAAAACTAGAGGCTGCCCCGCGGTATCACCCGCGCAGGCTTCTCATAAACACATAAATTCTGTTTTTTTTCCGTTCCCATGGGAATTTTGGGAAATTATTTCTTAGTACTGCCATACACTATCCGAGAAACCCACGTGCAAAATTTCAGCCCGCTACGCCCAGTAGTTTCGGATTTACGTTGTATGTCAGTCAGTCAGTAACCGAAGAGTTTTATATATATTGATTGATGTACCTTATAATTTGTTCTAAATAAATAATAAAGATATCATTTGTTCAATGTTATTTGCTGAAATATTTGTAGTTTATAGAAACCTATAGGCAGCGGGAAACTTTTTTATCCGAATACGAATCTTTTTAAAACCTAGTTTAATAATTAGTGCTATACAAGCTATACACACAATTTACAAAACAAATACAAAATCCATTTAAATATTAACCTATTAACGTAAGCTTTGTTAGTTTGAAAAATCTGTTCCCAGAGGGAATTAATTTTATTTTAATACGAATCGTTTTGAAAACTATCTAAATATAAATTAAATTAGTGCTTTGCAAATTATGCACTTGACTACGTACAGTGGCGGACTAGGAGACCGTAACAGATTTGTCTATGGTTTCGTCAGCCCTAGATTGTATTACCAAAGAACAAGAGCTATTTTGCAATACAGAAAAACCGGAAGTGTTACGCCGACCGTGTCCGCCACTGTACATTACTATGAAATTTAAATATTAAGGTGTCAGTGGTGCCAAAACAGCGATACTAAAAAAAATTTCGCTCCCTCGGATATAAAAAACATATCCCACCCTAACTATCTCATAAAACGGTTAGTGCTTATCTTCTCTGTGAACAAAATGTAAACAAACAAACAATGTCTGATTCTCAGACTCTGAAGGGAACGCAGAACAACGTTGGAAACCAAGAAAAATGTATTTCTTTTATTCTCTTCCCAACCACCTGAACACAATTAGTAGGTACTGCCCTGGATCGTTCAAGCAGTTACCTCTCTTCTCTGAGAAAAAAAGATCGATCCATCGCGAGCTGAAAGCCACAGAACATAATATATACTCTGCCGAGCTGAAAGCGCGCCGTGAAGATGGATACGGGTTTTGATCTCTTTACGAGTCAAGGTAATACCTACCTAACTAATGTTTCGTTAATTAGTATGGAATGCCAATATTTTCGCAAGCTTTAATTGCTCATAGATAGTGACTTCATTTCTACAATAATAACGAAGTAAAGAACGCCCAAACGCAAACTAACATCACATTTGTACAGTTTAACTAGTTGTTTTAATCTGATCTACAAGTAATTTTTTACTATTTTCAGTTTCCTGTACGATGATGTTCTCCAACTTTTAAGGTGATGGTTATCAGTCAAACATTGAAGAATTTGATGAAGAGGATGAGGAAATGCATAACCTTAGTTTCTTGGAAAACATGTAGTGAAAAACATTCCACTGAATAAGATCCACTGACTCTAGAGGATTTTTCATACCAGCCTTGTATGATTTTGGTTTTACCAGTTACATTAATCTCCAAGCTAGATATGTATTGATTGTGAAGTAGGGTATGTTCCTAATATTTTCTATTGTTTATGACAACGAAAGAATATCTGATTGTATTTTGTTGCTAGATGTAACATTTTATAGAATTCAAATGTTCTTATTCTGTCCATAACATCTGTTTTTTGCATATAAAAAATTATAATATTTGGCATTACAGTGATGTTGATTGTAATTGACTGTCATTTTCAGGATTATTGTTTTAATGTTGGTTCTGAAACCACGTGTTTTGTAAGCGGGCTTTAAAACAATAATTGAATAAACTTATAATAACCGTACAACGTTGCCCGGCTTTATGCCCACCCTTTTAATCTAATTTGTGAACTTGACATTGGCAAAATACTCCACTGAAGTGGAGTCAAGTCCATTACATTAAAATAATAATAATAAATGTCATTTTCAGCTCAGTTAGAAGTGATTTGAACTGAGACGTGGAAACACTGGGTTCGATCCCCGCAGGGCAAACATTGTTATGATTTTTTTTTTTTTTTTGTTTTGAATTTGATGCTATCTGCGATCAGTCAAGTTGACTATAAGCAGATATTGTGCAGGATAGTAGACTTTGTCAGAATCCATCACATTAGATGGATCTCTGTAATATGCTTAGGATCCTCTTCGATCCAGCTCCAGAAATGAGTGCCTTTTAAGGCGTTTGGTAGGGTTTGACTGGACCAATTCCTGGGCCAGCTGGTTTGGATGCTTGTTGAGTCGAATTTTGTAGTTGGAGCAATAGGTGGCTATTTCTTGGTTGACTGTTGGTACTCTCAAAAGTTGGTGGATTTCGGTGGTTTTAATGAACCAAGGAGCATTACTAATAGTTCTTAGAACCATATTTTGGTGTCGTTGAATTTTTTGTACATTTGAGTTAGCGGCGCATAACCACAGTTGAATTCCGTAGGTCCATATGGGCTTCAATACTACTTTATAGATCAGCAGCTTGTTGTCAAGGGAGAGTTTAGAATTTCTTCCCAAAAGCCAGTGTAGGCTTCTGAAGCGTATAATAAGTTCCTCTCGCTTAGCCTTAACGTGGTTTTGCCAGGTGAGTCGACGGTCCAGATGCATTCCTAGATACTTGACGCAGTCTGCGTGGGGTAATATTTCGCCAGCCAGTTTAACTTGAGGACAGTTTCCACGTTTGAGAGTGAAGGTCACATGAGTCGACTTTGCAGCGCTAGCACGAATACGCCATGTCTCCAGCCAGCTGCTGATTTTGTCCAGCTCTTTCTGCAACCGTTCCGAGGCTATGTCGGGGTTTGAATGACTGGCTAGTATGGCAGTGTCATCGGCGTAAGTGGCCGTCGTCACGTCATCAGACAGTGGTAGGTCGGATGTAAATAAGGAGTACAATGTGGGTCCGATCACTGATCCCTGGGGAACACCTGCTTTAATTTCGTAGAGTTTCGATGTTGCGTCGTCTTCTTTGACTTGGAAGATCCGTTCCGATAGGTAGGATTTCAATATGCAGTAAAAAGTGTGGGGGAGATGGGTCTTAGCTTTAAAGAGTAGGCCTTTGTGCCACACTTTGTCGAAAGCTTGTTGGATGTCGAGAAACGCTGATGAACAGAACTCTTTCTTCTCTAGAGATTCCCTGATTTTATGGCAGACCCTGTGCACCTGCTCGGTTGTGGAGTGGGCTTCACGAAAGCCGAACTGGTGGTCCGGGATGAGGTTCAGTGAGGAAATCTTCTGGGAGAGGCGGCCGAGTAGAATTTTTTCGAAGACCTTTGATATTATTGGTAAAAGGCTAATAGGTCTATAAGAGGTGACAAGATTTGCAGGTTTTCCAGGCTTATAAATCATTATTATTTGAGAGACTTTCCAGTGTAAGGGGAAATATCCAGTTCTTAGTATTCCATTAAAGAGTATTGTAAGGAACACAATGGCTTTTGGGGGAAGTTCCTTAAGTACTGTCGGTGTGATCAAGTCGTAGCCGGGAGCCGATTTGACCTTGAGGTTTCGGATGAGTCTGTTGACCTCACGTGGAGATGTGGGTTTCATGGGAAGTTCCATTTGAAAGTCTTGAGCAAGGGTTGCGTCGATTCTCTCTTCGTTAATAGAAGCGTTTATTGAAGCTTGGTTTGGGGTGAACACCGTGGAAAGATGTAGAGCAAAGGCTTCAGCTTTTTCGTGGGCGGATCTTGCCCATTTTTGATCAGGTAATCTTATGGGAGGTTTTGAGTCCTGTGGAGGGTTGAAGTTTTTGGTCGCTTTCCACAAAGAATAGTTCGATGTCTTGCCGGGGCCAAGAGCTTCAACCAAGTTTTCAAAGTTATGATGAAATAGATTTTAGTTTCCCGGTCTAGGTCGCTGTACCAGGGTGTTCTAAAACTCGTAAGTACCTGCCTACAATAAAATTGTTTATTTTGTTCTTTTCTATCATTCTAAATTTTAGTATCGTTTCCACATAATTCTATTCAAACAGCAAATAATGGCATAAAATAGGTAAGTAATAAGTACGATAGACAGATTCTTTCCTAGCTCATAATGTATCATTGATTCAGTGAAAAGTACTTATTGTAAAGTATATGGGGCGGACGAACCATATCTTCTGAAACACGGAACTGATGATTCGCAACAAGCCTTAAAGATTCTAGCATTCCTCAGGGGATCAAACTCACACCACGGGATTAGGTCATTATGACAAACATAAACTTATTTTACAAACATAATAATGGCTTTAAAAGTACAGTAACCATTAACAATAATAAACAAAAATCTTAATTATTCATATTAATTTCAGGTTTGCCGAACCCGGAGAGACAACCAGACAGATTCCGCACATGGTTGTATAGTATTTTTAACCGACTTCAAAAAAGGAGGTTATTAGTTGGACCTGTATGTATGTATGTTTGTCCGCGATTATCTCGCGTTTGGCTGAACCGATTTTGATGCGGTTTTCGGATAAGTATTTGTTACATTCAGGAGAAGGTTTTAGTAGGTACCTATTTGAACCGACTTCAACAAAGAGGAAGTGCTCAGTTGATGTATGTGTCAGTGTATATTAAAGGCGGGTTCCATTTTTGTAAAAAATAAATTATATTGGTGATATTTTGGCACTAGACAACTAAAAAATATTCAAATACAGAAAAGTTTGCCATTCTCACTTTGAATCGCAATACAACAAACCTCAAGCAAACATGAAAACATGGTGTAGGCACACGAATAGAATTTTAAAAGGTAAACGCTGTGATTATATAGATGATTTTCAAAAAATTGCAAATGATTATTATACCAAAAGAAGAAAATAATAAATATTGTTAATTAAATATAGAATTTTCATTTTAAATTAAGTTTGAGTTACATTTATTGAAATTATTGTAAGATAATAAGCATGCAAACATCTAATGTTGAGATTAATCTGTAAAGCGAGATAGTAGTAAAATGTAAACTTGCCTGTCAGCTTGTGCAATTAATCTCAACCTAAAAAGGATGTCTACATGAAAAAAATACCTACATAGGTACCAACTAGCTAGGTGCGGTAGGTACTTATCTAAAGGATATAATATGTTGTATGACGTGGTTTGGAGAATTACCCCTTGGGGCGCTGACGTCTAAAATGCAGACTCGCATAATCTATTTGTATGTATTCAATATTATCATTAAGGGTAGGGATCCAAATAAGTTCTAAAATAATTTTCTCTACATATTTTTATTTATTTATATTATTTACAAGTTGTTTTTTCTAATTTATTTAATGTAATTTTATTTATTAAGTTAAGTCCTGTCACCTACCAGTAATTTTTCTGAAGATCCATTCACAACATAAAACACAAAGTGCCACATCATCACTGCGCTATAATGAAGGTGGAGGACATACAGAAATCAATGAATGAGTTGAGTTCCATGTGCAGCAGTTCTCTTCAGCTCTTCCAGAGCAAGTTGCAGCAGGCGCCAGCGACCCCAAATACATCTTTAGTTGCCACAGAGTTTACCGTATTCCGCACCTTTGTTCTCTCTGCAATATCGACACTGCAAAGGCAAATTGATTTGCTTGTTCGACAGCAGGATCAGCAGGAGACCCAGCGACGACACAAGATTCTGCTCATACATGGCGTGCCTGAAGAGAAGGATGAGGACCCTTTAGCTGTGCTGACAACCATTCTCGAAGGCAAGTTGCAGTTGCTCGTTGCGGCTGGAGATTTGAAGCGGTGTCACAGGCTTGGAGGTACGTCAAAAAGCCGGCCCCTGGTAGTAAAATTTTCCAGCACGACGTCTTCATGGCGGCTAGGCAGCGACATGGCGTAAAGAACGCCTGGACACGCAACGGCGTAGTGTTCGTATTAGCACCGGACGGCTCTCGCCATAGCGTAGTCAATCTGGCTGAACTCGACGCGATTCCAGCTGCAGCTGCCCCAGCGGCGGATGATACTGCTGCTGCTCCATCGACAACTGCAAAGACCCAAGCCACTAAGCAGGGCGTGAAGGTGAAGTCGCAGAGACCTCGGCAAAAACGGCCTACGTAATTTTTCAATTGTTTTGTGCAACTGTGTTCTTAGATACCTAATGTATTTTCATATTTCATTATTTATTTGCCTCCCGTCTTTTTTCTTGTTTTCGTTTTTTCGTTACGTTTGTTTGATTGATTGGAAGTTAGGTTTCATGTTTCATGGTTTCACCACGTTTCACTGAACTGCTCAGGCAGAGTTCAATCCCGAGGTTCAATCAATCAATCGAATATTACCGTTTCGTTCCACTTCCACTCTGAGGTTCCACTGTTCCACTATGCATTTTCTCATGATTTTCTCTAAGGCAAATTTTTTAAAACCTAAAACCTCAGAATAATAATAATACAAGAACAAGCCTATACAAGTCAATTACTCAGTGCACAGCGTAGACAGATGAGCTAGCTAGGGATATAAAGGAGCGATTACATTTCTCCTGAATCAGTATCTGAATTAGCAACCTAATTAGCTTCCTTTTTAGGAAACTATTTAGGCAGCGTAGTTTGCTATCACACCTTTTCTTAGTCAGTCGCGATCGAAGCACAGTGTTGGCACCTTAGTGGATTTTCCACTAAATCTGGTGGTTTGGTTGGATTGGAACCCCCATTTAGTGGCAATTTTTTTTTTCATTTATTGGCTAGTGGTTTTTAAAGCGGATTATGAGAATTATCTTAAAATAAAATAAAACTACTATTTAGCTATATTTTTACTTTCAAAATAAAAACCTTTATATTTTTTATTTTTTTTCGAGGGGGTTAATTTTCATTAAATCAATATATATAAAACTCTTCCGTTACTGACTGACTGACAGACTGACAGACAAGGCAGAGCCGAAACTACTGGGCGTAGAAAGCTGAAAATTGGCACGTGGGTTTCTTAAGGAGTGTAGGTGAGCACTAAGAAGGGATTTCCCAAAATTCCCACGGGAATGGGAAAAAACGGGATTATTGTGTTTATGAGAAATCTGCGCGGGAAAAACCGCGGGGCAGCCTCTAGTGTTTTATAATCTTAGTGAGAATTTTAGCGGTTTTTAGAGAGGGACATCTTATTGTAAGTGGTGTTCTGGTGGTTTGAGGAGTGATGGGTTACTCAGTAATTTAAAATGAGGATTGAGGAAATGAAGTCCTCATTTTGAGGTGAGGCATTTCAACCCAAAAACAGGCCCAAACCTTCCCGCAGTGGGACTAATCTTACAAGTATTAATAGACATAATAATAATAATTTTATTTACTATAAAACACAGTTTTCTGATCTTAATTATAAATTATAAATTGATATTTTGCAGGTAGATTTAGATATATATGCAAAGGTTATGTTTAAATAGAAAAGAGAATAATTTTTAATTAGTTTTAGTTTAAATTGTGATTGCAATACCTATGTTACCCAATACCTACATAATTGAAATAGCACTCTTCCTGTCGTGGTACTTGCTTGAGCGTACTGTGCCTATTTATAAATTTGCCTATATTGACTCATTGTAAAATGACATAGGATTTTTCTAAATACGAAACATACTAATTTATGGATAAAGTTCCTGCGCTCGTCAACACCCTAAAACATCTTACCACAACGGGTTTTGTTAATTGAAATGCTTAAACCCTTGCCATAAGCCCAGATTTCCCGTCAGTTTACCTTTATTTTCAAGGTTTGTTTATTTGTTATGCTCTCGAATCACAATACACTTCTACGACACACACAAGGAACTTCCATCATTCAAATGCTCAAGATTTTGGTTTATTTTTCATTTTGGAATAGTGAGACGCCTCACTCCTCACGAGCCGTTTTACGAGTTTTATACGAGGTACACAGGTGTCCTCACTCACATCACTGTAACGAGCCCCCTCAAATGAGGGAGTAACTCATCACTTGAGGAACCTTATCTGGCGGATTGCTATTTCATCCGTTGGCAACACTGGAGCTAGGACGTCTTTGTTCTAAGTCGGTGGCTAAATCGGAAGCTAGCTCCCTAAATGCAATTACACTGTCCTGAATCAGGACTGACTGAATTCAGAGACTGATTTAGGAAAGGTGTAATAGCCCCTTAACTATCAACTACTTACGTGCCAATCAACGAGATGTCGATAAGTTTTTTGCATTGGGTGCATAAGTATTACTTACCGGTTTTTTTTGCATCTAATACTTTACGCAGAAGAAATCTTGCGGGGAAGCTAGTTGATTTATACAATAAAAATAAAAAACGTTTTGTTTAAGTAATTTTTTTATTAACAATTAAAGTTTTAATAAATGTTTTTTTATTTAAATTGCATTGCAATGTATGTATGAATGATTGTTCGGATGAAATCTTACAACTTACTACTTATTCAAAATTGAAGCAGATATCTTTGTTCGCGCCTTACGTGCGCGACCAATGCGTACTTTCAAGCAATATTTGCATAGAAAACTAATCAGGCGCTTAGCTCATTTTATGTCATACGAGCTGTCCCGGCTTACTTCGTTACGCCATAGAATATAACATACTACAAAAGACTTGGCTCTATAGACTATGTTCTTTTGACTGCCCAGAATGGCCGAATAAAAAAACAAACAACAACAACAAACCACCTGTCAAAATATGTAAACAACGGAAAAAATATTGCACCTTGGATTACATTATTTGAGTTTAGGTAAGGATCCCTAATTTTTTTGAAAATCTTATATAGCCTATGACACTCGGGGTTAGTGTAGCTACCTACCAGTGAAAGAATTTTTGAAATCGGTTCAGTATTTCCGGAGCCTATTCGTTACAAACAAACAAACAAACAAACAGATCTTTCCTTTTTATAATATTGGTATAGACTACGCGCCGTCAAAGCAAGACAGGTCGCCCATCTTCAACTTGCGAACCCCTCTTCCTCGCGACACACCCTATCGAGACGAACGCCTTCTGCGTTCTTAAATTAATTTAATTATAATAAAATACTTAAACCTAAAGTGAAACTTAAACTATTGTATAATAAATAACTTAGAAAGTGATCTATAGTGTCTTGATATACGGGGTGGGAAGGAGCAAATCACTTAAATAAGCAAAAAGGAACCATCAAATCACTAATTTCGTCTGAGGACGAAACAATCTTTAAGGTGGTAACTTTCGGTATGGCGCGAAATTTTTTTTTTTAACTTTTTTAAATTTATTACTTTTGCCAGAATAATTAAAAAATACGAAAAAAATTGAATTTTGCACCATACCGAGAGTTACCACCTTAAGCTATTGAGATGAAATTTTGTTAAAAATTTTGTTTATTGTTGATGAAAGATTTTTCTTCGCCAGTACCTACTGATAGTTTAGCTCTCTCTTCTTCCGCATAGGTATGTAAAAAAGTTAAAAAGAATTCGCGTTTGTAAAAAACCAAGCCTAGGGGCTTTTATTTTAATATATTATCATTTTTGAAAGACAGAGTTACCGATTTAACCGAAATTCCGAAACGCTACCGCGTATGCGCCCGCTAAATCTCTGGCAATCGTAGTTTGCGGCGCCTACAAGACAGGTTTACACCTAGTGTAAGGTCGCTGGTAGGTAACTAATTTATACGCTCACTGTTAAAACGTTAAAACTACCCCACTTTAATTTCTAAAGTTTAATTTTAAGTCGTATGTAAAAATTTTTGTATGTAGGTAATAATTATATTTTAGCAGTGTTTAAAAGCATTATTTGGTTAACGAAATAAACATTTTTCATTTTTTTTTTTCACTTTAATTTTTAAGCAAAATAAGGAGCGGTTTCGGTTTTTCATACAAACTTTAACACCCTGTATAATGGCTTACAGGACTAATTAACGCAGTTTTGATATCATATTTCATGTTGTTATATAAAAAGGACCTTATTTCGGAAATTACAAGTCTCTAGTGTAATTAGTTTAGATTTAAGCAAAAATCATATTTCATCCTGTATAAGAACTAAGGGGCAAAATATAAAAAACTAAAACCATTTATGATGTTTGTAATACAATGACAATATACAGTGTGAATTTTAACTCTCTAAACCCAGCAGTTTAGGAGTTTCATTCAAACTGTTACACCCTGTATACGGCGTCCCGGTTAAGTTATCCCAAAATCCCGTCTTAGTGGGTGCCTACGTCACGTAAGGAAGCTACTGTCCAAATTTTATCTTTCTATTTTCAGCTGTTTCGGCTGGGCGATGATGAGTGAGTGAGTAGATCAGTGGTATTTTGATTGTATATACAGTGTGTCCGGGGGAAGTTATAACATAATTTTAAGGGTGTATTCTATGATCAATTTCATCGATGAAAACACCCCATATGGGGGGGTCGCAGTCTCACCCCCCCCCCTCAGTATGATGTTTTTTGTTTTTTTTTTTTGCAAAAGTCGACCCCTACTTTTAAATTCACAGTTAAAGATCTAAGTTTAAATCACTCTAAAGCAACCATACAACCTTTCAACAGCAAAGCTGCCAGGGAGGCTTTGGCGCTAAATAGAAACAACTTACGTACTCTGGTGCGAGCACTCACGGGACACTACAAGTTGAACAAGCATTATGTTCAACTTAAAGTTGAAAGACACAAAAATGTGCAGACTCTGCCAAAATGCAGATGAAACTGCGATGCATATTTTGTGTGAGTGTGGTCCCCTAATACAAAAACGGTCAATCCATCTCGGAAAACATTTGTTGCAGCCGGATGAGATAAAATCTCTCAGTTTCTAGGACATACTGTTGTTCCTGAAAGCAACAGGCCTTGATGCTGAACTATAAAATATAATAGTGGCGATCACAATAGATCTGCAAAGGTCGCAGTGATACTGGGCTATTAAAGCCCTGCATAGCCACCAATCAAATAATAAAATAAAAAAACACTTAGTTATTTTGTTAGTAACTTAGGTAGCCTAACTACTTAGCCTTCGATCAAGACCTTAATGAAGGGTCTGTGAGCCTTAGATCTTTAACTGTAAATTTAAAAGTAGGCGGGGTCGACTTTTGCAAAAAAAAAATAATTATAAACATCATACTGAGGGGGGGAAGAGGCTGCGACCCCCCATATGGGGTGTTTTCATCGATGAAATTGATCATAGAATACACCCTTAAAATTATGTTATAACTTCCCCGGACACACTGTATATATATTTACTATAAATATTTATTATATTACCTTATTTATCTTTATAGTATTGTATATTTTAATGATATCGGATGACAAAAGTGATGATGACGAATATTATTCTCTTTGCGACTCAAGTGAATAGTTGAATAGCACGTTGAACGATAGTTTCAATAGTATTCCCTCCCTTGGCGACACCCTCATCAATTCTCGGTTCTCATATGTACCGAACAACTTCAATGTGGTTTAAATGAACGCACTGAGCATTCCGGCCCACTTTCCCGACATGCTAGCTACGTTTGACGGGAAGAACATCCATGCCATCATCGTTTCAGAAACCTGGCTAAAACCATGTCTTCCTTTTTCGTTATTCACATTACCAGGTTTCCAACTGATTGGAAACGATCGCACAGGTAGCGTCGGCGGCGGTGTTGCTATCTATCTGAGAATGAATATTCAATTTTTCCATCATCTCGAGTTCAACACAGCCTCCGCCGTCGGATGCTGGTGAGCATCTCTTCGTGGAGGTTCTCCTGTCGAACGTCAAGGTATTGTTGGGTGCCTTCTATAGTCCATCCTGCTCTAATAATTACTTCGCCTCATTTGAGAGTCTCATAATAATTTAATCCCTTCCTACAGTCATTCTATTATAATGGGTGCTTTTAAATACATGTTTGTTAAAAAATTACTCCCGATCTAATTCAGTAAAATCAATTGTCAATTCTTGAAATATGCATATACTACCACTGGATGCGACGCATCATTTTCCAAACTGTGTCCAGTCTCTTCTTGATCTTATGCTACTATCTTCTCCCCACCATGTTGGTTTTCATGGGCAGTGCCCGGCTGACGCTTTCTCTTACCACGATATGGTTTTCCTATCGTACGAACTCCGATCTCCGAAAGCAAAAGCCAAAATTCTTTCTCAATGCAATTTTCGTGGCATGGACAGGGAACGTTTTCTAGAAGATGCACGACAAGTGGACTGGATTGTGATCGGAAACGCGGCAGACGTTGACAAGCAAATCTCCTTGTTCAATTCTCTTCTCACTAAACTTTGCGACGTTCACGCTCCCATTCGAGCCATCAAGGTAAAGCACCTTCCTGTGGTTAACGGAAGAATTAAAGTCGCTCTTGGTTCGCAAGGCTCGTGCCAAGACCAAACTAAGATCTGACCCATCCGATGCAGACAAAGACAAGTATAAGTCTCTACGAAATCGCTGCAATAAGATGTGTAGGGACGCCCCACAGGATATGATAGGATATGATGCCATCCATAACTCAATTGAAAAAGGTGACCCAGCGAAAGTCTGGAAATTTCTTAGGACTTTAGGAGTTGAAAGTTCTCACCAAAACTCACTTCCTAATGATTTAAACGTTACCGAATTAAACAAACACTTTTCCTCGTCTTCAAAATTTGATGGTCCTTTGAAAACGCAAACGTTAAATCACATTTCCTTAATTCCGACTCCTGACTTTGCTCCTTTTTCATTCCTTCAGTTTACTGATGAGTCTGTTAAGAGGAGCATTCTCCAAATTACTTCAAATGCTATTGGCAGTGACGACGTGTCCGTCTCTGTGGAAAAATGCATCAGTCACTCCGTTGCCTAAAATAAATAAACCATCTTTACTGACAGACTACAGACCAATTTCGATTCTTCATTTCCTTTCAAAAGTTCTCGAACGCCTTGTTTATAACCAGCTTAGCTCTTTTCTTTCTAGTCATAACCTTCTTAACCCTTTTCAATCTGGATTTCGACTTGGTCACAGCACTGTGACAGCACTTACGAAAATTACAGACGATATCCGATGGGGCATGGACAGTGGTCAGGTTACGGACTTTAGCAATGCTTTTAATTCAGTCGATTTTGACATTCTCCAAGCTTTGTTAGGCTCTTTCAATATTTCTTCTGACGTCATCAACTGGTTCAGGTCCTATCTGCAGGATTTGGATTTCAAAATGATTGTCATTTTCGTAATCAGCGCCCTCAAAAACCTATTAAACGACACCCATATTGATTTTTCACGAAAAAATTATGTCTGACAACTTTAATTTCAAAATGATTGTCATTTTTGTTCTCAGCGCCACAAAAACCTATAACTCGATACCCATAACGATTTTTCAAAAAAATTATGCCCGCCATCTTGGATTTCAAAATGATTGTAAATTTCGTTATCAGCGCTCCCGAAAACCTATTAAACGACACCCATATCGATTTAAAAAAAAATTTATGTCCACCATCTTGGATTTCAAAATGATTGTAATTTTTGTTATCAGTTCCCCAAAAGCCTTTTAAACGACACCCATATCGATTTTTCACGACAAAATTTTGTCCACCACCTTGAATTTCAAAATGATTGTCATTTTCGTTATCAGTGCCCCCAAAAACCTATTAAACGACACCCATATCGATTTTTCACGAAAAAATTTTGTCCACCATCTTGGAATTCAAAATGATTGTCATTTTCGTTATCAGCACCCCCAAAAACCTATTAAACGACACCTATATCGATTTTTCACGCAAAAATGTATGTCCGCCATCTTGGATTTTAAAATGATTGTCATTTTCGTTATCAGCGACCCCAAAAATCAATTTAACGACACCCATATCGACTTTTCGCGAAAAATTTTGTCTAACATCTTGGATTTCAAAATGATTGTCATTTTCGTTATCAGCGCCCCCAAAAACCTATTAAACGACACCTATATCGATTTTTCACGCAATAATTTTGTCCACCATCTTGAATTTAAAATGATTGTCATTTTTGTTATCAGTTTCCCAAAAACCTATTAAACGACACCCATATCGATTTTTCACGAAAAAATTTTGTCCACCATCTTGGGATTCAAAATGATTGTCATTTTCGTTATCAGCACCCCCAAAAACATATTAAACGACACCTATATCGATTTTTCACGCAAAAATGTATGTCCGCCATCTTGGATTTTAAAATGATTGTCATTTTCGTTATCAGCGACCCCAAAAATCAATTTAACGACACCCATATCGATTTTTCGCGAAAAAATTTTGTCTTACATCTTGGATTTCAAAATGATTGTCATTTTCGTTATCAGCGCCCCCAAAAACTTATTAAACGACACCTATATCGATTTTTCACGCAATAATTTTGTCCACCATCTTGGATTTCAAAATGATTGTCATTTTTGTTATCAGTTCCCCAAAAACCTATTAAACGACACCCATATCGATTTTTCACGAAAATATTTTGTCCACCATCTTGAATTTCAAAATGATTGTCATTTTCGTTATCAGTGCCCCAAAAACCTATTAAACGACACCCATATCGATTTTTCACGAAAAAATTTGTCCACCATCTTGGAATTTAAAATGATTTTAAAATGATTGTCATTTTCGTTATCAGCACCCCCAAAAACCTATTAAACGACACCTATATCGATTTTTCACGCAAAAATGTATAACCGCCATCTTGGATTTTAAAATGATTGTCATTTTTGTTATCAGCGACCCCAACAATCTATTTAACGACACCCATATCGATTTTTCACGCAATAATTTTGTCCACCATCTTGGATTTCAAAGTGATTGTCATTTTCGTTATCAGCGCCCCGAAAACCTACTAAACGACACCCATGTTGATTTTTCACGAAAAAAATATGTCTGACAACTTTAATTTCAAAATAATTGTCATTTTCGTTATCAGCACCCCCAAAAACCTATTAACTCTTCCACCTCCACCGCGATTTCAAAAAACACAACGCGCCACGCCACCATACAAAGATTTCGTTCGCCGCGCAAGGCCGACAGTGCGGCGTCCCCTGGCGCTGCGCGAGCTGTAAAAATCACTTAAAAAGCTACCGATTTTGGCAGAAAAAATGGACGTGTTTAAGCAGAAAAATTCTTATTCAACAACCAAATGCTATACTTTAGTTTATTTTTTGACTGACCAAAGTAACAGTTATTAAATGTAGCTGCCAATTTATTTCTTATTTTAAGTATTTAAATAGGCTTGGTGTATTTTATCAGAAAAAGAGGTTTCGAATATTATATCTAATTGTTTTGCAACTTAATGATCTCACAATTTGTTAAAGTGTCTAGTCAGGTAGTCAGGACCGATATCATGATTAGGATTAGTCCTTAATATTTCACAAAACTTTGTCTCTGAGGACATAAAAATAAAATATTTATTGCCGTTTCGAACACGCCACCAAGTTCTGGAATAAAAAAATATTATTATGGTAAGATTAGATCGATATTTGTCAACGCTGAATGGTGAAAACCAGAAATTTTTCGAAGCATAATTAAGGCAGAGTCGTAGGCGAGAGAACGACTATCAGCGATTTTCTCGCTCAAGACAGGAACAATACATAAACATTCGGTGTAAAAGAAAGAGATGCATGTATTAATAGTTGCTCTCTGACTGTTCACACTGCCGCCGGCGACGACTAGCTTTTAAAAAAAAAGGGCTCGTTCAGCGATGCTCGCTCGCACTGACCGCAGCGACCACGGGCAAGTGGCGTGAGAAATTGCTCGTTGCCCGGAGACAAAACTATCCAAACTGCACAATCGCCTTCCACTGATCGTCAACTCATTTATAGTTTTTAGTTCTACTCGTTTCTCGTTCATCGTCGGCGGTCGGACCACTGCCTAAAGAAGTAATGAAGGTTTGATGGTGGCCGCGTGAACGATACAAGGAGAATGGCGCGGACATCGAGATATAAACTTGCAGACGATTTGGAGACCCGTTAGGCTATTGCCTTTCACAATGAAAATAAGAATGAGAAACATTTTGACAAGTGATAAAGTATACATTGCGGGTTTACAGCTGAATCTTTTGTGTAGGTGCGTCTTTCCGTTCTATACAAGGCCAGTACGCAGCCATAGGAAACTGCTCACGTATACATTGTAGTGCTGTTTTAAAATCTGTTATTGCAATGCATACAAGAGCAGTACGCAAATTCTCACGTATAGTTTGTAGTTACGTTGAAATTTATCTGGCTCCTTAATGTACAGCGCCAGTACGCATGCGCAGTATATCTAAATTCGTTTTGTGTTTTGTATCTGTGTTCTTGCTGTCTTTATATCTTCTAGTATTTCTAGTTTTTTTTTTATTTTTTTATTGAATCTTTCTTGTATCATATGAGGTATCTAGCAAAGTAAGTTTTCTTATCTTTTTATTTTTTTGTTTTTTATTTTTTCATTATTCTACTAATGAACAGAACAACTTTTCATATTTTAAATAAAATTAATCATTAAGCTTGTAAACATGCATCATACTAAATAATAACCATACTTTGGATGGAAGAGCCTGAATCCTGAAATACAGATTAACATCTAGTTTAGGGTTCTGGAGAATAATCAAATTTTTCAAAATCTTGCTTCTTTTCAAAAATGTAATAAAACTTTTCGTTGTCGTGTAACAATCTTCATATATTACTTGTTTTTGTATAACTACTAAATTGTAATGTTTGTTTCTTTTTGAGGAGAATAAATAAATATTATTATTATTATTATATAATGTATAAAATAATCAGTATTTCCAGAGATCCTTTAAAATATACAATATAACTAGTACCTACGTTTAATAATAATATTTTTTTATGATATCGAGGCTGGCTGTAATAAAAAGCTGTGTTGTATTACTGTACTAAAAAAAAAAAAAAGAACTAATCGTGTATGTATCGTAGTAAGCGCTCCCAAACAATTTGTACGTGAGCAGTTGCATGCTCGCCATGACGCCATTTTGATGTATTGACCTCTCTTTTTATTTCACGATAATTCATATACGGGTGTCCTTTTTTACATCGCATCTTCCTTCGGCACCCGCAACTATTTTGATTAATAGGTTTTGTTGATTCTAACTATTACTACAATTGTATTCTTTAATCAAATACGAAAAATAGTTACCAAGGCCAGCATAGAACAGTTTTTACGCAATAGTTCTCCTACCAATTTTCTCTATTGACTGCTCCGTGGCTCAGTTAGCAGCACAGTATTGTGGACTGAGACGCGGGTGTACCGGGTTCGGTTCCCGGCGGGGGCAATTGTTATGATTTTGTTTGCCAGTCTGGGTGTATTGATCGTATGTGTATATGTAACGGGCACCGGGCACCCTAGATACAGGTTCTTCCTAGTTAGGGGCTCTGAGTGTGAAAAAAATAATTGTTAATAAAGTTAACCAATAATGATGACCCCTTGTTTCCATCACATATAGTACTGACGGAAATTAAAGAAAAACTCAATAAATTTACACCCATTTTAGAAGCTCATTCATCTTCATCAAATTTAAAAGTTACTTATATTTTCAATAATACACTTAAACATGTCCTTATAATTAATTGTTGTTTAGATTTAGTCGTACCTAATATAATTTAACTCAATATTTAAGTAAATAAAAAAAAATAAAAAAAACTCTTGTCGAGTGCAAGTGTAAGTAAATGGTGTAGTATAGTCCGAAACGAAGACGCGAGCATCCACGCTACAAACTATACACGGTCAGTAAGCATTACAATGTAACGTGAGCAGTTTCATATGGCTGCGTACTGGCCTTGTATAGAACGGAAAGACGCTGTGTAGGCAAAATGATTCACCTATATACCCGCAATGAACACATAGTCAAGATTTAATATGGAAAACAGTTGTAAACCGGAAACGTTATCCTAATTAACAAAAAAAATTAAATTCTGGTGTTTACACACTTAAAATGATGTCTATTTAAGTACTAGGTACTACTTTCTTATGTACTAGAAAGTACTTACAGTTTATTGCGATAACATCTCTGTTGACTACTTACATGTTCTAAAAAGGGATTCAAAGAACTTAATTTGTCTGTTTGTTAGCCAGATCAATCATCAAATGAGGGTTCAGAGTACCAGTTTCAATTCCCATATCAATCGTAGTACCAGTGTTCATTGTCAGATCAGTCTTAGGAGGGTTTGTAGTGCTAGTGTCCATAGCCACCTGGCTCCGATACTCCGATTTTAATCAAATGACCTCATTTGATTAAAATCGGAGTATCGGGATTTACCACCAGGTCACAAATTTTACAAGAAATACAAACAAGCGAAGAGATACGCCGCAGTACCTAACGATTAGACCGAGGTTAACCTGCCGTTGCATTTACTACCACTTTTTTTTATGAGTAGGTGCTCTCGTTGGCAATATTTACGTGTACACTTTTTCTAAGAAGGATTAATCTGCAAAAACCAAAAAAAATGTCACCACATTTCTTTATTTTTTAAAACAATAGGCAATGAACCGACGCTGTGCACTTTTATGATCGAAAGACAAAAGAATAATAGCGGTCGGCGACCACTCAAAAAATATCCTTATCTATTGTTCAATGTTAAAAACATTGAAACGCACAGCTGCGAAGATTATGTATTGTGTGATTTTCGGAATATTTTTGAAATGTTTCTTTATAATTAACCGTTAACAAAATTAAACAAAAAATGTTTCGCTTGAACTTAAAAGCACCGAAAAATTACCGCCTTATCTTTATTTCATTGAATACAAAATAGGTGATATGACGCTTGTTCAAATCTACGGTCACCTTTATAATTACAAAAAGTCGAAACAGTTTACCACTTCAATCCTAAAAGCAGCGTTAACTGCTTGCTTACAAAACTCATTTTCCCCTGCACTTGGACAAAGTAGCACGAGCGAACCGAAAAATACACTTCCTCGAGCGCCATCGGGCGCAACGTATGTGCCCTGTTCCAATATATACTAAATCACGACATAAAAAAAATCAAAAAAATACAATGTATAGTTCTATTAAAATTATTAAATTCTGCATTTAAATAAAAAAAAATTAGTAAATAGATTTAACTTTATCTCAAGTTGAACTTCAATGGCTATTTCTATATAATAAATGTATGAAAAAAGTATAAAGCATGAATTAGATCCTTTTAATCAAATCCTTGACTATCTTTTTTCAGTAAAAATAATATTGTAATATCCTATTTAGTATGATTTTTATTGAAAATAGTGCGAGCGCCAGCCGGCGTCCTCGGCGCCTGGGGATATGTTTTTAACGGACGCATACGTTGCGCCCGTGGCGCTGAATGGGTTAAACGACACGCATATCGATTAAAAAAAAAAAAATAACTGACCGCCATCTTGGATTTTAAAATGATTGTCATTTTCGTTATTAGCGCCCCCAAAAACCTAATAAACGACACCCATATCGATATTTCACGAAAAAAATTTGTCCACCATCTTGAATTTCAAAATTATTGTCATTTTCGTTATCAGCACCCCCAAAAACCTATTAAACGACACCCATATTGATTTTCACGAAAAAATTTTGTCCGCCATCTTGGATTTCAATATGATTGTCATTTTCGTTATCAGCGCCCCCAAAAACCTAATAAACGACACCCATATCGATATTTCACGAAAAAAAATTGTCCACCATCTTGAATTTCAAAATTATTGTCATTTTCGTTATCAGCACCCCCAAAAACCTATTAAACGACACCCATATCGATTTTTCAAAAAGAAAAACTGACTGCCATGTTGGATTTTAAAATGATTGTCATTTTCGTTATCAGCGCCCCCAAAAACCTATAAAACGACACCCATATTGATTTTCACGAAAAAAATTTGTCCGCCATCTTGGATTTCAATATGATTGTCATTTTCGTTATGAGCGCCCCCAAAAACCTAATAAACGACACCCATATCGATATTTCACGAAAAAAATTTGTCCACCATCTTGAATTTCAAAATTATTGTCATTTTCGTTATCAGCACCCCCAAAAACCTATTAAACGACACCCATATTGATTTTCACGAAAAAATTTTGTCCGCCATCTTGGATTTCAATATGATTGTCATTTTCGTTATCAGCGCCCCCAAAAAACCTAATAAACGACACCCATATCGATATTTCACGAAAAAAATTTGTCCACCATCTTGAATTTCAAAATTATTGTCATTTTCGTTATCAGCACCCCTAAAAACCTATTTAACGACACCCATATCGATTTTTCAAAAAGAAAAACTGACTGCCATGTTGGATTTTAAAATGATTGTCATTTTCGTTATCAGCGCCCCCAAAAACCTATAAAACGACATCCATATTGATTTTCACGAAAAAATTTTGTCCGCCATCTTGGATTTCAATATGATTGTCATTTTCGTTATCAGCGCCCACAAAAACCTAATAAACGACACCCATATCGATATTTCACGAAAAAATTTTGTCCACCATCTTGAATTTCAAAATGATTGTCATTTTCGTTATCAGCGCCCCCAAAAACCTATAAAACGACACCCATATTGATTTTTCACGAAAAAATTTTGTCCGCCATCTTGGATTTCAAAATGATTGTCATTTTCGTTATCAGCGCCCCCAAAAACCTAATGAACGACACCCATATCAATATTTCACGAAAAAATTTTGTCCACCATCTTGGATTTCAAAATTATTGTCATTTTCGTTATCAGCGCCCCCAAAAACCTATTAAACGACACCCATATCTATTTTAAAAAAAAATGTGCGCCATCTTGAATTTCAAAATGATTGTCATTTGCGTTATCAGCGCCCCCAAAAACCTATTTAACGACACCCATATCGATATTTCAAAAAAAAAAATGTGCACCATCTTGGATTTCAAAATGATTGTCATTTTCGTTATCAGCGCCCCCAACAACCTATCAAACGACATCCATATTGATTTTTCACGAAAAGATCTTGTCCGCCATCTTGAATTTCAAAATAAGTGTCATTTTCGTTATCAGCGCCCTCAAAAACCTATTAAACGACACCCATATCGATATTTCAAAAAAAAAGTCTGCCATCTTGAATTTCAAAATGATTTCATTTTCGTTATCAGCGACCCCAAAAACCTATCAAACGACACCCATATTGATTTTTCACGAAAAAAATTTGTCCGCCATCTTGGATTTCAAAATGATTTTCATTTTCGTTTTCAGCGCCCCCAAAAACCTATTAAACGACACCCATATTGATTTTTCACGAAAAAATTTTGTCCGCCATCTTGGATTTCAAAATGATTGTCATTTTCGTTATCAGCGACCCCAAAAACCTATTAAACGACACCCATATCGATTTTTCACGAAAAAATTTTGTCCACCATCTTAACTTTCAAAATGATTGTCATTTGCGTTATCAGCGCCCCCAAAAACCTATTTAACGACACCCACATCGATTTTTCAAAAAAAAACTGACCGCCATCTTGGATTTTAAAATGATTGTCATTTTCGTTATCAGCACCCCAAAAACCTATCAAACGACAATCATATTGATTTTTCTGGCCCGAAAAGCGACAGAATGGCTACCAAAAGACGCGAAGAGGCACCGTGGTCGCCCGAAAAAGAGATGGAGCGATGAGCTGAGAGCAGTAGACAAAAACTGGTGGCAGACCGCGCAAGAACGCGATGAGTGGAAGAAGGGGAGAGAGGCCTTTGCCCAGCAGTGGGACAGTACAGGCTCGTAATAATAATAATAATAAGTCTACACATACAAAGTGGCGCCCCCATTATTTTCTAGTTATCTGTGCCAAGCTGTATGTAATGAATGTAGGTACCTATTGGTTTAAAATCAAAATAGTAATATTATTAATCTTAAGGTTTAATAAATTGCTTCCTTTGCCTGCAAAAAAAAGGTAACTGACCATAGACACGTAAGCCTAATAATTTTGTAAATGAAAACAAAGCTAGACAATATGATTGATGTGCCGAGCGTTGTGATTGGTCCAAATATAATCCAATTTGTGACGGAAGGGACACCAACGACACCTCTGTACAGCCGGGTATGAACGACACGTACGTGAAAAACTTGGATGTGCAAAACTTGTCGTACAAAACTCTGTCGTACAAAACTTGGGTGGTAACGACACCTTCGTGCAAGTTTTGTACGGCCTGTTCATGCGCGTCAATGTTTTTGCCATCCAAGTTTTACGTAGCCATGTACACAAAAAACTTGGCTGTGCAAAACTTGGCTGTGCAAAACCCGCACTCAAAATAGGTAGGTAGTTACGAGTTGCAACCTTATAATAATATCAATGGCTTTAAAGATTTTAAATTCAAGTTTAGTATTATAATTATTCATTTTGTAATCAGTAGTGTTTTTATGAGTTATCTACTATCTGCTTCTACTATCTATCTATCCACAATATTATTTATCTACTAAGTATACATATAAAAATAAATTGTGGTTTGTTAGTCTAACTTGAGAACGGCCGGGCCGATTTATCTGATTTTGGTTTGAATTGTCCGGAAGGGTTAAAATGTGAGAATTATGTAAAAATGGAAGGGAAATAACTAAAAAAGTTTTTTTTTTCCATGTAAAATGGTAAAGAAGGCGCGAAACGAAGTTCGCCGGAACAAATTTTATAAACAAAAGTGTGTAGAACGTAGAGTGTAAACTTTTAATTTACTTGCAACACTGTCTGTGGAATTTTTTTTTAGTGCGATTGTTTGTTCGGCAGCCTGTGGGCCATAAAATATTTATTTGTATTTTATTTCTCTGAATTAGACAGTGTTTTAGCCAAATAATTGCATAAAATGTTTTAGCATACCTACGGTATGTATCACACAAATGTTTTCAGTTAATCCTGTGTAAATAACAGTGGTTTTTGCAATCACAATGGGACACTTGAGGTGGAAGTATGCCGCTCGAAATGCACTTTATTTCCTGTGTATCGTGTCGATGAACGCTGTTTTGGGTAAGTTATTAGTTATTTTGTCAGGCTCTCGAATACTGCAGTTGAAAACCATCCCCACAATCCCTTTTTTCCTTACTTTTTGGTAACCGAGTCCGAGTCCAACTACGCGCACTTTTTATGACTGTTTCCTATTCCTGAATCCGGTGTTCGTAACCTACTCCTACTAGCAATTAGTAGGTGATTATTATTGATAGAAATGCTGATACTGCTGCTATAAAAAGCAGTTAATTTTATAATCTATTTAGATTTACAATGTAAAGGAGATAGGTAGGTACTTCAAAACAATGGTTTATCAATAATTGCACTAAACAATACAACAATATCTCTTATCCCGTTCAGAATATTGTGTGTAAGTAGTTAGGTATCTGAGTAGACTTTGTAGAAAGAAAAAACTCCTAAAAACATTGTAGATGCTGAATTTATTTTATGTCTTCTGTGACAAATTAGTATGTATGTACTTACAAGAAGGTGGTCACACTCACTCTGTAAAATTGGCAATGTTTTTCACCTAAGAGCAAACCAATAAAGCTCTCAACAATTTTTTTTATTTATTTATTCTAATAAAGTTATCAAATATGCCATTACAGAATATAAACCAAATTGCCAGATCCTAGTCATTCTTGCCGCTTGTTGCTGGGATATTAGTTAATGACTTTGAACTAATTTTTGTTAATTCTTTTTCCCAGCACAAGATTTCCCTCAAATCCTGAACCTGTCAGCTAAAGGCGAGCTCGGGAGGGAGGCACAGCTGAGCTGCAGCTTTCTGCCGGAAAACGCCACTGCTGAATGGATGTTCAAAGGGGTGCCTCTCAAGCTTGGAGAAAGGTAATTGATATATATTTAATACACCTGCTATGCCTGTTCATTTATTTACCCATCAATTTAAAAAAAAAAACTAATTGTTTCAGTAAAAAAGTTAATTTGACACTCTTCAGCTACATTTACCTACAAATTTCCATCCCAATCACACATATAACAGACAGACAGAGTTACTTTTCGTGCTATGTTCTGTACAATGTTGTGCATGTATTATACTTAAGGCTTGCTGCTTCAAAAATTTGTATTTTTGAGATTTTTTTAAACAATCTGAGACATACAAAATTGATGTCTTCATTCTGAAAAAAATATATGTGTTAGTTAAGGATCTAATCTAGTCATCATACTAAAGGGAAACAGGATCAAATTAATTTTAGTTGATAGAAAAAAATCTCAAAGTTACCCCTTTTTGTTCCGTTTTTTCCATTTTATTTTTAAACCGCTGATTGTGTTTATTTGATTTTTGTAATGAAAATTGCTGACCTTAAATTTTAGACATACTACTATAGTAAGAATTTTTAAGTTTAACGAAAAGACAAAAAACCAGCAAAAACTAAAAAAAAACATCGTTTTTGCGCGGTCCGATGCCATGCCGCGCCGCTCCCTACCCCGTCAGTACCCTTGTGGCCACGGCCGAGGCCGGTTCTGTGTCAAATTTTTGTTTTCGCGCTCTCGTATTTCGTTTTATTTTTATTCAAATGTAAACAAATTTTGACAACAGATGTCAAAACAATGAACCATAACATCTGATTAGGATCTGTATGGAGCTGAAAGAAACCAATTTTGATACCGATATTACATTTATAAAACCGTCGTCTTACAAACTTACCTTTTTTATTCCCACAAATAAAGCTTAAATCATAGGGTACTTATATAGTTATATCATATCTTTGTTAGTTCTGTGGCGCCGATAACACAGCACAATATTACGTGGTATACTTACTCAAATTACTTTAAAAAGGCAGTAATTTATGTCTTAATAGAAAATTTTTTCCTTTTTATTTAACGCTTTTCGGTTTTTTCGGCTGTTTAATTTTTTGATGAAAAGATTTTATTTTTTGCTTTTCAGTTTAATTTTAAGGAATTACCCCCCCCCTCACTTCAAGGTTCACCTTCACCTCAAATCACTCTCCAAACGCTGGTCTCACACCCCTGAAGGTGGTCAGACGACCTGGTAAAGGTTGCGGCCTATGTCCAGCAGTGGACGCTATCGTGTGAGATCGGCTGCTTAAAATCAAAACCTAGTAACTCGTTTTAACAAAAATGTTCAGGAGAGCCAAAAAACGGGTCGACTACTTTAATTCGTTGCCCCGAAGAAACCAGACGCAATAGCAATTTCGGTGTTTGACCAAAAGTTTGACTATATTGTTGACTATAGTCACACTTAAATCGATCCAACTATTTTTTTTTTTTAATTTACCCAAATATGACAATGAAAACAATTTCTGAAATTTCTGAAATACAATCTCTGAGTTAATTCTCTACTTTTTAAAGCATTTTATATTTTTAGTTGTACGTTTCGAATGAAAAATGTTATTTTTTGAAGTGCATTCATTTAAAAGTTATAAAAGTGATTTATTTGTGGCAGAATTAAGTTTTGTTTACGATTTGGTTACGACTCGTGGTTAATTCAGCCAAAGGACCATGCAAAAAAATGTATGGGCAGTGTCCCATCCCATCAACAGACATGGGACAAGTTTCAATATCATTATTACGTCCCATGAAAAGTCAGTACCAATTTTTAGTTCGGAATTCGACGGGGGTTTTTTTTTTAAAAGACTTTTGACAAAAATAAAGTATTTTTATTTTAAAATAAAAAATTACATTTTAGACGATAATTACAAAAAGCAATTGTTCAACTAGACATTTTAAGTATTAATAACACAAAAACAATTGTGCAAGTAGACACTTAATAACAACAGAACTATTATCCAGAGAAAAATAACGTTATATATTTTTGTAATAAGCAGAAGTATTTTTTGTGTGTTATATTGATTATATCGGTGTTATATGTGTGCTTGTCAGTTGTCTAGAACTCGGAACACAATCTACACTCACTTTTGGACTAGACTATAAAAATATTAAGGTGAGATTAAATAATTATGCAGGTTAAAAATATCTCATTCCTCATAGGAATTATGGCCGGACGATTGAGTCGTTCCTAACGTAAGCTATACTTTAAGTGCTATATTTCTATTCAAGCAATTCTAAAATGTATCATATAGTATCGTAGCAATGTTCTATCTGCTTATATATTCTAACTACATGACACTTATTCTTATTCATTATACGTATTCTACATAATATCTAAAAGTTATCGATATATGTATAATAAATCAGTAAATAAATACAATGACTGTGACTTACTTGTGTCAATCCATTTTGCAAAATGTAGGCCGCTAACTCAGGACTACTATGAAGCAATGTTTCTTGTAATATATGTCGTCTCTGTCTTAAAACAGATCTAGGACACATTACACATTGGCGTCCAGTCTCCATATTTATAAATCACAGTCCATTAAACGTGCCGGGGTCATCGAGTAGCAATCAAAAGGTCCAATAAACAAGCAGAGGTTAGTAATAGTCGCAAACAAGCCGATAACGCACAAATAAACAACGCGAACACAGCAGAACGTACTAGCCACGACTGAGGGAGGTGCGCGGGCGCAGGCGTCGAAAGGGTGCGGTCGGGGTAACGGAGCAAGGAGGGAGGGTAAAGTACGTCTTACGGCTGTTCTCTCTCGAGTTTTTTTTAGTTAAATAGTACATTTTTAATTCGATTCTTAATACTTAATAAAACTGTATAAGTATAACATATTTTTTTTTATTGCACGATAACCCCATATCCTACAGTGATGTCGCCATAGTAAAAAATAATCATAATGTCGAGATGTATTTAATGAGATATGTTTGGCATCTGTTGATGATATGGGACGATTTTTTGCATAGTCCTTTGTATACTGTTTTTGTAACTTACTAAATTCCATCAAAATTTGATTGATTTTATAATCGGCGCCAAATTCAAAACATAGTAAGTCAGCTTTCAAATTCATAACCTAGTAAGTCGTTGAGTTGCTAGGTTTTTTTATTTGTAATCCGACATGCGCTATGTTAAGAATATGTACTTCATGGAAATTTCAATAACTTTTCCAAATTGGGTAGACTTGCTAAATTTTATTTTTAAAATTACGTAAGAAACTGGGTGTTTTAAGGTTCATATCAAATCTATACCGCCTAGTAAGTCGAAAAATGACAAAAACGGTTTTTTTGCAAAAACACCAGTTACTAGGTTTTGAATTTGGGCAGCCGAGATGATGATGATGATGATTATTATTATATTAGTCGGCGAGGCGCTTCTCCAGAAGTCCCCCAGAGTCCTCCAGAAGAAGGCACTTACAATGGAACTGGTGGGGCGAGTGTTGAAAATTTTGCGGTTTTTGTAATCCAATCGTCGTAGGTCGCCAATTTAGAGAACTCCTATGTCCGCCCGCCTGCAGTAGAAATAACTCCAGAGGTTGAAGAAGGGATGATATATTTACACATGGTTAGGTACACTATTTACAAGAAAATGAATGCATGTTAATGTGTACAGCGGCTGAGATGTACTGCCTAGTTAACAAAAGTCTTTTTGAAAGGTAACAATGTCAATTTTAAAATCTTCTTCTATAAATTAAAAAGTAACAGTATCAAAAATTTGTTTAGTTACAAAAAGGTTGTAGGAAAGGCACAATTTACTTTTATATAAAAAATATATATACTTATGCGAGCAGTTCTCATGTAAATTACAATATGGCAATACAATCTGTGAGTGAATAAAAAAGGCATCCATATTTTATCCACCCTTAGGCCGCATTTGCAGGCCGCACGCAGGGCGTTGCGCGAGGCGTCGTGCGGGGCGTGCTGCGCCCAAATCAAATGTATAGCAATAGTATGAGACCGTTTACGGAGACGCGCATAGGCCTATGTTCGATATCGTATAAGGAAACGCGTCGGCTCCCGCGGCGGCGCCCGCAGCGGCGGCGCCCGTGGTGGCGCCCGCGTCGGAGCCCACACGACATCCCGCACAACACGCCGCGTCTTCGTAAAGGAGGCCTTAGGGTGTGATTTTAGTTCCAAATAAAAAAAGTTATCAACTCAAACTATATCGTTATTTGTTTAAAATTAAAACAACCAGTGGTGTTTTATTTATATTGAGAAAACACTACAAAAAGGGTTTACTTTGATATTTATTTCTACAGAGTGAAATTCATTACATCTTGTTACTTTTTAATAACTTGTCTAAACTAAATCCTACATCTATATTTTTCAGAATTAAGAAATCTGTTTTATATTTCTCAGATGGTTTATTCTTGTTAGCTGAAACGAAAATCGGAAAGAAAAATTGTGCGGTAGGTATAAACATCTCGATTTAACTTCGGCTTGTATGAAAAGTAATAAAATTTAAAACTGCCGCGACATTTCGCATTTCGACGCGCGCATGACACAGCTGCGAGGGTGGGGGACCCTCATACCTAATTAGGTAAGAAGCTTCAAAGTACAGGGTCTTAAACTTCCTCTTGAATCACTTCTATTAAACTGCATCAAAATCCTTTGCATAGTTTTAAAGATTTAAGCATATAAAGCAAGTTTTATTCACACTATGTTTAAGATATGGTTGAGACACTGAAATCAAATTAATATATAAGGCGAAAGTTTGTTTGTATGGTTGTTTCTTCTTCAAGTTAAAACAGCTGGAGTGTTCAATGAAATTTGGTATGGAGTTAGCTGACACCCTGGATTAACACATAGGCTATTTTATACTGTGGTAATAAACCGTGGCTAACACTGCAGGGCACAGCTAGTAAATAATAAATATGTCTTAATTAAAAAAACGAAACTAACCTATCTATTACAGGATAAAACAAACAAATGAACAAAAGGCTCTAGTTGAAAAGGATCTGGATGGCAACATTAAGAAGTTCCAAGTTTCAAACTTGACCATTTTAAACTTGACCTCTACGGATGCTGGAGATTACCTCTGCGTGGCTAAGTGGGGCGAGGCCAAGGCTGAGCTGGCGGTTCAGCTAGACTTGAGCTTTCCTGCACGGCTGGTCAAGAACACTGATGGGCCTATCAAACTGAATGCCACTGATCAGGGGAATGTTACTCTACTTTGTGCTTTTGAGAGTAAGTTGCTTTAGTCTTACCTTTTGAAAATTACCCTGTTATTCATAAAAAGTTAAAGATTGTTTTAGTTATTTGACATATGTCAATTTAGTCTGGATATCTCGTATTTACCATACAAGTAATCAGAAGTAGACCCCTGGTAAAGCTATTTTAAACCTATTGTATCTGTACAAATTTGATTGTTTGATTGAAGATCAAATTAACGTTTTTTTATAATTTTATAGTCTATAACGCATCAGAAGTGAAATGGTGGAAGCGGAGCAAAGACGAGATCACGGACATAGCAACTCAGCCGGCGAAACAAATCAATATAAAAAAAATCGAGTCCACCCTTCACTTTCACATAAGACGGCCAGAGGACAATGGCACTTATTACTGTCAAGTTTGGGACGACGTTTCCATGAGGAACATCACTGGTGCAGTGGATGTCATAGTCTATGCTGCACCAAAAGTCCTAATAGATACAGTTAAAGCAATAAGCTCCAGTCAGCTGTTTCTTAACTGGACAGTCCACGCATACAACCTTCCGATCAAAGGCTACAATCTGATGTACAGAAAACTACCATCATCTGACTTCAATCAGTATACGAGAGAGAAAATAAGTATTAAGAACACGTCATTTGTCTTGGAAGGTTTGGACAACTCAACGGAATACCAAATAAAACTCGAAGTGACCACTTCGTATGGCTCCAGCAATCCGTACGTGTATCCACAGATAGTTAAAACGCTGGAAAAAGATCCGGTGTTTGTTCCAAATATTTCAATAAACGGTTTCTCCGCTACGTCTGTGACTATTGGCTGGGCTCCCCCGCCTGAGGATATAGCGGAGTATATCCACTACTATCTCCTAGAAGCGAGGAAGAAGGATGAAGGGGCTTCTAAAAGGGCGTACCATTCGAGGGACAATAGGAATCTGCCGTATATGTTTGATGATTTGGAGCCCCACAGCACTTATGTTTTTCGGGTGAGTTTTTTTGTTTGTTTTGGTATCAGATTAAGATTTTATTTTTTACGAGATAACTAAATTTTAGTAGTTAAGAGGCATAGCATAGCTAAAGTAGCGCCACCCGCGAAAAAAATTAATATCTTAGTTTAGAAGAAATTGATTTTTTGCGCGAGTGGCGCTAATTTAGCTGTGCTATGCCCCTTAAGTAAGTCTTGACTTGAGTACTCGAAATGTGTCCGCGCAGCGAACCGAAAGATGCGGAGTAGGCAGATTCCCACCTAGATGGTCAGATGTCATCTGCGGTTGCGGAAGTGCACTCGCACAATACTGGTAATCTGTGGGAGAGGCCTAACTTCGACGTCATTTTGTTTCGATGATAAATTTATGAAACTTCGATGATAATTTTTCGATGATGACACGTTTTTCATTATAATATGATGAAAAGAAATTCGATCCAAGTTTAATCGAAGATTGTTTCCTGATTGGTCTTACGAACTATGGTTTAAACTGCCGATAAAAATGATCTGCGATTCCCTCATCTCATATCTAAAATAAACCTAGAATCTAGGTCCTATATTGATACCAGCCTTAGTTAGGCGATTTACCGCCCTGGTAAAAATTGCGGGTTTGCACTGAAAAAGCCTATGATCTACGACGCCTTCTAGCTTCAATGATGATGAAGATAATAGAAACCCGTCTTCCACCAGGTATGCTCCTGTTCAGAGTTCACCCGCCGCTGCGGCAACTGGTCTCTTGAAATGGAGGCGGTGACCCTGGACGGGGTCCCGGGGGCCCCCGGGGCCGTGGCCGCCGCCTGCCTGGCCGAGGGCCGCGGCAGAGCCCTGGAGCTCCGCTGGCAGCCCCCCGTCAGGCCTAATGCTGAGATTAAGGGTTACTCGGTTAGTATGCTACTGATATTATGAATGTTGTATGCAGTTTTTGTTATTTTCCTTTTGCTTGTTTTATGTTTAAAATTACAAAGTAATGTAGCAGTTTTTCAACTCTTTTCGAGGATTCACGCAAAAACTACTTATCAGAGTTTGATAAAACTTCTCAGTTTGATAGCTTGTAAATCAGAATAGCACATAGGATATAATTTAAAATGATGTAGTGTAAAAGTAGGAAATTGGCTAGCTAGTGATGTAATGAAGTATTCCCTTTAGCTTTTTTTTTCTGGACTGCCAAGGCGAAATTGCTTAATTTTACAATGTAAATTGTGCTTTATGCAAAAAAGGCCGTGACCGCTGTTTTGTCCGCTACGTTCAGTGCAGATACATAATTTATAGAACAAACAACTCTGTAATTCAGTAGATACGAACGTCAGCAACTAGAATATTCTGATGAATCACATCCTGACCTGACATGGATTTTTCTAGACACCTTGAATAACAAGAGAAATAAATATTAATTTAGTTGTTGACCGCTATTTTGTAGTGCGAGCGCAGTCAGTGCAGATACATAATTTAGGGAACTACTCTGAAATTCAATAGATACCAAACCAAAAGTAACTAAAATATTCTTGTGAGTCATCTTGGCTTATAATAATAAACTAGAGGCTGCCCCGCGGTTTCACTCGCGCAGATTTCTCATAAACACAAAAATCCAGTTTATTTTACCTGTTCCCATGGGAATTTCGGAAAATTCTTTGAACTACATGCAAAATTTCAGCCCGCTTCGCCCAGTAGTTTCGGCTCTGCGTTGTCTGTCAGTCAGTCAGTAACGGAATAGTTTTATATACTATATTGATAAGGGTGCTCCGGCTCGGATGAATTTTCAGCTTCGATATACTATTTCAGCTTACCTAAGGGTCAAGTTTCTTAACTCAAGTCGATCGAATTGTAATTGTATTGTTAGCGACTTGGTAAACCATTGCTGTTTTCTTTGGGCGTGCAACAGAAATTGCCTTTGTGAAAGCGGCAACGGTTAACGAAGTCGGAAACAAAACAGAAGTCGATCGAATCTAGTTAAGAAAATTGCCCCTCTTTTTGTTTCTTTATTAGTTTCTAAGAAAACATGGAAATAGTATACATGTATCGATCGGCGTAGTAAGAAAAACAATATGAAATCTGTTCTTTTTGTCCGCTAGATGGAGTTGATTGGCAACTCTACGTACAGAGACCGGTTGGGCAACATGAAGACGGACACCTGGGGGCCTTTTGCGAAGCATTTCAGCAACGAAACTCGGAGTTATAGGTATGCTATTTAAAATTTTAGCGTTTTGGTCTAATAAATTAGTTTTTATTGATCCTCTGTGCTGTCTACATTCAGTGGTCCGGTGCGTTTCTTAGGTTGGCGTAAAAAGAAAGCGAGCCATAAAGGAATAAAAATACGGATTGTTACAATAGTATAGGGATCGACGCCGGGATCTACTTAATGTAACAAAGTAAAGTATGGAATATAATAGAAAACACTATTGCATACAAAGTAAGATGCAAAAGTACATTATTCACAGGGTGAAGACAAATTCAATTTGCATGCAATGGATGGCCTTATCGCTAAAAGCGATTTCTTCCAGGCAACCCATATAAGAGAGCAATACACAAACAGAAGTATGGTGACTTATAAAGGAAGGGTGATTCTGAAAAGTCAATAATAAATCAAAACAGGAATTTAGCTAAACATACCTAAAAACTTTCCCGAAGTCTAAAATCTTAGAAAAAAAAATCAGCTGTTGTAAATATTGATTTGATCAGCTGACTGGGTCAATGTACCAAAAACACGCAGTATATTATAGAGTCTTGCGCATGCACGTAGCGTATCTCTGTGGAGTAAGCTAGCTATACTATACAGGAGCTACTTGCTCCCAGATGGCGCCTTAATACATTTTTATTCTAACACTAGAGGCTGCCCCGCGGTTTCACTCGCGCAGATTTCTCATAAACACAAAATTCCCGTTTTTACCCGTTCCCATGGGAATTTCGGGAAATCCTTTCTTAGTGCTCACCTACACTCCCTAAGGAACCTACATGCAAAATTTCAGCCCGCTACGCCCAGTAGTTTCGGCTCTGCGTTGTCTGTCAGTCAGTCAGTAACGGAAGAGTTTTATATATATTGATTTTGTGTTGTTCGTGTCCAGAGCGGACGACCTGCAGCCCAACACGAACTACACAATAAGACTGAGCGCCATGACGCGCACACGCCGCCGCGGGGAGGAGCAAGTGAGACGCTGCTACACGCCGCCCGCCGCGCCCGACCAGCCGCCACGGCCCAGGTGGAAGAAGGTATACCACACATCTATACCAATATTATAAAGAGGAAAGATTTGTTTGTTTGTTTGTAACGAATAGGCTCCGGAAATACTGAACCGATTTGAAAAATTATTTCACTGGTAGGAAGCTACATTAACCCCGAGTGTCATAGGCTATATTAGATTTTCAAAAAAATTAGGGATCCTTAAACTCAAATAATGTAACCCTAGGTGCAATATTTTTTCTGTTGTTTACATAATTTGACAGGTGGTTTGTTGTTGTTGTTTGTTTTTTATTCGGCCATTCTGGGCATTTAAAAAGAACATAGTCTATAGAGCGAAGTCTTTTGTAGTATCTTATATTCTATGGCGTAACGAAGTAAGCCGGAAAGCTCGTTAATCGTAAAGATGCAGTAGATTTTAAGTAGCTTTACTGGAGTTCTACTTCTCTGGTTTGTTGTATGGTAAATACGTGACATACAGTCTAAATTAACATATGTCAAATAACTAAAATGCTCTTAAACTTTTTATGAATAACAGGGATAGACATTATCTTTATTTGCGCACAGGACACATACAGCAACAATAGACAATAGCACAGACAAAATAATAGTACTTAAGTACAGAAGGATCACTCACTGGAGACGTTCCAATAGAAGAAAAGCTAGCTGCGTACACATAAATCATAATCTAGCTCGCTCGTAGTTATTACCTACAGCGATAATAGCCTAAAGTCCATTACCGCAAAGCTTACGTAAGATAATTTAAAAGTTAGACGATGCCAGCTCCAAAGGTCTGATGGAAGAAAGAAGGTACCACACACACACACATAAAAATAAAATCAAGCCGGAATCCTTCAAGGCTCGAAGCCTCCAAAAAAAAACACACACACACAGCAAGTAAGAAAAAAGGTTCATTCACGCTTTTATTAGGTCAACCTGTATGCAACTGCAACTATGTTATGGAATCAAAGGTAACGAAAACCATCTTCCACGGCATCGTAGCGTCATGAAAATTTGCAGCTGTATGTTGTTCTGATAGAAATACAATAATATGGAAACAAGGTAGTGTTTTCATTTCCTTTCGTATGATGGTAACCCTCAGTGGTAACCGCTAAATGAACTGATATGAAACTGACTGATTGATTGACTAATTTGCTCATTTATTGACCGACGTAATTGCTGTATGACTGACTCTATTTTCTAGCTGACAGCTTTGCAGACTTACAACCTAAATATGAAGCTAATTATTCAATATAATGCTTTGCTTTTGTTTTACAGATTGTAGAGAATGACCGCTACATGTTCAAGACCATGATACCGAGAATGTCCGAGAGGAACGGCCCTATTTGCTGCTACAGGTAATTTATAGTTTGTTTTATAATTTTTCGATGTGTTTTATGTTTTGTATTGTCAAAGAGATTTTGTAGCTGTATTTTGTTCATGTTTGTATTTGCAATAAGGCTACCTACCGACTCTTTTTGACATAGACATAGTAACTGCGTAACACTTGCGACTAATAGCTGGCCAAAGTATGCTGAACATCAAGGCGGTATAACTCGCGTTTCTGCCGTTTGTATAAAGATGACCTTAGGTTAGCAGATGAAAAAATTAAAAAAACCGGAGAAATAGCCTAATTTCCATGGAAAAGTCCTGAGATTTTATACAGTTTGAGAATTTTCTCTCGAAAAATTAGTGTTAGTTTGCTTTACTTTATTAAATACGAGCTTTCCCGGCTTACTTCGCTACGCCATAGAATATAATATACTACAAAAGACTCTAAAAAGGCTCTAAGACTTCTTTTGACCGCCCAGAATGGCCGAATAAAAACAAACAACAACAACAAACCACCTGTCAAAATATGTAAACAACGGAAAAAATATTGCACCTTGGGTTACATTATTTGAGTTTAGGTAAGGATCCCTATTTTTTTTGGAAATCTAATATAGCCTATGACACTCGGGGTTAATGTAGCTTCCTACCGAAACCAGTGAAAGAATTTTTCAAATCGGTTCAGTATTTCCGGAGCCTATTCGTTACAAACAAACAAACAAACAAACAAACAAATCTTTCCTCTTTATAATATTGGTATAGATCAAACAAAGAGTTTTTATCCTGTGCTTTGTTGAAAATCTGGAGAATTGCAATGTCGGGCCAGAATCCTAAGAAGAGTCGAAAAATCCTGCGGACAAATCCGAAGATAATAGTAACCCTTCCTACAACTATCTACATAATATATTGTGCCCACAGAGTGTACCTAGTCCGTCTGCCGGCGGGTCTGCCCCCCCTCGCGCTGCCACCCCCCACAGCACTGCCGCTGCTGAGCTACGAGGAGGCCCACGCCAACCCCGACTCCGGAACTGCACCCCTGGGAGCTTACGTCACGGATCTGTTCTCTAAGTATGTTTTAAATTGTTATTTTAGTAAGTTATGAGAAGTTAAGCTGTTTAAATCAACGAGTGAATACGGGTTCTGTCCCCACTCCATGAAGTTATTTTTGTTTAAACCGAGGGTATTATTTCGTTGTTCTATCTTTACTATTTTTTAAGAATAATGATTGCTCTATATCTTAGGTTTTTTTTTGCGTAAATGCAGCCTTAGACTAATAATTGCAGCATTGGGTCTCAGCCTTAATTATACTTAATCCCTTTTTCCTTGATGACACTATTTTCAACATATTCCTGTATTGTACCGTCAAGTACTCGGTCATTTTAACACTTTCGTGTTTTCTGTATTGCAAAAAAGCCATGGTTCTCTGGTATTACAGTTTAATGAGGCCATAGACGAAAGTGTTACGCTGTACGAGTCCGTACCCTACTTGTATCTTTTCTCTGTATTTTATTTATATCCTTTGAGACATCAAATTCACAATTTCCCCGTGTGAATTTCGGGATAAAAAGTAGCCTATATCCTTTCTCAGGCTCTAGAGTATACCTATACCAAATTTCATTCAAATAGGTTCAGTAGTTTTTTCTTGAAAGCGAGACAGATAGACAGACAGACAGAAAGTTACTTTCACATTAATAATATTATATAATAAGTATAGAGGTATGGATATGGATTGATTTTTGACATTATACATACATACATTTGTGACGCATGACAAATCATGACTCGAGGTCCTTTTGATAAATGTCCTTTTGACCTTGCAGCGACAAATACCCGCCGGATTCCGAACTGATAATGGGTGACGACGGCTCGTTTGTGGACAACAAAGTTTGCAAGATATGCCTCAAGAAGCCTAAAAGAGCTTTCCAGCCCCCCACAACAACCGTCCGCCCCACCACAACCTCCCAAACGACCAAGGAAGATGATTACGACCTATTAGAAGAGGACAGCACTATTATACCAGCGCCCGACAGTGTGGAGAAAAGAGAGAGAAGATCCTATGGTGCTAATAAGGGCGATAATCGCTTCGTCCCCTATTTGCTTTTGAAGGATAAGTGAGTTGATTTTTTATATAATTTTTTATTTGTTTACTATACAACCTTACATTAATTCTACGTATATACCACTGCTTGGATTAAGTAGATTTCCCCTTTGCCTTTTTTTTTTTGTTTCTTACCCTGTTAGGATCTCAATGTGATTCGTTATTTATTCTGGATGTTTCTTGACAAGTCAGTAAAAAATAATGGGCATAATTTAGTTCATCATAATTCATAACTTTCCCAAACCAACAGCCCGGCTATCTCAGTCGGCATAGCATAAGACCCTTAGCGTGTTTCCTCAAGAGGCGAAATCGGCCGCGCGAAGGGGTTCGACAGCCAATCAGGCAGGCTTCGTGGATGCACGAGCGATTTCTATTGGCTGTCGAGCAACTATCGCGCGATCGATATCGCTTCTTGAGGAAACATTCTTAATATCAGGGTCGTGGGTTCGAGCCCCACGTTGGGCGCCAAAGTGTCTTCGCCGTCCCTGGAATCAGAGTAACATAATACTCAAGCCCTAAATAAAAAGGCATCCAGAACTTGGTTTAAGAATAATATGAATTTAATAGTTTAGGTAATTTACATAGTGTTTAGTTGAAAACATGAATACAGAGTTACAAGAAATTTGAAAAAAAAAACAAAAGTCCTTTTGGAAGCTTTAAAATAAATAAAATAAAAAGGGTTTAAAATTTTCTATACATTGGTTCGACCGGCTGACATGAAGATCTATTGCCGTTCAAAATGAGAATGTGAATAATTTTGACATGTGATAAGTATACATTGTGGGTATATAAGTGAATCATTTTGTCTACACAAGAGATTCAGCTGTAAACCCGCAGTGTATACTTATCACATGTCCAAATGTTTCTCATTCTTATTTTCATTGTGAACTGCAATAGCCTAAATGGTCTGGATAGGTACGGGATTGCTGATTATTGTTTTTTGAAAATTCGAGGCATTAGATTCAGCATATCAATGCCTCGAAATCTCAAAAACACTGCTGAAGTTCAAAACGCTGAATACTTCTGATTTATTCTGCCTTGTCTCAAACTTCCTGTATACTGGGTGTTTCTGACAAGGCGGTAATAAATCAAAGCAGGGATTCTGCTCACCATACCTAACTACTTTCCCAAAGCAACAAGGTGAAAATTAAAAAAAAAAACAGCTGTTCCATACATTGGTTCGATCCGCTGACGGGGTCAATGTACGGGACGGCTGATTTTTGTTTTGAGATTTCGACCCATGTTGCTTTGGAAAAGTTGTTAGTTATGGTGAGCAGAATGCCTCCTTTGATTTATTACCGTCTTGTCAGAAACATCCAGTATATATTGAATTTCTTTTTTTTTTTCGTATAATCAGTGGCGATTACTGGAGCAACCCGATGATGATGGACGGACCCTCGCCCGTGTCTGACGGTGATGAAGACCTGGACATCAAGGACGGACCCTTGGACCCTGAATCTAATTACACTTTGTTCGTTGAGCTCATTGGTGAGTAATCGATATACATTTTTAAGGTAAATAATAGGAAGTAAGGTAAAAAAAATAAGTTGCCCAGAAATTTATTTAAAGCAAGCGGTCGTAAAGTTGAGAGCCTACAGTCTTGCAGTGTAGTAAATTTCGCCTAAATACAAACATTGTTTGAACGTACAGTGGTGGTCTAGGAGGGTGTAACATATTTGTCTATGATCTCGTGCGCCCTAGATTGTATTACCAAAGAACAGGAGCTATTTTGGAATACAAAAAAAAACCCGGAAGTGTTACGCCGGCCTAGACCGCCACTGTTCGAATACTCTTGAAATCTGAATAGGTTTGGATTATATACGAGCGTCGGACCTACACGTATGGACGTTACAAACGATTAAATAGCGCTCAGTCTGAGCGCTTTTATAGTTATTGAAGATCGGAAATGTTTGTACGTATGCATGTACAGTGGCTGTCTAAGATGGCGTAACATTTTCGGTTTTTCTGTATTGCAAAATAGCTCTTGTTCTTTGGTAATACAGTCTAGGTCACCCGAGATCATAGACTATCTGTTACGCCCCATCCTAGATTGCGACTGTACGTAAAGCATTCAGAATGCGAACTAAAAGCTTCATGTTTCCTCCAGCAAACGTAGAGAACGAAGAGCCCATATACAGCGAGTACCTGCCGGCGCTGCAGGCCGCGGCCGGCGCGCCGCCGCCCGGCCAGCTCAACGTCATTGAGATTGTACTGCAGGTCGGTGGACGATGATTTTTTATTTACCTATATAGTTTGTTCAGCTCGGAGTGTACTTGCGTGATCGAAGAATGAAAATCATCGACAAATCCAAAAGAACAGTTAGTCGCTGGAGCCGAAAAGTTCTCGAGTGGCGATGGCGATCGCGCACCGAAGACGCAAGTAGAGAGAACTTCTACTTCTTCTACTAAGTCGCTGGAAAGAGGTCGCTCAAGACCAGTTTTTGTGGCGATTTTTCGAGGAAACCCTTTGTACAGTATTGGACTTCTTTGGGCTGAGATTATTTTTGTGACCGCTGTTGTATGCTTTTATAAAAAGTTTCTTGTCACGATCATTTTCCTTGTGTTTTATAAAATACTGTCACTGGCCATTAGTTTTTAAATTTAGAATGGATCGGGGACGTTCTTGAACGGCCAAGATTGTAACGGTTCAATTAAAAAAAGCACACTCGCGTAGTAACACGGGTCTTTATCGCATGAATACGATACCGCATCTGCGTTAAATGGAGTTTAGGTTAATATTGCTGTGGGTTAATTTATAATATACAGAAGCGAGCTAAATTGTGCCTTTTGTGAATCAAGCTAGATTTTTTATTTATTTTAATTACTGTAGAAATTGAGGTTTTTGTACTTTTTTTAGTACAAATGTGTTTTCTCACGAGCGCGCGTGAGCCACGATCGTGTTTGTACCTACATGCACACTGACTGTACTACGTCTCTCTCTTCGCTGGCCGGCGGACAAAGACAGAGTGCATGCACACAAGCGTGGCTCACTCGCGCTCCTGAGATAAAACAATCGTGCTATAAGCTTTTATCAAACAGACGGCGTCGCGTTTGAGGGCTAGCCTGACGCTGCGATCTTTGCTCCTTTATGCGGCCTAAAGGAGTGTGCGTGCCATCCAGGAGCACGCCGCTATAGCGTCGCGGCAGGGTAGCTCTCTAACGCGCCGTTATAACGCTTTCAGTTTGACGAGGCCTCACAGTATGTGTGTGCTTCTCTGAGCAGGTGACGTGCGGCATCCTGGCGCTGGTGCTGGCGGCGCTGGTGGCGGCGTGCGGGCTGCACGCGCGCCGGCGCCGCAAGCTGCCGCCGCTGCGGCCCGGCGCGCACCCGCTGCAGGCTGCCTTCAGGTATTTTACTGTACCTTACTAACCACAGCCAGGCAGAAAAAAAGTCAAAAATCAATATTAGGATACAAGATATCACTTATTTATAAATCAAATTAATATTGATACCTTATTTGGTAAAGTGTCCTATACTGTGAGAGGCGAGGTAGTTCAGGGTGCCCACCAATTGGCTCATGCAAACTGACGTTTGCCTTGCCTTACGACAATGGTCGCCTGGAAAGGCCCCCAAACGAGCCCTCCTCTGTCAAATGATTCTGCTCCCTTTTGCAAGGCCTAGCTTACTCCGAACTTTGGTACTGACTGTCACTCTGACTGACACTCATCTCTAACTGACTGATTGACGTGCGGCTGCACTACTTGTGTACATGAGACAAGGCATTTTACATACATAACGTCACGCCTGTATCCCATTGGGGTAGACAGAGACAATTGATTTCCAATTGCTACGATCCTGACACACTTCTTTCGCTTCTTCTGCAGTCATAAGTTTTCATACACGCACGTCATTTCGTGAACTCTTCACGCAGCCTTTCCTCAGGATGTCACCAATTAATAATCTCTCAGAGCCCCTAACTAGGAAAAACCTGTATCTAGGGTACCCGAAAACACACACAGAGACGAACATTACACCCAGACCCAATTTGGTCAGTGAACGTTTTCCGTGGCCTACCTCTTCCAACCGTGCCTTCCGCATCCGCTCTGTATATTTCTTTCGTCAATCTCCTGTCATCCATCCGCTCTAAGTGACAAAGCATTGTATGTACAGTAAAAACCAACACTAAAGCTAGCGTTGATGAAATAATAGTAGTTTATTCAACATGAGTGTAAAGTGATGTATTATGTACGAGGGTGGTATGTTAAAACCCGAGCGCAATAATGACTTGAAACTTGAACAAGTGAGGATTTTAACCTCACCCGAGGCAGAATAACTTTACCCCCAAGTTGTATATAAAATTTACATATAAAAAGAAGCGCCAATGTACCTACCTAATTTTGCTGACCTAATCAGCTAGCTTGTTTTCAATCCTTGTAACTATAATACAATAAGTACATCATAATATGGAAATTCATTATTGACCGGCTACAAACCGCATGTGATGTAAGAAATAATTTCTTTTTCACAGAATAGGAACCCGCCTTCAATATACTGACACCTACATCAACTGAGCACTTCCTCTTTATCGAAGTCGGTTAAAATTAGTAATAAAACCTTCTTCTGAATGTAACAAATACTTATCTGAAAATCGCATCAAAATCGGTTCAGCCAAACGCGAGATAATCGCAGACAAACATACAAGTCAAACTGATAACCTCCTTTTTTGATGTCCCGAACGAAAAATTCAGAGAGGGGTGTTATAATTTTAACGTGTGTATCTGTCTGTCTGTGGCATCGTAGAGCCCTAACGGCTGAACCGATTTTCTATTAGTTTTTTTTGTATCATAGATAATTTCAGGCCGAGTGTTCTTAGCCATGTCTGATGAAGATCTGGGGGCCAAGTTTCTTAACTAAAAACGAGTGACTCGTAATTGTCTTGTTAGCGATTTCGATAACCATTGCCGCTTTAACAAAGGTAATTTCTGTTGCACGCTCAAAGAAAACAGCAATGGTTAACTAAGTCGCTAACAAGACAATTACGAGTCACTCGTTATTAGTTAAGAAACTTGGCTCCCTGATCAGCGGTTTGAAGATGATCAACTCTTGAATAATGGATGAGAGGATCTAACCACCTTCCATTTGTCCTATCAATTAAAAATTTGGTACAGTGTTACTTCAATGATATTGAAAGTATATGTTAAGGTAACCATGATATTTTTAAGATGATAGCTCTAGTTCTACTTAAGTTGATGAGGGGTATGACTGGGTCGGGGGTTTTTAAATTTGAGTTATATAAATCCAGATACGTAGTGGAAGAGGTCCTGGGCGGAGGGCGCGGCGCCGCGCAGCCGCCGCCCGAGCTGCCGCCGATCGCGGCCGAGGCCCTGCCGGCCGCCTACGCCGAGCGCCAGGCCGACTCCGACTACGGCTTCCAGAAGGAGTTCGAGGTCTGTTTGACTTACTTCTATCAAACTTATACTGTACTAGAGGCTGCCCCGCGGTTTCACCCGCGCACATTTCTCATAAACACATAAATCCCGTTTTTTCCCGTTCCCATGAAAATTTCGGGAATTTATTCCTTAGTGCTCCCCTACACTCCCCAAGGAACCCACGTGCAAAATTTCAGCCCGCTACGCCCAGTAGTTTCGGCTCTGCGTTGTCTGTCAGTCAGTCAGTCACTAACGGAAGAGTTTTATATATATTGATGATTAACTGCTTTTAGTGTAATGCACATTGCACCCGACGAGCCGACTCGGACTGGGCTTCCAGGTAGAGGTAGATTTACTACTTCCTCTATACTTATACTTCTTATACAGCTGACTGTCTTCCAGAAGCTAAGGTTGATGTTAATTCTTCTTAAAAGTAAAAAGTAAAAAAACTGTATCTGTCTACTTATAATACAGCTATGTCTTTCGTAGTAGTTCGAAGTGTGTGATACTTATCAGATTCGGACCCATCATCACAAATAATGTTGGCCGTTAAAGAATTCAAGCTCTCTGAAACTACCATTTATTGACAGTTGGCAGTGATGTGGACGGAGTAAGCGTGTGCACCTGGGTTCGATTCCCGGGCGGGCGAATATTTATATGATGAATATTGATGTTTGTTTCCGGTCTGGGTGTAATGTTCGTCTCGTTGTGTTGTTCGGGTACCCTACATACAGGTTCTACCTAGTTAGGGGCTCTGATTGTGGTGTGAATTATTATTATATATCTGGTGAAGAGATTGGTTTCTGACATAAGGTATAGGGTTCAGTTTGAACCACAACCATAAAACCTAAAATTAACGCTCCCACTCCAACCCCGCAGCTGCTCCAGATGCTCCCAGATTGTCTCCCAGAGCGCACCACGATCGCCTCCGAGGCCAGAGAGAACCAGTCTAAGAACAGATATCCGGATATTAAGGCCTACGACCAGACCCGGGTCAAATTGAGCCAGATCGATGGGATCGTCGGATCGGATTATATTAATGCTAACTACGTTATGGGGTATAAGGTGAGTGGCTTTTAATTTATTTTATGTAATGTATATGTAAAAAAAAAACTTGCAGATGCGACTGAAGTTTCCTGACAAACGATTGACAGTCATGTCAGACGCCTTAATTTTACTTTAGAAAAGTTTATATGTTCGTTAAGTTTTCTTATAATGTTGTAATTTTCCGCAAAACTTTTTTTAATTACTTTTTTAAATATGTGGTTGCATTTGCCCGTTCTAGGTAGGCAAATGAACATAGTCCATACAGCCAAGTCTTTAGTAGTAATTCTTTGGGTTTATCATTGAAATGCATAGACGTTCTCACTTATTTTTATAACATTCTGCTGACTATGGCTAACACATAAAAAAATGATTTATCGATATCGGTCCATGCGTTCACTCTAGTGTTGCCGTGTCGTTTCTTGGTCGTGACGGGAATTGTGTTTTTTTTTGCCATTTAGATTTGCTCTCCTGGCTAAATTCTGTCTCGCAATTGCATAGTCATTAGACTGCTGTCTCCTTCATTATTACAATAGAAAAAAAGGCCACAAATAACCCCGCTTACTGTACTGAACCTAGTTTATATCTCTTAGAGGGAGCTCTTTCAAGTGTAAATTATAAACGTTTGTCTCTGTCTTCCCTGCTTACTAAGGACCCTTCGGATCCTAACAAGGTACTTGCATGTTTTATGGTTTTACTAAATTTTTCTATATTTTGCTTGTGTTTTTCGTTGTCTGTTCTGGTAAACGATTCTTTTTCGTTTTTATAAAGTAATTCATGTGCATCTACTAGGTGTTTTTGATAAGTCTGAAATTAATTTAGGGGTGACTTAGTTCACCATACCTAGAAATTATCCCAAAGAATCATGGTTACAAATCTCGAAACGAAAATCAGCTGATCGAACAAATGTATGGAACTCTTTTTTTTAGATTTCTACTCATGTTGTTTAGCGATAGTTGTTAGGTTCACCGAACTGAATCCCTCCTTTGATTTATTAACGCATTTCTCGCCCTTAACCCATGGGAGGAGATGAGTTAATTCATAATATTTTCCCAAAACCAGGAGCGAAAGCAGTTCATCTGCGCCCAGGGCCCCACCGAGGGAACAGTGTGCGACTTCTGGCGCATGATCTGGGAGCACGGGCTGCAGCTGGTCGTGATGCTGACCAACCTGGAGGAGTACTCCAAGGTCAAGTGCAGCCAGTACTGGCCCGACGAGCGCGGCCAGCGGGACTTCGGCCTGTGCCGCGTCACCCACGTGCGCGAGAAGAGGTGAGGAGAAGGGGTTTTTTTACCGACTTTAAAATAGGAGAGGATCTCCAGTTTGACCTGTGTGTATTTATGTAAGTTTGTCGAGATTATCTCGCGTTGGCTGAACAGATAATGATATTAAGACGCGAAACGGTGTGATACTAGCGCACTGTGATAAATAATTAATATCTTCTATACCATGGCCGAATTGCTTAGATTTTTAAGGCTCTGTTGTGTAGCTTTTATGATAATGATCTTAGAACAATCCTTTTTGAAACTAAAGTGATTTTGAACCTGAAACCTACACAACAGGACCTTAAAAATTCTGAACAAGATTATCTAGGAGAGAGTCAAAGACGCATATTTTTTATTTCGGCCATGATATAGAAGATATAAATCAATATATATAAAACTCTTCTATTCAGTGCGTTGTCTCTCAATCTCAGTGTCACTGACTGACTGACAGACAACGCAGAGCCGAAACTACTGGGCGCAGCGGGCTGAAATATTGCATGTAGTTATTTATTAAAGTGGCGCTACTATCGCACCGTGTAAGCCCTAAATAATTTAGTTTCTTTATAACCAGGTACTCGGACTACATTGTGCGCGAGTTGAAAGTGACTAAGCTGCCTACCAACTCCGAGGGGCAACCGATTGTCGAGAACAACGGGGTTGCCAAGCGGAATGGAGGTAAAAATATAGTTTTTTCTAAGACTTTGTTTTCTATTTCAAACTCTTATTATTGAGCCTTTCAGACAAGATGACGGGGTTTGTGAAGACGGGAGAACAATAGTAATCAAACAATACATTTTGACGTAATTGATGTACTATTTTTATTTCTCGCTATCTAATAATAAAGAATTTATTATAATTTTTGCGCACAAATCATAATTCTGTGTTGCAAACTGTAACTGTTTCATCAAATAAATATTTTAATCAATCAATCAAATTGAAACCCCGCACGCAATTAATATGCATAAATAAATTAAGAAAGAAAGAATATACATTTATTTAACGAATTAAAAGTTAGGAGGTAGAAATATAACATAAAACAAGTTAAAATAAAAATAATAAAAAACAAGTGTCCACCTGCCTATTACCACAATACCTAATACAAAGTTGAGCTAATATATTCGTTAAAACGGAGTATTGACTCAGCATATGCCATGGCCGAAACCAAGGCGCTGTTCTTCCGCCAACACCAACAAATAGTAATTTAAGTGCAGATTGGTGCGCATTTTGAAACCCAAGTCCAATAAAAGTGCACTAACTGAAATCCGAGCGCAGTGAGGAGAGAGTTCACAAATTTAATCCCGAGCGCGGTAAGAGTTTTCAAGGTTGTACTCCAAAAATAGCGTTATTTTATACTTGTTTTCTAATAATCCAGTAAAAAAAAACACATCTTCTCGTTCCCAGATTGCAACTCCTCAGCACCGACGTCGCCCCGGGAGAAGACCAGTGCCAATGGCAGCGAAACTGCAGCTACCGAAGAGAGGACGGTGATCCAGTACCACTTCCTCATGTGGAAAGATTTCGCAGCCCCTGAGCACGCTCATTCTATACTCAAGTTTATAAAGGTAAGTGTGTAGTTGTCTGCCTGTTTAAACCTGTTAAAATAGTGATGATGAATGATAAAACGTTGTATGGTTTCAAAAAAAAGCTAACTAGGTACCTTTAAGACGAACAGAAAAAGAAAAATTTTACATTATTAGGGGTTTTTAAAAACTTATAAATGCTACGTACCTATTTTAATGAATCTCAAATAGTTTATATGGGGCTTTAATTTTAACTTGCTCAACTATAATGTTATCTTAGCGAGTCTTTTCGGGCGGCCAATGGAAGAACAGTGTCTTTAGTTGTCTTGCACAACTGAAGTCAAATGCTGAATTGGCAAACCGGTTTGTCATAGATGGGCCGTTGGTCGGCGAGTGGTTGTAGATATGTACACTGATTGTGTTGTTTTCAGTGCCACAATGTATGAGTACCTAGTGAACTTTAATCTGTATTCTTCCGAGCTTAGTACATCTACCTGTTTGCTGCTATATTTGTTATTTTGTTGTATTTTTATGCCGCGCTGCGCCGCCGCCGGTCTATCTATTGATGAATAAATGAATTTTTCTTCTTCTATCAAATAAGATGAGCCTTTTAGCAAACTACAGAATGAGGGTTGGAAGCTCAAACAGCTTAGCTACGTATCCGTAGTGAGTTGAGTCAAGCGCCAAGAAATACAATTTTAAATATGTTAAGCGATCAAATAAAGAAGCCACCCCTCCCCTTCTAGCGAGTGAACGAAGCAGCGGCCTCTCTGTCCGGTCGGCCGACCGTGGTGCACTGCTCGGCGGGCGTGGGCCGCACGGGCACGCTGGTGGCGCTGGACATCCTGCTGGACCAGCTGGCGGCCGAGGGGCAGGTGGCCGTCTTCAATACCGTGAGGAGTTTGAGGGAGCAGAGGAACTTCCTTGTACAGTCTCTGGTAATTACTTGGTTCTTGGGAGGCTGTGTTTGTGAGCAAGATAATTGAGCCGATATTATCGTCGTGCTATTTCTTTATACTAAGCATATGTCTCGTCGCGGTTCTCGCTCGTAGATCCGAATCTTAGATTAATCTGCTCTAGGTTTAATCGTTTAAAATTAATAACGTTTTTAATCTGTACTGTTTTTGAGCTATATTCAGGCTTACTTAGAAATTCTGGTAATAAGTTCGTTATAATTAGCTTCTAAATTTTTCAGAATTGTTGTTTTTAAAGAATTTGGGGATACGCGGGTTCTATCCCTGGAGGCAACCACAGTATCTTCTAAAGTAAACACCTGTTCTAGATTAGAATCTTATTAGGTTAAGAGTGACAGCGCGTTTGGTTTCGCCCCGCGCCATGTAAGGCGAACCTAACTCCCTTTTAGACCAAATACATAGCTTTAATAAAACCCAAATCCCTTACCCCAACAGAAGCAATACGTGTTCGTATACCGAGCCCTAGTGGAACACGCGTACTACGGGGACACGGAGCTGCCGGCCGCGCGGCTCAAGGCGGCCGTGGACCGGCTGCGGAGCACCCCCGCCGGCGCCGCCACCTGCCTCATGGAGCGCCAGTTCCAGGTCAGTTCATGCTGCAGCTCTAGTGGGACACGGAGCACCCCCGCCGGCGCCGCCACCTGCCTCATGGAGCGCCAGTTCCAGGTCAGTTCATGCTGCAGCTCTAGTGGGACACGGAGCACCCCCGCCGGCGCCGCCACCTGCCTCATGGAGCGCCAGTTCCAGGTCAGTTCATGCTGCAGCTCTAGTGGGACACGGAGCACCCCCGCCGGCGCCGCCACCTGCCTCATGGAGCGCCAGTTCCAGGTCAGTTCATGCTGCAGCTCTAGTGGGACACGGAGCACCCCCGCCGGCGCCGCCACCTGCCTCATGGAGCGCCAGTTCCAGGTCAGTTCATGCTGCAGCTCTAGTGGGACACGGAGCACCCCCGCCGGCGCCGCCACCTGCCTCATGGAGCGCCAGTTCCAGGTCAGTTCATGCTGCAGCTCTAGTGGGACACGGAGCACCCCCGCCGGCGCCGCCACCTGCCTCATGGAGCGCCAGTTCCAGGTCAGTTCATGCTGCAGCTCTAGTGGGACACGGAGCACCCCCGCCGGCGCCGCCACCTGCCTCATGGAGCGCCAGTTCCAGGTCAGTTCATGCTGCAGCTCTAGTGGGACACGGAGCACCCCCGCCGGCGCCGCCACCTGCCTCATGGAGCGCCAGTTCCAGGTCAGTTCATGCTGCAGCTCTAGTGGGACACGGAGCACCCCCGCCGGCGCCGCCACCTGCCTCATGGAGCGCCAGTTCCAGGTCAGTTCATGCTGCAGCTCTAGTGGGACACGGAGCACCCCCGCCGGCGCCGCCACCTGCCTCATGGAGCGCCAGTTCCAGGTCAGTTCATGCTGCAGCTCTAGTGGGACACGGAGCACCCCCGCCGGCGCCGCCACCTGCCTCATGGAGCGCCAGTTCCAGGTCAGTTCATGCTGCAGCTCTAGTGGGACACGGAGCACCCCCGCCGGCGCCGCCACCTGCCTCATGGAGCGCCAGTTCCAGGTCAGTTCATGCTGCAGCTCTAGTGGGACACGGAGCACCCCCGCCGGCGCCGCCACCTGCCTCATGGAGCGCCAGTTCCAGGTCAGTTCATGCTGCAGCTCTAGTGGGACACGGAGCACCCCCGCCGGCGCCGCCACCTGCCTCATGGAGCGCCAGTTCCAGGTCAGTTCATGCTGCAGCTCTAGTGGGACACGGAGCACCCCCGCCGGCGCCGCCACCTGCCTCATGGAGCGCCAGTTCCAGGTCAGTTCATGCTGCAGCTCTAGTGGGACACGGAGCACCCCCGCCGGCGCCGCCACCTGCCTCATGGAGCGCCAGTTCCAGGTCAGTTCATGCTGCAGCTCTAGTGGGACACGGAGCACCCCCGCCGGCGCCGCCACCTGCCTCATGGAGCGCCAGTTCCAGGTCAGTTCATGCTGCAGCTCTAGTGGGACACGGAGCACCCCCGCCGGCGCCGCCACCTGCCTCATGGAGCGCCAGTTCCAGGTCAGTTCATGCTGCAGCTCTAGTGGGACACGGAGCACCCCCGCCGGCGCCGCCACCTGCCTCATGGAGCGCCAGTTCCAGGTCAGTTCATGCTGCAGCTCTAGTGGGACACGGAGCACCCCCGCCGGCGCCGCCACCTGCCTCATGGAGCGCCAGTTCCAGGTCAGTTCATGCTGCAGCTCTAGTGGGACACGGAGCACCCCCGCCGGCGCCGCCACCTGCCTCATGGAGCGCCAGTTCCAGGTCAGTTCATGCTGCAGCTCTAGTGGGACACGGAGCACCCCCGCCGGCGCCGCCACCTGCCTCATGGAGCGCCAGTTCCAGGTCAGTTCATGCTGCAGCTCTAGTGGGACACGGAGCACCCCCGCCGGCGCCGCCACCTGCCTCATGGAGCGCCAGTTCCAGGTCAGTTCATGCTGCAGCTCTAGTGGGACACGGAGCACCCCCGCCGGCGCCGCCACCTGCCTCATGGAGCGCCAGTTCCAGGTCAGTTCATGCTGCAGCTCTAGTGGGACACGGAGCACCCCCGCCGGCGCCGCCACCTGCCTCATGGAGCGCCAGTTCCAGGTTTAGTTCATTACCCCCAGGATCCATAGTAACACCGATCGTTACCTACACGAGCTAATGCTGCGGTCAGATAATATATTTTTTTTCTGTCTGGATATTTTTTTCCATGACTGACAGGAAGATATTAATTTTGAATGTCAATCCATACTGATTTATCACAAATCAAATAATTTCTTAAAAGAAAAAACAACCAACAACTTTTCCCTGAGTAACATAACTAGATCAATAAATAAAATAAAGCTGTCTCGTGCATTGACCTCGTCAGTTGTGGAAAAGGAAACTTTAAAAAAGTTGTAGGAATATATCTAACCCACTCAGAAAAATAAATTAATTTAAATTATTTCTCTTCTAACTTAGAAAATGCTGTCAAGTCCAGTGACGGAACCCGTTAAGTCTTGCTCGGCGGGCATGCAAGAAGAAAACCGCTGCAAGAATAGGAGCCAAGACTGTCTTCCCTACGACAGGAACAGAGTGATCCTGTCCCCCATACCGACACGGGAGTTCTCCACTTATATCAACGCTTCGTTTATTGAAGGTAACTACGTATTTGTATGTTTAGTCTGTCCATCAGGGATGTTCCGGATGTAGAAATTTAGACATTCGTAAATGCGAATGCGAATGTTGGACAAGGTCAGTGAAGTTATGAAATAATTATATTATAAAATAAAATAAAAGTAGACTTCCTACAAATACACTAACATATACTTTCTATAAATAATACTTTCATCAAAAATCAAGATTCACACATATACACAAAATCAGTAAGTTTGTCTTCCAAAAACGTTGTGTCAAAATGTGGGGAACGGTTTTTTACATACGCAAAGTTTTTAAAAAAAATTTAAAACGAGTACTTTCGCCAGAATAAATAAAAAACGCGAAAAAAATATTTTTTCTTGCCGGACCATGATGTATCACCATAAAGTTATTTATCTTCACACAAGGAAGATGGTGTAAATGGCGGTACATTCGCATTCGCATCACATTCGCATCTTTTTGATGCGAATGTGAATGTTGAAATAATGCAAATCATTCGGAACATCCCTGCTATATATCGTCGGCTAATTTAGCAAAACTCGTGAGTCCATTTGTTAAATTTTGCGGAAAACAAAAAACTGATCCTTCATTACACGTATGCTAACACTACAAAAGAACTATTGTGGTCTAGGACAGTCCTATCAATATATTTTTTCTGTTTGTCCCTAGCATACGACCACTCGGAAGGGTTCATAATAACGCAGGACCCGCTGCCGAACACGATCGCCGACTTCTGGCGGATGGTGGCCGAGCACGGGGTCACCACCATCGTCATGCTGAGCGAGGTATGGGAGACCTTTTTTATGAGTAATTTATACAAAGACGTATACACTGGTATTTATTTATTCACACTCAAAACACATACAATTATAAGTTACCTACACACTACATCCGGCTCGAAGGACCAATAACTTCATACTCCACCAATACCTTAACTAAATAGACTTAAAACAAGGCTTAAACTGCCCTGTGCGTGTTTTGAATGCGTTCGAGGGTAATTATTAACAAAAAATGGTCCTGACTCAGCTAACGCTGATGATTGAAGTATTTGTTACATTCGGGAGAAGGTTTTAGTACATATTTTAACCGACTTCGAAAAAGAGGAAGTGCTCAGTTGATGTATCTGTCAGTTTATCGAAGGCGGGTTCCTTTTTTGAAAAAATAAATTATATGATCCACAGATCGGCGAAGGCGGCAGCAAGTGCCCTCGCTACTGGGACGACGGAGAAGCTGCGTACGAACATCTCGGCGTCACCTACGAGGACAACGAGAGCCTGCCCTACTACACGCGCCGGCAGTTCACGCTAGTCAACACCAAGGTCTGTATACTGTGTGTCTCCACTCCATGTACAGTGGCGGTCTAGGACGGCGTAACACTTCCGGTATAATTTTTCTGGGTTGAAAAATTGTTGTTGTTCTTTGGTAATAGAGTCTAGGGCGTAACTAACTAACGCTTGTGGGTCACTGCTGGCATTGACTGAAAATCAGCGTTTAGCACATGCTGAGTCAGTGCCATTTGACGGCGGCTGCAACACACATAAAACTTGTTTTACATTGTCTACTTTGTTATAATTGTTCCACTTTGTTTAACTTAATGTTTTGCTGTTGTTTTTATTATTTCAAAGTAAGTTTATTTTTACTGATGTGTTTAATGTATGTGTGTCACAGCTCTGCTGTTTATAAACAATTTCTTTCTTTCTTTATTTCTTTTAACTAGACCGCCACTGTACGAACAGATTAGCTTCTGTCATATTAGCTTAGCCTCCCGTTCTATTATTGGAATGGTCCATTGAGAGAGATCATACAGACATAATTCCTGTTCAAGTCGGAACCGAAACTCAACTGTGTATATCAATTTTGAGTCGACAGTTTGGAACCCAAGCTCAAACTTTGATTCGATTATAATGTCAGCCTATATTTTATTTCTTTATTCGTCTCCACTTTATTTATTTACTAGTCGACCCGGCGAACTTCGTATCGCCTAACCTATTAGTATTTTGTGCATGTATTTTACTTATAAATCTCCCTCTTATATCACTATCTATTAAAAAAATCACATCATAATCCGTTGCGTAGTTTTCAAGATTTAAGCATCCATAGGGACAGACGCGGGAAGCGACTTTATTTTATACTATGTATTGATTTATTTATTGTTTCCACTATATGTACGTGTCCCCCGCAGAACGGCTCGAGCCAGTCAGTGCGGCAGCTGCAGTACCACGGCTGGCCCACGGCGCCCGGCCACGTGCCCGAGGTGACGCGCGGGCTGGCCGAGCTGGCCGACGCCGCCGGCGCCGCGGGGCCGCTGCTGGCGCACTGCTCGTCAGTATTCAATCATTAAATACTTGGTACTTGGTGACCCCGCAAACTTCCTCTCAATTCTTTCATACTTTCTCACTGTTTAAACCTTGCCCGGACTAAAAATCTCCGTCAAAAAAAGTCAATTCAAAAATTATTAGAATTATTATGACTGCTTCGTGGCTCAGTTAGCAGTGATGTGGACTGAGTAAGCGTAAGCGGGTTCGATTCCCGGGCGGGGCGAATATTGAGATGATGTTTGTTTCCGGTCTGGGTGTGATGTTCGTCTCTGTGTGTGTTTCGGGCACCCTAGATGCAGATTCTGCCTAGTTATGGCTCTGAGTGTGATGTGTTATTATTATTTTATTTATTCAATATAGGATACAAGATATCATAATTATTATTGATATTGTATCCTATACTGCGAAAGGCCAGCTATTTCAGATTGCCCACCAATTGGCTCAGGCAAACAAACGTTTGCCTTGCTATACGACAATAGTCGCCTGGAGTCGCCCCCAAACGAGCCCTCTTCTGTCATACTTTGTAACGAAAGCCTGTGTCGCTCTGGGAAGAGAAAACCGGGTTTTTAGACTATGTTGCATATACTAACAAGGCAATAACACATAAAATTGTTAGTTAATTGAGTTGTAAAGCATCAAAATGAACCCTATGACATGTTTGATTGTGTGTCCAGGACGGGCTCGGAGCGCGCGCCGCTGTTCGTGGCGCTGCGCGTGCTGGTGAGCGCGCTGCGCGCCGAGCGCCGCGTGGACGTGCTGACGGCCGCGCGGGCCGTGCGCGCGCAGCGCCCCGGAGCCATCGACACCTTCGTGAGTGCCACTACCACTGCCCCGTTTGAGCCAAGCTCCTGCTTGTGTAGCCTCCACTCTTCATTCGTCTAGACTCAATAGTCACTCAAATAATCTCCACACTCTATAAATTCTATTATGCAAAAATTCTACATTCTATGCAAAAGTTTCGGCCATTTTTAGCCGAAACCGAAACTGGCCGAAAGTTTATTTTTTGGCCGAAACCGAAACCCAATTTTTTCTACTCCTGACTCCAATAAAGTCTCTCCGCTCCAGCCTGCGTAGACATGACGGACCATTTATCGCATCGTTCTGTCACTTTTGATCGCTTCTGACATTTAAATTCCGGAAAATGTATGTGGAGATGGTCGACAAAAGTGACAGATAGATACGAGAAATTCGACAAATGGGCCGTCATACTACCACCACAGACTACAATATTATATCTTCAAGAGAATTTATCCACTCTAATTGACTGTCTACTCCAAATTCCTATAGTCTCTCCAACCCAATGATCTCCACTGCAATAGTCTCTCCAGTGCAAGCGACCAGTGGAAAAATTTTAGAAATTAATGAATATATTTTTTTTTTCCAGTTACAATATGAATTCCTGTACCGCGCCATATTAAACTACGCGGAGCTACACAATCTGATGGAGGATAGTTAAACACACTTAGTTCTCGCAAATGGTAACTTATTATTGTAAAGTCGGTAAGTTAGGAAATGTTTTCGGCTATGGGCTCCCCGCCCTACGATGATAAGTCCTGCGATACAGGGCTAAATGAAAAGTCACTAAAAGGGGTCACCAAGTTGTTGGCAATCGACACAAAAAAAAATGCACAAATAAATAATACACAATTGCAGTTTAAATTTCGCGCACATTGACGCTATGACTTTACATAATTATTTACATTCATCATCATCATCATCATTTCAGCCGTAGGACGTCCACTGCTGGACATAGGCCTCCCTCAAGGCTCTCCATCTGTACCGATCGCAGGTGGCCTGCATCCAGCGTGGACCCGCAGCCTTGCGCAGATCATCCGTCCATCTGGTCGGTGGACGTCCTACGCTGCGCTTGCCGATCCGTGGTCTCCACTCGAGAACTTTTCGGCCCCAGCGGCCATCTGTTCTGCGGGCTATATGACCTGCCCATTGCCACTTCAACGAGCTTATCCGCTTGGCTATGTCGGTGACCCTGGTTTCTCTGCGTATGTCCTCATTTCTGATTCGATCCCGCAGAGAATTATTTACATTAAAAACCCTAAAAATAACTGTTTTTATTGTAATATGTTTAATGATCTATACAAAAACCCCTATTCAATATTGGTGACGAATTTAACTTTACCCTGTATAATATGAAACTTTCCACCTTTTGAAGTCGAGCGAACATTTAGTTCCTTTTTTTATATTAAAAAAAAATATTCAGAGGGTTTATTTTGTTTGCAATAGAAATATCAGCAGAAAGACATTCGTAATCCAATGCATTTTTAAGACGCCATATCTATACAAGCTTTATTAAAGAGGCAATGTTTTACAACCCCAAATATCTTAAACTAAATTGAAGTCATGTCAAATACTAACGTTTTTGTTTTCTACTGTCATATTAAAAGACAGATTTAGTATAACATGGCCTTAGAAATGTTAGTTTAAAGAAGATCGTTAGTCTTCTTTAGTCTGGCGAGGCGCTGCGAGGATACCGAGGTGATAACTATTTAATAGAGACCGACCGAAACATGATTTTTAGCCGAAACCGAAAACGAATCTTCGGCCCTGGCTCAGTTTCGGCTGAAACCGAAACTTTCGTGGCCTTGTAAATATTTATCTATTTCGGGCGCGAAGACAACTCGTGCGATCGCGTCCGCGCGCGTATAGCCGAATTATTCCGAGGTTATCAGAGCGACACACAAACATCGAGTTTGGTTTTAGCAAAAGTTTCGGCCGTTTTTAGCCGAAACCGAAACTGTGGCCGAGGCCTAGATTTTTCGGCCGAAACTGACCGAAACCCAATCTTCGGTCGGTCTCTATTATTTATTCTGGTCTCCTAACTTATATGGCACAGGGTTGAACAGAAATTGCGTGCTATTTCTTATTGAAGATTAAAATTATTTTCGATTAATAACCCTGTGCACAGAATTGAGACAATTTTAAATTTCTACGCTCTCAATATGTTCGCTGCGCCTCGCCAGATGTTCATAAAGCCTTAATCTATTTGTATGTGTTCATAATTTAATTTAAGTGTTTATTTTTTATACACACTCCGTTTTTTATGTAAATGACAAAAGTAAAGGCCCGTTAATGCCATCTCATAAAATACATTCACTGAGATGTTTTTTCTTATTTTATCCTAATTATTAATATTATTATTGTACCTATTTGTTATATTATATTATCTGATATATTGGACTGTTTTTTGTAACTAGTAACTAGATTTAAGTTAGTTTTTTCGAATAACGTTTTCGATTTTGTTTATTCTTCAAACTAGCGTACCTAGGCTTATAGATAAGGCATCAGTGCCATATCCTTCACAAAATATCAAGGCAAGTTTATTTTAAAGCCCATATTTTTGAAAGCCATTTGAGGGGGTGATTACACGTTCGATATATCGAATGCACTACAACCTGCCGATCAATGTTCATTACTTCATCTGTGGGCCTATTGTGGTTCCCCAATGGATATGAAAATCGATAATTTTGACGTTATACTCATAAAAAATTAAAAATTAATTACCTAGCCATTTTCATAGGTACTTATGTATGCACCTTACATGGCTTTTGAGAATTTGGTTGTGTTTTAGTTTCATTGTAGTTGATAGATCTGACATGTAATCAATAGACTTTTTAAATAGTTAGGTTAATATAAAAGGTATGTTAAGAATACGAATAAAGAAACGTTGTGTCCAAAGAGAGGCGTAATTAGTTCAAAAATATATTAATACAATGTTCATTTTTGACATTGTAACTTTTTATATTAAACTTTTTTTTTTAATATATTTAATAATTTTAAGGTCTAAAGTAAAACAAGCCGCAAAGTAATGAATTTCTCATATCTGTAGTGGAACTCATACTTACTACCTGTAAGTACGAGTTAAGCCTTAAGACATTTTCTGCATTTCTTTTTTTTTAAACACAATGTATATTTTACAAATATTTGCGATTCAGCAGTTCATATCAAAACTATTGAAAAAAAGCATTTAATATCTCTGAAAAAGGTTATTTTTTAAATTAAAATAAACAATGTTGAGATCAGAATAAAAGTTTTTATAAGTATACATTTAAAAAAAATGTACTGAATGGAATTCCTAAATAATCATAAATTGAAAAGGCTGTTTCAAAACTGAGCACAAAATATTTAGATCACTGCGCACTGCATTGGGCAGAGAAATTTTCTTCAAACCTTTTTTTTTTTTTAAATAAATATACAAATTATTTGTACATAATATAACCTTATCCATGACTGTGTAACTTGTACTAATTAGTTGTATGTTTTTTATATTAGGGTATATTAAGGTCCGCGCACACTAAACGTTTCGGCACCGTTTAGCAACAATATTTAAGGAGCTTACTAATCCTCCCCGAAACGATGCGATATAGTGTGACCACGACTAGTACGTGAATAAAATTAAATCTAACATTATTATTAAGCAATTAGTTTTTGTAACAATGTAAACAAAATTGTTTATATTTTTTACCAAAAAAATCAATGGGCTTTGTGTGAGTGATTGGCTGGGCTTGCATTTGCGATATCCATTAAAAATGTGCTGGTTATTGTTATTGGTTATCGCAAATAGCAAGTACCTAATAAGAAAGCGTATTGTTTATAGGTGAAAACAACACTGAAAATGACGCACTTATAATAATAATCAATATTTATTTTTAACTCCCAGCTTTTTAAAATAAACTGGCGAATGATTCGGTGTTGTCTTCATCCAAAGTGTGATCGTTGCTTATCAATGTTGAGAAATGTTTCAGCTTGTATCGATTTAGTTTTGGTGGTTTACTATTTTTTACAGAATTTTTCAGTAACAAACCACACAGGAAAGGTTTGTTGCTTACAAAGAATTCAAGTTTACAAGTTAATGAATCATATATGAGCAAATTCATAGGCCATTTCAAGGGTTTTTTCTGTAGACGAACGAACTCACGAACATAATTTTAGTACGGGCACGTGCAAAGTCCTTGAAGTTCCAAAGAAACACCCGCTGATTCCCTTCCAAAATATAATGTCTTCTAAAAATATAACAGAAAGCAATTCGTGACAAAAATAGCGAAGTGTATGCTTTTTTATGGGGACAGGGCACCAGGTGGTCAGTATGTGTTTACCCTAAAAGTATAATTCTATCTAAGTACTAGTATGCATTTGAGATAATCTGACATTATTACCAAAATTATGAAAGGAAATCGATACACGCTGACTAAGGCTATAGCTATAGCATTTTTAAGCTTTTATAGGTAGTAAAACATTTATCCTAAAATATGTATGGATTAAGTAGGTATTTAATGTATTATGGACGTTTTTTATGATGAAACTAGTTAATAAGTTAGGTAGAAAACTGTTTATATTTTTAATCGACCGGTTTAAAGTAGAAGGAATGCTTTTTAAAATATGTATTTTTTTTTACTGACAAAGATAATGAGTTTGTACTATTAAACCTAGGCCTCAATTTATTGATCAGTATTGTAAAAATATAGTCAACATAATTGCACAAAATGTTTGGTACCTATAGTGAATATCTAGTTAAAAATAAAAACAAAAACTGAGGATAAAGGAATATAAATTAATTATTATACGCCTTCATATTCCGATTCGTTTGATATCATTTTGTAAATATTTTTTATATAAAATAAAGTCGCCCCAATTAATATTTTTTTTATTTATATTTTCGTTTCATTTCTAGTAAAGTTATGTCAAACATTGCGTGCGAACATTTTTTAGTTTTGCCTCTTTATTTTTTGTAAATAAATAATGCAGGACATGTAATATTATGATATTTTTTAAAATATACCATTATTTAGAAACTGGTTTGTTTTTATTTTAGAATATGTTAACGGAGAAATCTTATGATACCTAACCTACCTCCTACCTACATATAGGTTATATTTGCTTATGTTGTGCTGTACAGTCAGGGACTCGTTCAGTGTAACGCTTTTATCTATGGTCATGGGCGCGCTGAGAAAAACCGAAGTAGCGGACACTAACGGCGTAACTAGCACTTCCGATTTTTATGTATATTGCAAAATAGGTCTTGTTCTTTAGTATTTTACATTGTAGGCTACGCGACCGTATGCAAAAATGTTACGCCGTCCGTGTCCGCCACTGTACCTACAAATTTAAAAACTATACATAATATCGAAGCCTAGATTTCGCGTGATTTTTTACTAAGCCTGATGTTATCACATATGATTGCAGTACTATTATATTATTAACAATAGTATTATTCATCTCAATCTCAACACAACGCATACATTACGCATAGCATGCTCCGTGGCTCGGTTGGTTGGTGCACCGGGTTCGATTCCCGGCGGAACAAATTATTTTACTTTACTAAGTGTACCTACTTTTTTTTTTTTTTTACTTACCATGATTTGATAGCCCAAATTTGACGCTTTCTACACAAGTACATACAACACAGCTTAATTGGAGTATTGCAAAATATGTACGTACAGTGGCGGACTAGGAAGCCGTAACAGATTTGTCTATGGTTTCGTCAGCCCTATACTGTATTACCAAAGAACAAGAGCTATTTTGCTATACAGAAAAACCGGAAGTGTTACGCCGACCGTGTCCGCCACTGTACAATAGAAGTTAGTGGACAGACGCCCCGCGGCTTCGCCAGCCCTTTTTCTCTTGAAACATCAAATTCCCAATTTTCACGCAGAAAATTCGGGATAAAAAGTCTATGTCCTTTCTCTCGGCTCTCTAAACTATCCTTATCCCAATTTTCATTCAAATCGGTTCAGTAGTTTTCTCGTGAAAGCGGAACAGACAAACAGACGAGAGTTACTTTCGCATTTATAATATTATAGTATGGAAAAAAATCATTTGTCACTCAAGAGCCCGTAACTAGGAAGAACCTGTATCTAGGGTGCCCGAAACATATAACTACAGAGACGAACATTACACCCAGACCGGGAAACAAACATCTACATTCATAACAATGTTCGCCCCGCCGGGAATCGACCCAAATGCACACGCATCTCAGTAAAACGTAGTGATTAACCTTCTCTCTGCATCTCAGTCCACGTTACATTTGCGAAGTTTAAAGAGTTTATGATAAGCGTAGTATACTCTCTAGTTGGTCTGTGCTTACCTACTTATTTGTCTCTAAATAAATTAATATTAGTACCTATCTACCTATTTACGTATATTTACTTAAAGTATTCTGTGATATTGCTCAAAATAAACCCTATCGCCATTAAAAAAGACGTATTGGTACCTATCGTATCGCCCCGTATCGTTAAAAAAACGTTTTATTATTTTGTTTGTGAAATTAAATTACAGCAAAACAAAACAACGAGCGCTTTCTCGAAATATCCTTTTATCAAGAACGAGAACTTTCCAGTTGAACCCAGCCACACACTATCTGCATAGAACGTGGTGCCTCCTATAGCGAACACGTAATCTCGTTTCCTACTCGCCGATAGATGGCAACACCTATATATAAACCGAACTGCTCCGCAGCGAGCCAGTCATTGTCAATCTTTGCTAAAGTGAAACAGTGTGCAAAGCGAACTTGAAAAACTCAGTAAGAAACTCTCGCAACCCAGTTAAAAATGAAACACTCTCGAAAATTTGCGTACATTATTGTCGCAATGATTTTATTCACAAATCATGCGGCAGCTGAAGAAGAAAAATGCGGAGATAAATCCGAAAACTCCAACAAACGCAGCAGCCTATTACTAGACCAAGATTTTGGGCTGGCATTCGCTCCTGGGGACTTATTATCATCTATGATGTCTCCATTCCACACACCCTGGATGTTCCGCGACTACTTCCGACCCTGGAGACACTTGGCTTCACTTGAAAGAGACCTTGGTTCCACAATCAAAAGTGAAAAAGACAAGTTCCAGATAAATTTGGATGTTCAACATTTCGCCCCAGAAGAGATAACAGTCAAAACTGCTGATGGGTACATTGTGGTCGAAGGCAAGCATGAGGAGAAGCAAGATGAACATGGTTTCGTTTCAAGACAGTTTGTCAGGAAATATGCCTTGCCCGACGGGACTTCTCCAGACACGGTGGTCTCTCAGTTGTCAGCTGACGGGGTTCTGTCAGTCACAGCGCCGAGGAAGGAGTTGGAAAAACCCAATGAGAGAATTGTGCCGATAGCCCAGACTGGACCCGTTAGAAAAGAGGTTAAGGAAAAACAGAAAACAGAGTTATAAATTTAGTTATTATAATTTAAATTTCCATTTTGCTCTTAGTTTTTCAGGTCACAAAAACATTGTGAATCAGACTGATTATGATTAAGTTGCCTTTTCAATAAATTTAGCAATTATTAAAGATATTTTGTTTTATTTAAAATTTTATAAGTACAAAAAAAACATTAATAATAATTAGTCATCCTAAACAAAATAATATATAAGAGGTTGCCAAAAGTGGCTTAGCTTTGCAAAAACTAGTCCTTTGAAGTTTCTAAAAACTTAGTTTCTAAATAGTGCCCGAAAATACTTCGAGCTATTAAAGGCAAAGGGACGCAATTTTATTTTGTTGTTCATAATAAGAGGACAGTATAACAACGAAATAATCTCTAGAAAAACCAACCGCAACCGTGCCAATAGAGAGAGAGCTATTTTTTTTATGAAATTTGCGTTTCGGGTTAAAAGGTTTTTACTACCTAAATCACGATGATTTTGTTTGATGTCCATCGCTTCAGCATTAAATAACGTTTATACGTTTTTTTTTAAATATGCATTGGTTACGTTAAACAAACGATTTTTTAGGAGACCAATTTTTTATCACAGTCTCTGTATTTCAGGGGCCTGTAAGTCTGAATCTTTTGCGAATGTTGAAAAAAGGCAAACAAAAAAACCTATTTTACTTACTAAAACTTCATGGCAATTTGAAAAAAAATAGTAGTCTAAATACGTTTTCTATTTTTGTATGGACGCGTTCGGGGTATGGTATACTGTCGTCTTTAAACTCCTGGGTTTGTACTGATTGTAATTTGTAATATAAGGCTTCAAACGCACAGGCGGATTTTTATAAATGGATTTGAATGAAATGAGTCAGAGCCGGCGTGATCCACAAAACGCAACTACGCGCGTGAGTGCGTCAAAAACCCGCACGATGATGCAGATCTGCACTCACGCGTGTACGCGCGTTGATTGTACGTTACGTTGATTGTAAGTATGTACCTTCATTTGTATAGAAACACGCGCAGTCCAACACACAGAAAAATGCATCCACGTGCGCGCGCGTATATGCGTCGAAACGCAACATGCAGCGTGGTGCGTGGCAATGTGATAACCGCCTAAGGCATCAAACGCACAGGCGGATTTTTAGCCGCGCGGTTTTTTCGCCGCGCGGATAAAAATCCGCTGTTGCGGTTTTATTTCCGCGCGGTTGGAAAGGTTGTTATTTCATTTTCAACCTTATTCACAGGCCACGAAGGTACAGGCGAATTTTTAGCCGCGCGGAAATAAAACCGCGACAGCGGATTTTTAACCGCGCGGTTTTTTATCCGCTGGTGCGCACACTTCCATAGGATTCAGTATGTTACATAAAATCCGCGCGGCAAAAAACCGCCTGTGCGTTCGTAGCCTAAGGGTCGGCAGCAAATTTGCATATTGACTTAAGGCGCGTATCCACTAGTCGCAGACGCAGACCACACATAAATAGTAAATTTAATTCGTAATTTAAAATTTCCTTCCTATTCGAAGCCACCTGTACTATTTCCGCGCCCTATGCCATTTATGTGTTGCCTCAACCTTGGCGACATTTAGTGCGCGACAACAACAAAAATAAAAACCAAAAAAATTTGGGCAGTGTGTCGGCGACGACGGTTGGCGACTGCTACCGACTCGACTGTCGCGCAACCGTCGTCGTCGGCGGCCGCGCGAGGTGTTGCCGAAGCACTGTCGCTCGTCAGTTGGAGCCCTTACATTCATGGCAAAGAAAAGTACACATGTAAAGCAAGACGTGTTGCGCGCCGCATGTTGCTTAGAGTGTATACGCACCTTTTTCCCTCGGAATATTAAATAGTAATCTAAACAACGATTAAAATTTGGAAAAGGACAAGCAAGACATTGGAATAAATTGGTAATACCTAAAACATTTATTTATTTGATCTATTCTCGTCTTTCTCTCATTTTTTGTCTTAAATATACCTATGTTAAAGTTCATGCAGTTCATGACAAAGATGTGTCGATGTAGGTACAGTCACGGACACGGTCGGCGTAACACTTCCGGTTTTTCTGTATTGCAAAATAGCTCTTGTTCTTTGGTAATACAGTCTAGGCCTGACGAAACCATAGACAAATCTGTTACGGCCTCCTAGTCCTTGACTGTACATACCTAGTCGTGCCCTAGGTTTTCTTTTATCAGTAAAACATAGGGGTTATTCCGATTTTGCTCCAAAACCATTGTTCTCTGCAATTTTTAGCTTCCATACATTCATTCCGATTTTGCTCCAAAGAATATTTTGGTACGGTCAGAAACGAAACGATAGATTTAAAATGGTAGCTTGGTGGTTTAGCGTGGTTATGTTAGCGTGGTGATCTTGGCGGGTTTCTTCTTTTCTGATAAATCATAGGATTATTCCGAATTACAATTTTGTATTAAATTAACTTTTCTTTCTTTTAAATTTTCTTAATTGAAGCATTTCTCACATGCAATGGATGTCTAGTGGCCAATGCAGTGCCAGTTTATCGATGCCCTTCTTGTACTTACTTTGCTGACCTGCTGCTGTCAGGCTGTACGGGAGGCAACAAACTCTCTATAGAATAGACAAAAACTCTGAAGGTCTTATTAGGAGACCTTTATTTAATTATGTATTTTTAGAAGTTAGATAGTTATTTAATACAGTACGAAAGTTTGCTTTACTAGTGCCTAATAATAAATGTATTTAAAGTAAGTACTGATTCAGGTGGCACAGGAAAGGGACACGTGGATACAGAGGGGTGAGGTCTTTGCCCAGAAGTGGGACACAAATTAGGCTACTTAAAAAAAAAATGAAGTACCAGGGCAACATGAAATAGTAGAAGGTTATGAAGCGCAACACACAAAATAATTACAGGTATACATACAAAAAACTCATAAAAACTTATATTTATAATATTTCTATTAGCGACGACAGGAACTGGCATGGCATGGTATGTTGTGTGTTGCACTTCTTAACCTGCTACTATTTCATGTTGCCCTGGAACCTAATTTAATAATTTCATTATCAGGCACTAGTTAAGCAAACACACCTACTGTAGTAAATAACTATCTAACTTAGCGAAATAGACTTGTAGTTCAATAACTGGTCTCCTAACAAGACCTTCTTCAGAGTTTTTGTCTGTAATGTCGAGCAATATTTATTGCATGCAGATAATCCTAAAATGTTACCTTTTTAATATTATTTTCTACATTCTATAACATAATCAAAATCATTACTATTATGCTACCATTTCTGACCGTACCAAAATATTTTTTGGAGCAAAATCGGAATGAATGTATGGAAGCTAAAAAATTCAGAGAACAATGGCTTTGGAGCAAAATCGGAATACCCAAACATAGTGCTTTTTAGTCTGGTGTTGCTTTTTAGTCTGGTGTTAGGTTTAGCAACATGAATGGTTATTTAAGCATTATTTCTTTTAATTGTTGTTTTATTTCTGTGTGGTCGGGTCCTTTTTTTCTGCCTAAAGAGATCTAAAATGAATTTTTTTAAGTGCGCCCAATCCAAACATTTTCTAGAAACTAAAATTAACTTGCTGACTACTGTACTTAGGGAACTTGGCAGGTATATATTGTCGTTTTCGAAGAAATCGCTTTAAGTGATAAGGCCGCCATTTGGATTGATATTTGTAACTTGTTATTTGTACTAAGTATATGTTTTATTTCGATTGCAATAAAGAATTCTCTTATTTTCCTATCTCATCAAGGTACTTAAGAGTTAAAAAAAAAACAATTATTAATTATTTACAGACATTTATTTAAAAAGATAATTAACAATACTCTTAACCTCAGTCTTAAAATACTTTTGTTTCTGTTAACAAATCACTTTGTGACTAGGAACGCAAAATTTAGGTAATTAGGTTTACATTACAACACAAACAATTAATAAACAAGAAAAATAAATCAAAAATGCACCTTTTCTGCAGCATCTCACTTCTTGCCTTCAGTGCCGTTGGTCTCGGTCTGATCCTTGATCTCTTTCCTAACTGGCCCAGTCTGGGTAATAGGCACTGGTCTTTCGTCTTTGGTGGCTGGTGCAATCCTTGGCGCAATCACTGTCAGGACTCCATCAGAAGACAACTTTGACTCCACAGATTCTGGCTTGCACCCATCAGGCAGAGCGTAGCGCCTGGTGAACTGGCGAGAGATGTACCCATGTTGGTCTTTCTTCTCTTCGTGCTTGCCTTCGATGACAATGTAGCCATCAGCAGTCTTCACCGTTATATCTTCAGGTTTGAAGTGCTGCACGTCCAAGTTGACTTGGAATTTGTCTTTATCAGCCTTGATGGTGGAGCCGATGTCTCTAGCTGCAGTAGCAAGCTGTCTCCATGGACGGAAATAGTCCCTGGACACCAAGGGAGCAGCCACGGCGGTGAGCAGGTCGTCAGGAGTCAGGGCTAGGCCGAAGTCCTGGTCGATGAGGCGGTGGGGGCACTCGTAGCCCAATACGTATGGAAGAAGAGACATGTCGAATAGATGAAAATCACTTGTAGATTGCTTGAGTTTGATCGCAGTATTCGCAGTTACGAGAAATCGCTTTTTCTCCGAGTCGCTTGTGTTTACTTCGTTCGCTCTGTTGAATTTAACTTGAAAAACCGCGCGCTCGCTGGCTTTATATATCCCCAGCGCAACGCCATCTAGTAGCGAGTAGAGTTTTCTAGAAAAAATTAAATACTACGAAACGGGCGTGTTTTGTTGCCCTTGTCCTAGGTCAGTGACAGTGATCGCGCACAAGTTGCGCACATTGAAAACAAACAATGCGATTATGCCGGCCGGCTTTCGAGATGGTTCTTTTTTTTTCGTGATTATTCGATATACCTACATAATTAGCACAAATCAAAGACACAAATCGTTTCCAAACTAATTCATATTAGGTATACCTAGGTATATTGTTAAATGGTTTGTTTTATTTAATATAGGATATTCATATATTAGTGCTTTCGTTAGGTACTTACATAAACATATATTCGATACAAACAAACAATAAATCAAATCTTTCCTCTTAATTATTGGTATAGAATATAGATATAACCCTTCGGGGAATAAAAGGCGTGATATTATGTACTTATGTATGTTTGTAATCAATATATATAAAACTCTTCCGTTACTGACTGACTGACTGACTGACAGACAACGCAGAGCCTAAACTACTGGGCGTAGAAAGCTGAAAATTAGCACGTAAGTTCCTTGGGGAGTGTAGGTGAGCACTAAGAAGGGATTTCCCGAAATTCCCACGGGAACGGGAAAAAACGGGAATTTTGTGTATAAGAGAAATCTGCGCGGGAAATACCGCGGGGCAGTCTCTAGTCAATATATATAAAACTCTTCCGTTACTGACTGACTGACTGACTGACTGACTGACAGACAACGCAGAGCCGAAACTACTGGGTGTAGAAAGCTGAAAATTGGCACGTGGGTTCCTTGGGGAGTGTGAGCACTAAGAAGGGATTTCTCGAAATTCCCACGGGAACGGGAAAAAACGGGAATTTTGTGTTTATGAGAGATCTGCGCGGGAAAAACCGCGGGGCAGCCTCTAGTATAGATATAGAATGTCATGAAAACCACGTACTTATTTTTGAAATAAAGTACCTACTAGCCTAGTTACTAGCCTAGTAGTACTAGGTAGGTAAGTATTCTATTACACTCATAAGTGTAATAGAATACCTAGAATTAAGTAGATAGGTATATAAATATATCTTCTTAATTAGTAAGTAAGTAACCTAAGTAATAATTGAATCTTTCTTTATCTTATCCAATACCTACCTTACCTACTTATGAAAAACGATTTCTTTTGCAATTTGCATGCAACAGAAGTTTTCTAAAAAAATATATATAGGTATATAGTTCTTACTAGGTAAATGCAAGTAGGTAAGGAAGATTATCATGGAGTAAATATTTAATTTGTTTCGGTCGTGATTTTCGGTAAAATGTTTTCTGAGGCCTCATTTTAGCTTGTGCTAATTATTTTGAATAGGGTCCTAAAGCTAAGCACCTGTCTAAACGCTGTTTCTGGATAGACAATATATGCAAAAAAAACAAAATTCCTATTGCTAAAAATATTTTAGTTTAAATATTGAACTGGCAAAAAGGTACTGTACAGGCCTTTACGCTTGTGACAAAGTACCTTCTAGGTACACCTACATTATCCCATTTCCAATGTTTGAAAGTTGTACCTATTATACCACAACTAGTCGACCCGGCGAACTTTGTACCGCCTAACCTATTACAATTTTGTGCATTTATTATACTTAAACCGCATCAAAATCCGTTGTTTAAAACGTCCGTTTTAAAGATTTAAGCATACATAGGGACAGACGCGGGATACGACTTTGTTTTATACTATGTATTGAAGATAAATATTTAAAATTAAAAAAAGTAATTTTTTTAGTTTTGGTTCCCATAATTACATACTTAGGTGTTTATCTTTGAAGTAGAGGTAGGTTAGTAGTAAGTACCTAAGTAATTTGTTGCATAATTATTAATAGGTATAATATATATACTTAATACATTAACCTGCGTTATACTTACTTACCTATTATATGGTTTAATCTCAAAACAACAAAAAAAACATATAGGAGGTACATTTTATTTGTTATTTAAAGTTAAGTACTTAAGTATACCTAAAACTATTAATAAAAAAATAATTAAGTATTATATTACAAAATTTAAATGAAAAGGTGTATGCATGGGTTTAAAGTTTAAAATAAGTATAACTTTTGGTAAAAATACCAGAAATGATTAAGAAATATATAAGTAAGTATGTGAAATTACATAAAATATTTTAATACACAATCTTAAAAAACATAGTAAGAGGTACATACCTACCGATAAATTCATTATTAAGAAAATAAAAAGCATAATATTATGTCTGTCTGATTGTCTCATCTAAATATACTTTACTATACAAGGCAAAAATAACTTTGCCAAAGGTAAGTAACATGTAAACTAGGTAGGTACCTAGGTACTTACTTATAGGTACTTAAATTCAATATTTTTTTATTAAATGGATTTTATTTTAAGCAAAACAAACTCAGATATTGTAATGTATATACCTTATAACCATAAACATACAATATATTTTTAACATTTAATAATGCAATATTTTATTTTCTTCAACTAGAGCGTAATAAATAGTTCATGAGTAGGTAGGTAGGTACCTCAGGTAGGTACGACAGAAGTTCCCTGAATGTTCCAGAAAGCAGCGCTGCGACGGCGACTTCGGGAACCAACGAGAAAATTCTAGCGATCGATAAAAGCGTCTGGCCAGCGGCTGCCAACCTAGGGGGATTGTACTCTTAAAAAAAATTAAAAAAAAAAAAATTAAAAAGCATTTATTGAACAAAAACACGTTTTAAAGCACACATTTGGATAACTATGGCTGGCATACTAGGCAAATACCTGTGTCATGCCTGCCGAGATACAACATGAACATAGTAAAAACCAGGTTAGTGGCGCTAGTGGAACTTATTACATAAGTACATAAAATTGTTACTAACTCCTCCCTCCATCCCCATGAAATCAAGTAACTATATTGTATTAAAGACATACTCCTGAAAACAGAAGGAGCAGCAGCACATGGACATGGATATTTAAAAAATAAAGAAAAAAAAAACAAACAAAAATTTGCACTTTGGTGCTAGGACGGGGTATGAATTATGATTAAGGCTTATGAGGAAAGGGAAAGGATTTTTTATAAGAAAAGAATATAATACACAAATTACATTAAAAGAAAAGTGAAATGTATTGTAAAATAAATGATAATTAAGTTATGTTATAGATATATATATATATATATATATATATGGGTAAGTATAGATAAGTAAGAATTGTATATATTATAGAAAATGAGATTGTGGAATTTTAAATATAGAATAAAAGTGACAGATATTGTGAAATAAAAGATAATTAAGTAATGTTATAGATTTATGTAAGTATAGTTAAGTAAGAATACAAAGAGTCATTTATTTCGAATTATATTATAGATAATAAGATTAAGAAGTTTTAAAATGTGTTCTTTAAAGTTCAAATTCTCATCTATTGTTATACCCAGATATTTAATATTATTAGTACGGGAAATAAAACTATTGCAGTTACAAATAGGGGAGAAAAAATTGCTATTGGGATTACTACATGAGTGGATTTTTAACTGAGTAATCTCCTTAGGTTCAGAGACTTTAGTTTTGTGGAAGCAAAGGAATTTTGTTTTGTCAGGGTTCATTGTTAGTAAATTGTTCTGAAACCAAGAATTAACTCTACCAAGTTCCTTTTCTGCTTTTTGCATGACTTTACTCCAAGAGTTCTCATTAAAAATAATAGCTGTATCATCTGCATAACAGAAAATTTTTGTGTTAGGGGTGCTATCAAGACAATTAACAAGGTCATTAAGATACAAGATGAATAGTGATGGTCCCAGAATGCTGCCTTGCGGTACCCCAAAGGAGATTTCCGCAGGCTTACTAATAAAGTTAGCTATCTTTGTAACTTGTTCACGATTTGTTAAGTAGCTTTTGAACCAATCATGTGCAACACCCCTAATACCGTATCTTAGAAGCTTTTCTAGTAGCAACGAAATAGAAATAGTATCAAAGGCTTTACTTAAATCTAAAAATAATCCTACGCAGGACTGTCCTGCATCTAAATGTGATGAGACCGTGTTAACCAAAAGAGTTGCAGCGTCCATTGTAGATCGATTTTTCCTGAAACCAAACTGATTGCAGGAAAGTAGAGCCTTAGATTCTAGAAAATTCATAAGTCTGTTATTAACCACCTTTTCAAGTATTTTAGAGAATGATGTCAATAAAGATATTGGTCTGTAGTTCGTGGGGATGGTTTTACACCCAGATTTGTAAATTGGGACTACAGCAGCTAATTTCCAACAGTTTGGGAAGGTGCCAGATGATAAGCTTAAGTTGATTATATGTGTTAACGGAATAATTATTGCATGAGCACATATTTTTATTAATTTGTTATTAATTTCATCTAAGCCTGGTGCGCTGTAATTGTTTAAACTGTTTATTAGTTTCAGTATCTCGTAGGTATCAGATGGGTGCATATAAAAGTTAGAATCAGAGTGGGGAATGGAGACTTGTGCTGATAACTGTTCCTGTGTGGTTTTAAGACGATCTATGGTATCATTAGCTAGTTGGGGACCTACCGAAACAAAGACTGAGTTACAATGGTTAACAGAAGAAATAGGGTCATTTTCTGATAGAAGTTTGTTTGCAGATGATTTTTGTATGGATTGATCACACATACTTTTAATTGATTTCCATAAAGATTTAGTATTGCCTCTGGCTTCAGTTAATTTATTATTAAAATATGCACTTTTTGTTTTTTTAAGAAGGCTATTACAAAAGTTTCTATAGCGATGGTAGGTAACTTTAACTATGATGTCATTTTTATTTTTGTTATATTTAGCATGTAATTTATCCCTATTTCTTATGCACCTAAGCAACCCTGGAGTTATCCAAGGCTTTAGTATTTGATTGGAGTGACTAAATTTGGAAAGCTTTGTGTTATCTGCTAGGATTTTTCCTATAAGGTTAGTGAAGTTAGAGGCTGCATCATTAACATTTGTACACTGTGTTATATTTGTCCAGTTAACCAATTTTAATTCATTATATATATTCATGTAGTCTATCACTTTTCTAGATTTTGAATAATTATTTTTAACCAAACATTCTACTGATAACATTACCATGTCATGGTCGGTAATGGACGAGTTGCACACAATTGATTCAGAGCAGTATTTTGAACGAATGAATATGTGATCGATGCATGTTTTTATTCTTGTTGGTTTACTGATTGCAGGAATAAGATTGTTCTCTGCTAGGTTACAAAGATAATCTATACTAGAAGGAACATCTGAAAGGATATCTATGTTTAAATCACCAGTTAAAATTAAGTTTTGATAATCCTTTAGAGATGTCAGTAAAGATGCAAGGGATTCATTGAAATTATTTATGTCAGGGAAAGAAGGTGAACGGTATATAGCTAGTAAAGTAATTTTGTTAGGAAAGTTAATAATAAGACCTTGTGCCTCATCAAGCGATGCCTCGCATACTGACACATCCCAGAAATCTCTGACATATACCATGACTCCTCCTGCCTTATTTATGTACTTAGAAGTGATAAAATAATTGTAACCCGGAATGGGTCTAGGTTCTTTGTTGTTAAGCCAACATTCAGTTAAAATAAGGGCATCAAGTTGTATATTTAACCGTGTCATTGAAACCATTAGTGAATCAAAGTTACAATGAATACTTCGGATATTAATGCACGCTATTTTAAAGTTGCTGTTGCTTTGGAAATACGGTACATTCTTGCAACTTTCAAAGGTATCAATCACATGACATTTAATTGCCAGAAAAGAATCTAACTCATCATTAATGTTTGAATTAACCATTGTCAAGTAAAAAAAAATATAATAAAAGGAAAGTTGTGTAGCATGAAGTCATGTAATTTACTGTTTATGTGACTAATTGATAAATCAGCCGATTGTATTAAAAATGTGAGAAAAAACAATGATCTACAGAAATCCATAGTTTCTTTTAACTTCCAGTCTAAAGGAAACCTGTAATAGAGTGGTAGGATTATGTACTTTATTACAATCTTTTGTTGTAAATTTAAAGTTACTCCTTTCATTTTTGTACTGATGGAAAAGTTTGAATTTAAGATGTAGTCTGGGATAGATATAGCAATATTGTTTGAAAATATAATACTAGATGAAACAGGATACCTAATATGAGGAATGGATGTGTATGAATAGATACTTAAAGAGAAAAAAGAATACATAATATAATAAATAATATGAGATATAGAAAGATACATAATATTATTAAGTAAGTAGTATTTTAGGTACCCCGTCCATTTACCTAACCTATAAAAGAGAGTTGTACATACAAATCTAACAAAAATAAAATCTTTATACTTAATATTAATAATTTCCCTCTTTATACTTATTTTATTTTTACTAGTACAGCATAATGCTGCGTATAAATGCATAGCAGTTATGAGATCCTTATATCTAATAACTTTTATCTTATTAATTAGTTTAATTTTATCAGGACGGCATAAAGCTAAGATTAAAAACCTTGTTCTTTTATAACGATTAGACACAACAGAAAAAGGTTTAGTTATTTCACGGGGCAGGGGGTCCAACACAACGATCCAAAACAGAGTGAGAACTAATAAGAATAGGCGACTGCTTTTCTTCCTTCTTGACAAAAACTTGTCCAGAGAATACCCAGCAGAATTTGAAACCATTCTCCTTGGCCCTCTTTCTTGAGTCACGAAAGATGATGCGATTCTCCTTTGTGAGGCGTTCATTCACATAAATCTTGTTGATTGTTCCATCAGTGATGCCCTCTGAGGTTATATTTTTCCGAACCTTGGCTGCCTTTATGGCTTCATTCCTCTTATAGCGTCTTACTAGCCTAACAACAATAGGTCTTGGAGTTTTGTTGCTCACCTGCGCCGGGCGCGGACCAGCTCTCATGGCCCAGTCGATTTCATGTGATTCCATGGTCATTCCTAACTTGGATGCTGTTGTCTGCACAATATGTAGAAGATTTTCGTTTGGGGACTCCGGCATACCTATAATCTCGAGCTCGTTTGCTAGCTTGGACTGATTTTCAGTTTTCATGTTGCCTTGTATTTGCACAATTTCGGCTTTCAGTGTAAGGATCTCGGCGTCGCGTTGAGAAACCTTTTTTTCCAGTTCAGAAAGCCTCGCCTCGTACTGGTCGGAGATGAAGATGATACGTTGTCTTAGTTCCCCTATTTCTTCTCGTAGATATTTCAACTCCGCCAGAACCGCCATGATGTCGTTGGGTGTCGTAGTGTCTGCGTCTGATCTCGTTAGCGGTTTTGAGGTTGTTTTTCGGCTTTTGCCAACTGTCTCCATTTCTACGAGAAAACACTTTCCGCAAGTACACAACGATATGGGGACTATTTTATAATGTTCTAACTATGGCTTTACTCAAGATATAAGTTTTTTATTAATTTTTGAAGAGATGAAAGCGCGTAAACGATGTTGCCTTCGCATTGACTTTTTTCGGTTGAATTGGTTCTTACAATGTATTATTGCAGTTAAAAATAGTTTTAGCTGTATGTAAAATGTAAAGGTTAACAAAATTCAATACAATGATAAATAGTTTTATAAAATTTACACGTTTTAATTTATCTCAATCTTTATTATAGTATAAATAAATACTTTCACCTTTACCTTCTCAACTTTATTTAAGTATAGTATTAATTAACGACGTGTTAATTTTTGTTTTAGTATAAGTAAAATATATTTTCCATATTTAAATAAATAGAAAGGTAAGCTTAATTAAACTAAAATAAAATCTTAAGTACATATGAAAGGACTTTTTTGCATTTTAATTTTGGTTTTTATATTGTACGTTTTTATATTTATAAATTATTGTTTTTTAAATAATCGTTTGCATGGTTTTTTTATGATATTATTAATTTTAAAACGAAATTTCTAGAATAAACTAGATTGTTCGAATAAAAAAGGTTGACAGCCCCAGGCTAAAGTCAAATGGTTCCGCTACTCGACAAAAGATGGCGCTGTTATTTCAACCTATAAATACCCGGCGGGACAGCAAAACGGAATCAGAATTTGAACAGAAGCGATCAAGTAAACATTTTGGTACGAGCACAACTGCGACTCTTTGCGATTCAAGCAATCTTCAGTCCTTATTTTTCGTGAAGCCAAACTACAAACAAGAAACCATGTCTCTATTGCCATTCCTGTACGACTTCGAGTTGGAGCGTCCAAGACGGCTCATCGACCAACACTTCGGCCTGGGGCTAACTCCGGATGACTTCCTCACCATCGCCGCGGCTCCGTCCGTGCCCGCCGTAATGTCCAGAGACTACTACAGACCCTGGAGGCACCTGGCGGCCGCAGTCCGTGACGCTGGATCCACTATCAAGGCGGACAAAGAGAAGTTCCAAGTCAACTTAGATGTTCAGCATTTCGCACCTGAAGAGATCAGCGTGAAGACAGCAGATGGCTACATTGTTGTGGAGGGAAAACACGAGGAGAAGAAAGACGAGCACGGGTACGTTTCCCGCCAATTCTCGAGGCGCTACGCCCTTCCGGATGGCTGTGATGCTGAACACGTCGAATCCAGGCTGTCTTCTGATGGTGTCCTAACTGTTGTGGCTCCAAGGAAGGTTCCAGAATCTATCAAGGGCGAGAGGACGGTTCCGATCGCTCAAACTGGCCCAGTCAGGAAGGAGATCAAGGACCAAACTTCCCAGCCTAATGGACAACAGCAGTAATTTCTATTAGTATTTTTTTTAAGTTATCCCACGACTGATTTGTATTTTTTTAATATGTAAAGATGTAAAGGTATGCGATGTTCGAGACATCATTTTGCATTTTTTGTTTTCTGTGATGTGATAAGTGCTTAGTTATTAAGTTACTTACAACGTTGTAGTTTTAATAAAACCAACGTAAAAAGCATTCTTTTGTTTTTCTTTACATTATAAATATTATAATAGGTACCAACCCTGTACATAAACTATAGGTACATATTATAATAAGTACTATATTTGATCCATCCATGAACCACAGCCTTAGGTGGTTATCACATTGCCACGCACCACGCTGCATGTTGCGTTTCGACGCACGCGCGCGCACGTGGATGCATTTTCTGTGTGTTGGACTGCGCGTGTTTCTATACAAATGAAGGTACATACTTACAATCAACGTAACTTACAATCAACGCGCGTACACGCGTGAGCACAGATCTGCATCATCGTGCGGGTTTTTGACGCACTCACGCGCGTAGTTGCGTTTTGTGGATCACGCCGGCTCTGACTCATTTCATTCAAATCCATTTTTAACGCACGTCAGTCCCTTCCTAAATCACGCACGGCACCACGGCACTGCGGGACTCGGTGTGGCATAGGCATACCTTGCGTCTGCCCCGCACCCACGCGCGTGGATGCATGTTTCACCGCTTGTAGGCGCGTGATCTGCATGAACGCGCGTGGATGCATTTTCTGTGTGTTGGACTGCGCGTGTTTCTATACAAATGGAGGTACTTACAATCAACGTTAGAATACGCATTCACGCGCCACGCTGCGTGGCAGTGTGAAGATCGCCTAATTAAGCACACACTAAAATTGGCGATTATCACATTGCCACGCAACACGCAGCGTGGCGCGTGAATGCGTATTCTAACGTTGATTGTAAGTACCTCCATTTGTATAGAAAATGCATCCACGTGCGTTCAAGTAGGTGCGTCGAAACGCAACATGCAGCGTGGTGCGTGGCAATGTGATAACCGCCTAATGCGTAGCCCTGTCTGTCTCTCTTGTTTTCACGCCAAAATTACTGAACCTATTACATACAATTATTCGGTACTGGGACACTTAGGGTTTCTTTTCACCAGAGCCAGAGATGATTTGCTACGCTTAAGAGCCAGTTTACAGCAATGCTAGCGCCGAAAAAAATTAATATCTTCTAAACTAAGGCAAATATCAAAAATAGGGCACAGTATGACACTAGATAATGTAGCCTAGTATTTTTTAACCGACGAAAAAACAAAAAGGAGGAGGTTCTCAATTCGTCGCGTATATATATATTTTTTTAAGTATGATCACGCAATCACGCATAACTTTTTACTGTGTGGACCGATTTTGATAATTCTTTTTTTAATCGACAGGGTATACCTTGAAGTTGGTCCCATAAAAATTTGGAAATAAAATTCCAACCCTAAGGGTGGAAAAATAGGGGTGACTTTATTGTTCACTCACAGATTGTATAGCCGTGTTGTGATTTACGTGAAAACTGCTACGTATAATTATGAGTCTTTTTTATATGAATGTTAATAAATAATCTTAATCTCAGCCGATAGACGTCCACTGCTGGACATAGGCCTCCCTCACAAATCGCCTCACCGACCGGTCGTGAGGGACCCTCATCCTGTTTAGTCTTGTCATCCACAAAAACTGAAAAGCAAAAAATAAAAACTTATTATCAAAAAATTAAACCGCCGAAAAAACTGAAAAGCATTAAATAATAGGGAAACATTTTCTATTTGGCCTTAATTTACTCACTTCTTAAAGTAATTTTGGATTACCAAGAAATTTTGAGTCGGTGCCACAGAATCAACGAATAAAGATCACAAAATTACCTGAAATTCAAAGAAATAACCGAAAAACGTGTGCCGCTGCGCATCGCGCTTTACGTAGATATAATGAATTTGCGTGTGTGGTGTGGCACCGACTTACAATTTCTTTTTAATCCAAAATTACTTTAAGAAGTGAGTAAATTAAGGCCTAATAGAAAACGTTTCCCTATTATTTAATGCTTTTCAGTTTTTTCGGCGGTTTAATTTTTTGTTAAAAAGTTTTTATTTAGGGCACTGTTGTATACTCAGACTAGAGGCTGTCCCGCGGTTTTACCCGCGCAGATTTCTCACAAACACAAAAATCCCGTTTTTTCCCGTTCCCGTAGGAATTTCGGGAAATCCTTTCTTAGTGCTCACCTACACTACCTAAAGAACCTACGTGCAAAATTACAGCCCGCTACGCCCAGTAGTTTCGGCTCTGCGTTGACTGTCAGTCAGTCAGTCAGTCAGTCAGTCAGTCAGTCAGTCAGTCAGTCAGTCAGTCAGTCAGTCAGTCAGTCAGTCAGTCAGTCAGTCAGTCAGTCAGTCAGTCAGTAACGGAAGACTTTTATATATATATTGATTAAGCGTAGCGGCGGTTTCCTTACTCTGAGGTTGGCAAAAAACCGCCTGTGCGTTCGTAGCCTTAAGTTAAAGAGCAAAGAAAGCTACAAAGTGTTGCTAAAAGTGGCCACTTTAGTAACAATCTATTTATAATTTTGTTATTTTAAGTTAGGACTTCTTTACTGGGCTCAAAACATACATATCAAGATTATCTAGGGTCATACTGTGCCAAATTTTTGATATTTGCCTTAGTTTTGAAAATATTAAGTTTTTTCGCGAATGGCGCTAGCATCGTGGTAAACTGGCTCTTAATAAAACATAATTTTTTAGAGCTCACCAAAATCTCACCTTTTTTTTTAGCTTCTTTTTTTCAGATACGATTTAGCTCTCTTTTAAAATTCGAGTTGGTACCACTCTAGTTTCAGGTTCGTTTTCCTTACTCTGAGGTTTGTTTAGCTTTCTTTTGAAGATGTCGGGCTTTTGTTTCTTAGTTTTCTAAATTAGTTTTTCGTGGCTATTATTGTGCTAGTGTGGTGGAATTAGTGTTATAATGTGCCCTTTATGGAAAACTGTGCAGCGAAATGAGAAATAAAGGAAGGCGCTCCCGAATAATTCTGATCGATGTCCCTCGAAAACTTCCGTGTGAACATTGGAATGCGAGACCACCTTCGCATTTCAATGGGTTAGGTTAGAAACCTAGGTTAAGGAAAACAAAGAATAAACTGTAGTTTATTCTTTGTTTGTTAGTAAGACTTGATTATTAAGAAATAAACTACTGAAGACTTGGCTGTATGGACCTTCCTTTGCCTGCAAGTTCCTTTGCCTGCCCAGAATGGACGAATTTAAAAAACAACAACAAAAAAAAAATACACTTTGTTTTGTAGTGATGTGTTACTCAGTAATTTAAATTGAGGACTCGTGAGGACCTCATTTGGCTAAATGAGGTCCTCACGAGGACCACTCATTTGAGGCGAGGCATTTCAACCCAAAAACAGACCCAAACCTTCCCGCAGCGGAACTAATCTTACAAGTTATTTACATAAGATTTATTTTTGCTTTCTATAGACATTCACAAGTATATAAATGCAATATAATAATAAAAATTATAATAATTAAATCTAAATACTATATGAATCGGTATCGTACAGTCACGGACTAGGAGGCCGTAACAGACTTGTCTATGGTTTCGTCAGCCCTAGACTGTTTTACCAAAGAACAAGAACTATTTTGTAGTACAGAAAAACCGGAAGTGTTACGCCGATCGTGTCCGCCACTGTACCTACCTATTTATTATTTTATCTTAATAGTAAATTTCTAAAACATTTACGTTTTTCTGTTTGCTAAACAATAATAGCCCTTTTTCCAATGAAAAGAATAACTAACTCTTGAACAAGGCTATACCTCCCTCACTCACCTCGCCTAGTCCTCATTTAATGAGGTTCGTACTTCGTTTCGTTTACTTGTCGTTAAAACACAATCCTCACGCCTCACAACGCCTCACGACTCAAGACGCCTCACGCCTCCTCTCTCCTCACGACGCCTCACTCCTCACGACGCCTCACTCCTCACGACGCCTCACTCCTCACGAGCCCCCTCACGAGTTTTATAAGAGGTATGTACTCACTCACCTCACTGTAACGATCCCCCTCAAACGAGGCCCTCACGAGGGAGTAACTCATCACTATGTTTTGTTTGTGTAAATTAAACAGAATACATACAATAGTTTAAAGCTTAGCCCATAGATAATATTGTCTTAGCCTTGTTTAAGCATTATCTAGCAAACCATTGTGATCCAAAATTAGATAGGGATCGATTTTTGTTATAAAATTATGGTAAACTACTGTTGCGTGCCCGGGTGCTTCAGAAACAGCAGCAAGAATCCAAACTTGACTTTCTTCAGTTTACCCAAGGATCCAAAGAGGTAGGACTATGTTTTTGTGTCTTGGACTACTTCTTTTTAAGTATTGTAGAGGTATTTAACCTTTGAAAAGCCTGAAGGTACGGAAAAGCCATTGTGACAAAATCCCCCTTGCATTCACTTTTAATGATAGTCCCAGTACCAGTTTTGTTACTTTGTGATTGTTTTCACCTCCCCCCTTAAACGACCCACCGACCGTCCTTAAATAATCTAAGCGCTGGTCTGCTTAAATAAAAAAAACAAATAATATTTTTTCACTTTTCCAAATTTAATTTCAGACAAGAAAAATGGCTAAAAGCAGTTTCCAGGGAAGACCTGCTGAGCAAAGAAATGGAAAAGACGAGGTTAATAAAGCGGTTCTGCTCTCGGCACTTTACAACTCTGCAGATGACGAAGCGGCATATGCAGTCTGATGCTGTGCCTACGCTGCATTTACCAGGAGATGATGATAGCCCCACAGGTTAAGTCACTACAAAAATTTTGGTCCAAATTCCAAATACTTTGCTGAAGTGTAGTCTTGTTTCAATATTCTTTTTTTTTTTTTTTTTTTTCGTTCTTCGTTTTTATCTACAATCAGTCATAAACTATAAGTAGATGTTTGGTTTGGTGTCATTATCTTGTAGAGTGTGCCCTCCAGCGAGGACAGCTACTCTGTATTGCTAGGGACTAGTCCCTTTCTCCCAGGTCCAGGATGTTGTGTCTCTTGAGTCGGGACACATAGTTTTTCATTGTCAGCTGGCAAGCTAGTTTGTTTGGGTGGTTTGTCAACCGATCCTTGTATTTTCCAAGTGCGTTTCGAATTTCATCTTTAACTGTTAGCATATTTAGCTGATGGTGTATTTCTTCGTTTGTGATAAACCACGGTACACTTGCGATTCCTCTTAGTATTTTATTTTGCAGCCGTTGCATGATGTTGATATTAGAGTTACTGGCGCTACCCCAAAGGTTAATGCCGTACATCCAGACGGGCTTTAGCATTACTTTATAGAGTAAGAGTTTATTGTCTAGTGAAAGCTTCGAGTTGCGACTCAGCATCCAATATAAGTTTCTGTGGCGAATTGAGATCTCTTCTCTTTTTGCTTTGATATGATCTTTCCAGGTCAGTCGCTGGTCAATATGTAGGCCAAGGTATTTGACACAATTTTTATGTGGTAAAGTTCTTTCCCCAAGTTTAACAGGTGGGCAGTCTCCTCTACGTAGAGTAAATGTTACATGAACAGATTTCGCTGCACTAGCCTGTATTTTCCACTTCTGTAGCCAACTATTTACTTCATTTAAGCCATTCTGCAGTAATTGTGATGCGACTTCAGGTTGCTTATTGCTAGCAAGCATAGCTGTGTCATCAGCGAATGTAGCTGTTGTGACGTCAGTTTGTACTGGTAGGTCTGCTGTGTACAATATATAGAGAACCGGCCCAAGCACTGATCCTTGTGGGACTCCAGCTTCTATTTCAAAGAGTGCTGAAGTTTCTTCCCCTTCCTTAACATAGAATAGTCTATTTGTAAGGTAAGATTGTAGTATCGTGAAGTAGCAGTGTGGAAGATTCTGTTTTACTTTACAGAGGAGTCCCTTGTGCTATACTTTATCGAAGGCCTGTTGGATGTCTAGGAAGACAGCAGAACAATATTCTTTTTCTTCCAGGGATCTTCGTATGCATTCACAAACTCTATGCGTTTGTTCAACAGTACCATGTTGTTTACGAAAACCAAATTGATGTTCCGGAATAACCTTTTTCTGTTCAAGAATAGGTGATATTCTATGTAATATAGTTTTTTCGAATACTTTCGACATTGTGTTCAATAAGCTAATTGGCCGATAAGACGTTTTTTCGCATGCAATTTTTCCATGCTTGTGGATCATAATAATTTCAGAAATCTTCCAAAGGTCAGGGAAATATTGAAGTCTGAGCATTGCATTAAGAAGCACTGTAAGAAGTACAATAGCCTTACGGGGCAATTCCATAAGAATTTCTTTGGTGATTAAATCATAGCCTGGGGCTTTCTTGTTATCAAGACTTCTAATTATCTTCTGGACTTCTTGAGGTGTGGCTGGCTTAGGAGGAAGATCTAATTGGTGGTCCTCACTTAGCACAGACTCAACATAGGCTTCTGCAGCATGATCAGTTGTAGTGTTTGGAGTGAAGACATAAGAAAGATGTTCACCGAATATGTCTGCTTTTTCTTTATCTGTTCTCGCCCACATGTTGTCAGCTTGTTTTATAGGAGGTTTTTGTTGTTGTGGCCTGTCATAGGATTTCGTAAACTTCCACAAAGAGTAATCCGTAGCTTTAGTAGCCGTGAGCCCTTCTAGCTGTTGTTGCAAAGTTGCGTCTTTATTAGTTTTTATGAGTTTTCTTAAGTCCACAATTGCTTTATTTAATGCAGTTTTATCAGAAGGGTGACGGCTAAGTTGCCATACTCTGCGTAGTCTTCGTTTTTCTAAAACTTTAAGTTTTATTTCCAGTATAACATTTGCATTAGGGCCTTTCCGTTTAATAACTGGAGTAGAAGTCCAGCAAGCATTTTGTATTAAGTTAGTAAAACTCTTTAAAGCATAATCAATATCATCAGTAGACTTCAACCTAACATTCATCTGTATGTTATCGTCTATATGTCTGCGGAATGAGTCCCAGTCCGTGCGATGGTTGTACAGAACCTCTTGCTGTTTCATCTCAATTATAGTTGTACTAGCGGTTAGAAGTACAGGGTTGTGATCGGAGGAGCCGTCAAGGCTTGACTCTGTTTTAAAGTAGTGTGTAGAAAGTCCTTTTACCAAGAAGAAGTCGAGTAGGTCAGGCTTTTTCTTTATATCTGTTGGCCAGTAGGTAGGTTCAGATGTGGTTAAGGGCTTCAGTTTGTCTTTGTCAATGCACTGTTTAAGTTGTCTTCCGCGTGGTGTGGTAAGTCTTGAGCCCCAATACACATGTTTCGAATTGAAGTCTCCTCCGACAATAAACCTTCCACCAAGGTATGTAAAGAACTCAGAGAACATTGCAGAACTTATGACATGTCTAGGAGGACAGTATACTGCAGCAATATTAAAGTATCCACATCTATCAGCCACACCTAACACTGTTGCTTGTATATGATTAGTTCTATATTCTGGTAGTACATGATGCTTTATGTTTTCACGTATTATAATGGCAGTTCCCGCATGTGCTGTTCCGTCTGGATGGTTCGTAGTGTATGTATAACAACCAGGTATTCTTACTGAGCTTTTAGCTGTGCAGTGAGCTTCACATATAAGAGCAATGTCGATTTTGTGTTCAGACATGATTAATTGAAGTTCATCTTTTTTGGGAGCAAGTCCATTTATGTTCCAAGTCAATAGGCGAAGACCTATTTTGTTAGTTTAGTGAGAAGCGTGGTTATGAGACCTAACATGGTGCTCATCTGTTGTAAGAGTAAATCAAATTTTTCTGACTGTTTTATTAGTACTCGCTCAATCAATGACTCCTGGGTTCCTGGTTCATTAAGGGCTGATCTACTTTGATTATATTTTAAAGTTTCTGCAAATGTTGTGTTGTATATTTGGTCATTTGTATTGACATTTGTAGCCTTAGCCGTCATCTGTGGGAAGTTATCTTGTTTGAGTGTAAAAGTTGAAGCCGGGTTGGTTTTTTGTCTGTTTGGTTGAGTTTTAGCTCTCTTTTTCGCTGCTATTTCTTTATATACTTGGCATCCCCTATAGTTTGCAGGGTGAGAGCCATCGCAAAGTACACATTGGGCGGGAGTGTTGCGATCGCGTTTTGGACAATCTGACGTTTTGTGTGGTTCTTTGCACTTGACGCAGCGATAGGGTCTCATGCAATAATTTTTTGAATGTCCATATTGCTGGCAACGCTTACATTGTACAATATCTTTGCTTTTTTTGGGTCCTCTATTCTTACTTTTTGGTGATATATGACTTGAATATCCTTAACATCCTTATTTTGAGGCCCAGGAAGTAGGTTCACGAAGAATGTTGATGTAGGGACTTTATCAGGTCCACGTCTGGCATTAATGATCTCTCCAGAAACAATATTTCCAGTCTTCTCTATTTCTGCTTTAATTTCCTCATGGGGTGTGGAATGATGAAGTTTACGAATCACAATTCTAAAGCACCTTTCATCCTTTTTATTAAATGTATGACCTATGAGACCATTTTCACGTACTAATGCAATAACTTGTTTGTAAGCATCGAGATCTATGCAGTGAATTCGCATTTGGTTTTTGTTAAAATTTTTTAATGTGAATTTGTCTCTTTCAGTAGCAGTTCTCAAGAGCTCCGTTAGTTTATTAATATCATCCACACCATAAAGTATTATTGGAGGAGGTTTACTGGATTTTTCTACTTGTTGTTTGTTGACATCTTCAGTAAGGTCTATTGGTAGTATACCATATCTGTTATTTGTTTCAATTTTTTCAGGTGACGGTGATTGTGATATTTTCGAGAGTTTCAATATTCGAGAAAGATTTATAACAAATCACAATAAATCTAAATTGTTTGACTTGGTGATGACAAATTGCCAAGTCTTAAGATCTCATGCACACTTTATTGAGCCATGTCTTGACTTACTTGACTTAATGTCCTATGTCCCCTAGATGGGGCAGAGGGCGTCCACAGTACGTCGCCATCCCGAGCGGATTTGAGCTTCGCGCTTTACTTCGCTCCAGGTCATTTTTATCGCCTTCGCTTCTGTAGTGATCGTCCGCCGCCAGGTCTGCTTAGGGCGGCCACGCTTCCGCTTTCCTTGGGGATTCCAGTCAAGGGCTTGCCTTGCTGTGTGATCAGGGTCCCTTCGGAGCGTGTGGCCGATCCAGTTCCACTTGCGGCGTTTGATCTGCTGGTCGATCGGGGTCTCACTACAACGTTCCCACAGATCTACGTTGGAGATTTTCTCGGGCCAGCATACACCCAGAATACGACGGAGACAGCGGTTGGTGAAGACTTGGAGCCGGCGCGAGATGTCTTTAGTGACCTTCCATGTCTCACATCCGTACAGCAACACGGTTTTAACATTGGACCGGAATATCTTGAGCTTAACTCTCCTAGTCAGTTTCCGCGATTGCCATACCGGACGGAGCTGCGCAAAGGCTGCTCTCCCTTTGGCGATTCTCGAAGCGATGTCCTCTTCGGTTCCTCCTGTTTCTGACACTACACTACCGAGGTATGGCAATTTGTGGACTCTATCCACCTCCTCTGTGCCGATGAGCAACGGCAATGAGCTTGTCGCTCCGCACCTCATTTCCTGGGTCTTCCGGGTGTTAATCTTAAGTCCCGTCTTCAAAGCCTCTCGTCGTAGGTCGTCCAATTTGGCTTGCATGTCGGCGCGTGTGTGGCTCAATAGGCATAGGTCATCGGCATAGTCCAAATCTTCCAAGACGTTGGACAGTCCCCACTCTATGCCGCGGCGTTTGCTGATGGTGGTTTTATTCATGACGCCATCTAGGACGACAAGGAAGAGGAGAGGTGAGAGAAGACACCCCTGGCGAACACCCGCATGGACCGGTATGTCACTCTACAAGAATATTTCCCGTAGATGGCCTTAATTAAGTTTACAATTTTCTCGGGGACTCCAATTTCACGTAGCCGCTCCCAGATGCAGCTCCATCTCAGCGTGTCAAAAGCTTTTTCGAAGTCCACAAAGGTCAAGTACATTTCCCTCTGCCATTCTGATGCTTGTTCGAGAATTATACGCAAGGTGTTGATCTGGTCCGTGCACGATCGGTTGGGTCGGAAGCCTGCTTGCTCTTTGCGAAGGAGAGGTTCAACGGCCCTCGACAATCTGTCCAGAATGATCCTACAGAGGACCTTGGATGGAATCGAGAGTAAAGTGATACCTCTCCAATTGCCACATTCACTGAGGTCTCCTTTCTTTGGAACGGTTATGAGAAGGCCCTTGTTCCAGTCGTCAGGCATCTCTTCGGCTGACCAGATATTCCTCAAAAGGGGCGTCAGCACGTTCGCAGCGGTAGTGATGTCAGCATTCAGCATTTCCGCTGTGATGAGGTCCACTCCTGGGGCTTTCCCGTTCTTTAAAGATCGGATAGCCTTTACTACTTCCTCTCCTGTAGGAGAGAAACCTCAATATCAATATTGAGCCATGTAGTTAGCTACATAACCTCTGAACTAGATAAACCCTAATTGTGTGGTTTGATCTTCATGATGCCTTTGACGCGGTGAGGTTTAATATTGTCATTGATTCAATCATATTTCAAGAGATAATTATTGATTTCAGTGCCAGAACCAAAGCAAGAAGTACATCCAGGGATAGCCTGCAACGCATGCGGCCAAGAGCTCTTTGGTTTCCGCTACATGTGCCTCTCGTGCCCCGACTTTGACCTCTGCCACAAGTGCGAAGCCAACGAGGTACACCCTGAGCACTTGGTCGTCCGCTTGCCCAAGCCTGTACATTTTGTATGTATTTTTTTTATCTTATTTTACAAACTAAATTAAGAGGTGAAAGGGAGCGAAACTAGCGCCACTCCCGATAAATAATTTTTCAATTTTCCATTCATGGCTATACTAAATTAAACTTCAGACAAAAGCAAGAAAGATAGCTCGGAAATGTCAGCGGGTCTTTGGCGCGGATCCCATAGCTATTACAAACAATTCCTCGGACAAATCCGACGACCAGTCCGACGACCAGTCTGACGACAGCGAGGACATGCCCATCACCAAGTACAGGTCTGATGAGCTGGATCTTACTGTGAGCCAACGATTTGCTATACAAATGGAGGTAAGACTTTATTTTTGACAATGACCCTTATATTTTTGCTAATCTGGTTAAAAGTTCGTATGCCAGTGTCTCTCTCGTAGTTTTAAGCTACCTACCAACTTTCAGCCGTATCAGTTCACTAGTTTAGACGTGATTGCTTATAACACAGACGGAATTACTTTTGCATTTAATATTTAACTGGATAAACCCGCTACTTTGTCCGCGTGGAATATTTTTGTGCTTTTCCATATTTTCTCACCTTTGAAACTTTCCTTGGACTATGACAAACATTTAAAAACCAACACCAACTTAGTTCTCGAGTTTTAGACTAACAAACCACAATTATATACCAATATTATAAAGAGAAAAGATTTGATTGTTTCCATTGAACAGGCTCCGAGACTACTGAGCTGATTTAAAAAAATATTTTACTGTAGGGAAGCTACACTATCCCCAAGTGACATAGACTATAGAATATTGCAAGGTGGAACGATGTTAGTAGGATATAGTTATTATGTATTTATTTTTCAGATAGAGAGAGCACTAAAAGTTCCAGAGCCCGAAGATAAGCGGTCGAGACCCGTCAGACGAAGAAAGTTCAAGGACTCAAAAACAGGAATTTTACAAGAAAATTTCAAAACGATCAGCCACGTCGCTTGCCAAACGGACGACTTACCTGAAGAAGCCTTTATAGAATTTGAACTATCGATGAAGGAAGAAAGGAACGTACCTATACAGAATGTTAAAAGTGTAAAAGAGACAGAAATACAGATAGTAAATGATTGTGAAGAGTCTTTGGAAGTTGAAGAATTTACTGTGCCAAAGTTTGAGAGTCGGTCGGGGATTGGGAATTTGGCTAGTGATGGTTTTGGTGAGTTTTTTCTTTTATTTTGATACGATTGTACTTTTCTTTTACGATAATACTTCTAAAATTTTGATAGTATCTTCATTCTACTATTCATACAGGATCAAAGTACGATACTCGCAATTTTTGACCAAATCGTAAATACAGTAATGGTAGAAATGTAATAAAATCAATACATAATATAAAACAAAGTCAAATACCGCGTCTGTCTGTCGTTATATATGCTTAAATCTTTGAAACTATGCAACGGATTTCGATGCGTTTTTTTATCGATAGAGTGTTTCAAGAGGAAGGTTTATAAGTATATTTTATACTATGTTTTGATTTCTTTTATTCCGATCTAACCAGGATGTGTAAGGTACAGTCACGTGCAATGTTTATAGCAAAGAGTCTCATACCAAAGAGAAGAACAGCCACTAGGCGCTACCGAGCAAACTGTTTTTAAGCGTTAGCGTTGTCTAGCCAAACAATATTTTTATAACGAGAGTTTTTTTTAGAGCTCAAATGGGACCGCCTTTGCACAGTTCACTGTCAATTTTCTTGTTGTTTTTATTGAATGAGGCATTATCTTTTCTTTTATTATTTTATGTTATTTGATCTTGGCTTATTTATTTTTCCAGCCAACTTGCCACCCCCCGGACCAGGCCAGTTGGAAGCAGCTGATCTGGACAGCGCCGCGCTCGCTGAGCTCAGCGAGTTCATCATCATACCGCAGAGGTTCTGATACACCCAGCCTCAATAACGTCTGGAGAAATGATTATTACACTTGGATGGATGGAGTTGTTATGCCTTTGCCTTTCAAAGAGCATTGATATGGTCTGGTTAAAATCAGGGATGTTCCGAACGTTCGCATTCGCATTCGCATTCGCGAATGATTCGCATCATTTTAACATTCGCTTCGACATTCGCATTCGCATCAAAAAGATGCGAATATGATGCGAATGCGAATGTGCCGCCATTGACACCAAGTTTCTTGTGTGAAGATCAATTACTTTATGGGGATGCGTCATAGTCCGGTGCGAAATTCAAATTTATTGGCGTTTTTTATATATTCTGGCAAAATTCTCATATGTAAAAAAACCATTTCCCAAATTTTGATACACGTTTTTGAAAGACAGAGTTACTGATTTTGTGTAATGTGTGAATCTGGATTTTTGATTTACATTAACTACTAAGAGTTAAGTACCAATATTGATTGTATGTTTATGTTTGTTGTATTTGTAGGATGTTAACTATTTTTAAATGTATTTATGTATGTTTGTCCGCAATTATCTCGAGTTTGGCTGAACCGATTTTGATGCGGTTTTCACAGAAGTATCTGTTACATTCTGGAGAAGGTTTAAGTACCTTTTTTAACCGACTTCAGAAAAGAGGAAGTTTTCAGTTTATGTAATTGTCAATTTATTGAAGGCGGCTTTTTAATTGTAAAAAATGAATTATTAATTGTTATTATTGTTTAATTAACGTAATTATTTTTCTATACCTAATTTTTTTTCACTGACCTTGTCCAACATTCGCATTCGCATTCGCATCATTCGCACGCCTAACATTCGCATTCGCATTCGCGAATGTCTAAAATTCGACATTCGGAACATCCCTGGTTAAAATGTGTTAATTGGATTGATAGAGCGTTATGCCTTTACCTAATGTAAAGCGGAAGTGATATGATCAGAGCGTGAAAAGAAAGCTAACAGAGTGCCGATTAACTACCTAATTATTTTAATAACAAAAATGGAAAAAGAGATCAAGTATGTACATAGATTTTTACGATGTATTGCTGTTTTTATATGTTTTGATCAACACAATACACAAAATGTATAAACATAGAATAAATGTAAGTTAAATAAAAAAAATATATAAGTAAATCAATTTCGCTTTAGTTTCTCTCTTTTAGAAGATAAAACATATAATTTATTAACAAACTTAGTCTAAACACAAATTATTTCTACGTTAAACGTCATTCAAACTTTCGCTCTCGTTTATTTTTTTAATAGACATCTGCTTACTAGATTTACCTCTGAAATACTCCGCTATGTCATGCAGAGTCCTGTCTTTAGTCTCCGGCAGATCGTAGTACAAATACAAAACCGATAGCAACATACAAACAGATAGAATTAAAAACATTCCGTGTATATCGAAAGCCTCGTTTAGTATCGGAACCAATTTTAACATTACAGTTAGTATAACAGAACAGAATATACCATTTAGGAAAGCGCCTAAGGACCGGTATTCTAACGGAAACAGCTCTCCCATAAGCACATAAGCTACAGGGTAGGTAGAGGAAAAGGCGATTAAAAAATATACGCTTAGAACAATTACTGCTGTCCATTGTAAAACTACGCTTTCCTTATAAAACTTAACTTTAAGAAACATGACTAAGGAAAACACAAGCATTAGTAAAACAATTAAAATTCCTGATAGCAAAATCTGTTTTCGTCTAGGGAAATATTTGATAAGAGGAATAGAAACAAATGCTGCTACAAAACTGATTCCGTCGAATATGTAAGTTAGGATGAAGCCCATCGTCTTGTCTGCGGCGATTTGCTCCGATAATTGTAGAGAATATGATGGGAAATAATGTCTACCGCCTACTTCAGCTATTGTAATGGCAAAGCACAGTAAAGTCACAGGTCTCCAGAGAACTTTTGAGCGAAATTTTCTTATGTTATCTCTAAAATCGCTCTTATGTTCCCCGGCTTCTACTCGCGCCTTTTCTGTTGCGATCATCCTTTTAATTTCACGTTTGGACTCCCCGTCTTCTCCTCTGAGAGAAGCGAATACTTTTTCTGCTTCCTCAAACCTTTGTCTAGAGACCAGCCACTCTGGTGTGTCAGGCCAGAAAATACTTATAGCAATAGATATTAAACAAGGCACAACGCACACTAAAGCCAGTTGTCTCCAATGTAGAAAGTATCCAAAAACATGTATGACTAGTATCCCAAGAGAAACTGCTAGTAGTTTTAGATTAAGCATATGTCCTCGAAGTGTAGGATTGGTGAATTCAGCGATGCATATAGCATGGAAGTATATGCTACCATTGCTTAAGCCTTGAAACGATCTTCCGATGATCAGGGTTGGTACGTCGTAAGAGACCGCGGTTATGACCCATCCTATGACTACGGGAACTGTTATGGCTAAATGGGCCACTCTGCGTCCGAAGTAGTGCATGAGAGGTGAGATCGCGAATACTGCGACTAGACCCGTGAGGCCCGGTAAAGATGCTGTAAAAGAAAAGGTTTATTATAATGTTAATGATTTGATGGTGTCACGTGTCAAAGCACTTTACTCCGTGACGGGCAGATGGACTTAATGCTACGTACAAATCTTTCAATGCGAAAGTTTATGAAGATGCTTTGGACGTTTTGATGTTTTAGTTGTTTTTTCCACCATCACTCATAAACTATTGATCGGTAAGTATACAATGAAACTTCGTAGATTTATAGTTGATACATCAGCTACTATAATTTATAATGATACTAGTCGACCCGGCGAACTTCGTACCGCCTAACCTATTACTATATTGTGCATGTATTATACTTATAAACCTTCCTCTTGAATCACTCTATCTATTAAAAAAAACCTTATCAAAATCCGTTTCGTAGTTTTAAAGATTTAAGCATACATAGGGACAGACGCGGGAAGCGACTTTATTTTATACTAGTCGACCCGGCGAACTTCGAACCGCCTAACCTTTAACTTCCTTGTGAACGTATTATACTATAAACCTTCCTCTTGAATCACTCTATCCATTAAAAAAAACCGCATCAAAACCCGTTGCATAGTTTTTAAAATATAAGCATACATAGGGACAGACGCGGGAAGCGACTTTGTTTTATACTATGTATTGATGATTATATATTATGTATTGATTATATATTATGTATTGATTGTGTATAATCTCTACTTTATGGCGGTAAAAAGTTCCGTGGGATAACTATTTAGAGAAAGACAATATCAAAGATGATATCGATTCGTAGGTATCTATCCGGGTTGTTCCTGTTTCGACCCACGGACTTTCTACCCACGATTATTTTTTCCGTTTTCAACCCATTTGTATGCCTGTTTCAACCCACAATCAACCCAACATAAAATAATCATTATTTTTGTCCGTTTTCTACCCATTCATAGTACTGTTTCAACCCGCTGTGCAATTTCTAATTTTGTAGAGTTTGCAAAACATGATCAAAATCATACTAATGTTAACTGCGATAGGTTTGTTTCACTTCACAAAACACTTACCTACTCGTACTAACCAAAATTTTGTGAAATTTCATAGTACGAAAGAAAGTAATTAAACATATCTGCGGTTTTCTGTGTTTTATTTTTAACTTAATTTTTTGTTATATTTTTACCAAAAACAAAATCAATTTAATGCTAAAGGGGATACCAAAAATCTGAAAGAATTAAAGATAATTTTTTTAAATAGTGGAAAACAAAAGAATTCTCGGACTTCTTTGGCTTACCTTACAAATATATCTATTTTTCGACAAACTTACATATTACTTAAATGTTTTTAATAGGTAGGTACTTATCGTGGGTCGAAACAATAATGACCATTTGTTGTGGGTTGAAACAAGAAAAAAAGGTGCGTGGGTAGAAAGACCGGAGGTCGAAACAGTAACAACCCATCTATCCGATTAGATTCAGATTGCACAAGAAAAGGACACGTGGATACAGAGGGACGTCGTCTTTGCACAGCAGTGAAAAAAAAGTTAAAACACACAGATTCTGTGTAAAGATAGGAGATGAATGTAATTAATTTGTAGATTACTCGTTTCTGGCACGAGCGGCGGTGGGTGGGGTAGGCCTTAGGTAGGTAAAAGTACTCTTACCTATCCATGTGGCGACATGTTTGTCTGCGTGTACATCATCAGTGGTGGGGTCGAGGAGCGCCGGAGTCAGCAGCGCGGGGTACCCGAACATCATGCCAAGGACTGACATGTTTAGGATCGGTGCGGTCGCGAATGTGATCTGTGAAGTCATAATTATTTGACTGCTCCGTAGCTCAGTTAGCAGTGATGTGGACTTAGGAACGTGTGCACATGGGTACAATTCCCGGTTGGATGAATATTGATATGATGAATATCGTGTTTGTTTCCCGGTCTGGGTGTAATGTTCGTCTCTGTATATGTTTAGGGCACCCTAGAGACAGGTTCTACCTAGTTAGGGGCAGTTATGTGTTATTAATTATATCGGTCGAGACGAGACTCCTTGTTACGTATAGCCAATCACAAATCGTCAAGAGGAGAAACCATTATTTTTCTTTAGTTGTGGGATGTCCCTAGTATTTCAAATAATATCTAGGCAGTAATTCTACAATATCTACCAATATTAAGATCTAATGCACTAGGAACCCCTTTTTTGATCAAAAGCTTTGCTTTGGAAGATATGTTTTTTTTGCAAGAGTGGCGCCACTGTTCGCGTAAAAGGACTCATAATTAAATGTTTTCTTTGATTTACCTGTTTCAAGATCGACATGGTTGCCAATACTTCACTTTTACACCATTTATTTAAAAATGAAATCGTGATAATGAATGCATTTAGTATTATTGGCTTGCTCGGTGACTAATGGTGGGTAAAACGTCAATGGTGGTTTAAATTTAAATTAAAACTGTCTTAATAGAGTAATCTATTCGAAATGTTTATGGTCACATCACGAACACGAGAATCGGTAGTTACTCTCTGTTTCATTATCTTTTTATATTTATTAGCCCTACGTGTATAAATATGTGTGACGCTCTTTTCGACTCTGAGGAAGCTGCATTTTTTTTTTTTGAGATTTCGACCAGATTGCAAAAATAACTGTTAAGGGCTTACACGGTGCGAAAAAACTGCCACTCCCGATAAATAATTAATATCTTCTAAACCTTGGCCGAAATAGAAAATATGCGCATTAATTATTTATCGGAAGTGGCGCTAGTTTCGCACCGTGTAAGCCCTTAATTAGGAAATAAAACTATGACAAGATGCATACGATGACGGTATAAAACAACATGAACTCTTGCCAAACGTGGGTCCAGCTCCGTTCACTCCCTGGGCCAGCCAATGAGCTGGTGGTTCTGCCTATCCTTTCGCGTAACATAGATAGTAGTAGATGTTGAGATTATGTTATAGTTAAAAAAAAAACAAAAAACAAAGTGGTTCCCTACTAACAAATTACAAAACCTTCATTAGTACGTAATGCGCCTTTCATTTTTGCGTAACGAACGATCTTGCTTGAGTGCTTTTTGTAGCATTTTCTGGGTTCCGTACGATTATTAAATTTTACGGAACCATGTACATGTTCGTTATGGGTCCGTTCGGCTTTCTTAATTTAATTTTATTTTGTCTTATTTTATTGGCGGTAAACAATAATTCGCAGCCGATCAAGTGAGGCGATCATTAGGACATTGGCCAACGTTTTTATTTAATAATCTAGGAAAAAGTCCTAAAAATAATAACTATTAATGTCCTAGGTACTTTGTTTATAAAAAAGGGTTTTTTATAAATGTAACAAACTTAATAAAACTAACTTTAAAGCCACCACGTGTCTTATCTTGTCATGCCCTTTGACATTTGGTCCCTCATGGTCCCCAAAGGGGGGCCTTTAATTTGCTACGCGCTACGCACTACTACGCATGTGCAAAGATGGCGCGAAGCAATAAAGTTGCGGCAATAATTTCAAAATGGATTCTACGAATTTTATGCAAAAAAAAATCTTATGTTAGGTATTGCAACTAAAGACGAACAATAGACTTACCCTGTTATTCATAAAAAGTTAAAGAGCATTTTAGTTATTTGAAGTATGTCAATTTTGACTGGATGTCACGTTTTTACCATACAACAAACCAGCGAAGTAGACCTCCAGTAACGCTACTTAAAATCTACTGTATCTTTATGAATAACACGGTTAATGTGTGACCTTAAAAACCGAATATTTTAGAATTAATTTTCAACTTTAGGTTAGGATTCGATTTTCTTATTTCAGAACGGCAGTGACCTCCGACCTCTGAGCCTTAAAGCGACCAGTAAAACCAGATCTATACACTTGCCTGTTTTCTTAAGAGTTAGGAAGTGGTTTAGGGGTCAGCTTAAACAACTCAGAACTCAGCTGTTCGATCGAATGTCTAACCAAAAAACTTCAGTGTAGCGAGAGCACCCGCTAAGCGAGGCCGTATTTAAACCGACCATGTAAATGGTAAGTCAGTAACGGATTGCGAAATAGTGAATTAGAGCAATGTTGTTTAGTAGGGTAATAATGTTCTAAATTAGTGGATGTGAATGTGCTTTTGTGTTTAGTTGCATCTTTGATTAGTGTAGGCATGTGTCGGTGTTAGTTTTAATGATAGAAATAAGGTCGATTTTAGCGTAAGAGTGCGTAAATCGATAACACGTGGTGTGGTAAGACTGCGAGGGGTTGAAATGAAAAGCTTTGCGCGTTTAGATTAGTCTAGAAAAATTGCTGGATTTCATAATGTTTTTACATAAATTTGTTTATTTTATACGGTGGTTTATAATTATAAAAAATCTATATCAGGTGGAAAGCTCAATCTGGTTTAACATAAAATAAAAATACAAAAAAAAAGTAATAGTTAAGTACTAGGGTTTGTAAAATCAAGAACAGTCTTTTTAAAGAATTAATATACCTAGGTGTTTCAGGTTCCTATATAAATAAAAAATATTTGACGCCTTAATTTTTCTCATTACAGAGTAATGATAACGTGTAATAATATTGCTTGAATATTTCTAAAGGCGTTAAGTTCGGCGCGGACTAGGAGGCCGTAACAGATTTGTCTATGGTTTCGTCAGCCCTAGACTGTATTACCAATGAACAATAGCTATTTTACAATACAGATCGGAAGTGTTACGCCGACCGTGTCCGCCACTGTACATGTTTGTGAAGAAACAAACAATTACATGAGTTTATGGTCTAAGTATCATCAATACATAGTATAAAAAGTCGCTTTCCGCGTCTGTCCCTGTGTATGCTTAATTAAATCTTTAAAACTATGCATCGGATTTTGATGCGGTTTGTATTAAAAGGTAGAGTGATTCAAGAGGAAGTTTTATATTATGTATAATTAGATGCACCGCTTTAATAGGTTAGGCGGTACGAAGTTTGCCGGGTCGACTAGTTGATTATAATCTTAACATAATTTAGCGTTCTTGGCTAAAAAACATGGTGCGACAACCGTAAAATCTTAGATAAATTATGCATAAAATTAGTTTTATATAACAACACATCACTTGATTAACGTTATAGTTATAAATTTTATAACTCCATTAAAATATTACTAATTAAAAAAAAAAAATCTTGGCAGCGGTGGGATTCGAACCCACGCCTCCGAAGAGACTGGTGCCTTAAACCAGCGCCTTAGACCGCTCGGCCACGCTACCGATGAGAAAATAGGTGAAATTGTAGTATTATTTCTACCAAGGTTGTAATGTTTATTATTAGAGCGACCAATTTGTATAATCAAAATTATCAATCAATCATCATCATCATCATCATCATCAATACATAGTATAAAATAAAGTCGCTTCCCGCGTCTGTCCCTATGTATGCTTATATCTTAAAAACTATGCAACGGATTTTGATGCGGTTTTTCGCATAGATAGAGTGATTCAAGAGAAAGGTTTATAAGAGAAGATAGTGATTCAAGAGAAAGGTTTATAAGTATAATACATGCACAAAATAATAATAGGTAAGGCGGTACGAAGTTCGCCGGGTCGACTAGTAATATTATAAGGTAGAGGCGAAAATATACAAAGTTAGGTACTGCAGTAAACTTCGTACCGCCTTGCGTTTTTCAAGATTTTTGAGAATATTCTTTAGCTGAATTTGAATTTAAATAGAGCCAGTACTTTCAGAGCCTATTCAATGCAAACAAACAAACCAATCATTCCACTTTATTATTGGTATAGATAAAGAGATATAGATTATTCTACGAAAGTTCATTGTTTGTTTGTTTTCATTGAATAATCTCCGAAACTACTGGCTCTATTTAAATTCAAATTTTTTATTCAATATAGGATACAAGATATCACTTATTGAAAGTCAATTAGACTACATCTAATCTAATTACTATTGATACCTTATTTGGTAAAGTATCCTATACTGTGAGAGGCGAGGTAGTTCAGGGTGCCCACCAATTGGCTCAGGTAAACAAATTTTAGCCTTTTTTTTTTATTTTTTTAAAGGCGGGGAAACTCCTAACGAGTACCCTGCAGCCCCGGGGGGAGCCGCAGGGTTATGTGGGGTTCGCACCCACTAAAACCCCGCCGGTGTCCTCCTCGGCTGTTAGCAAGGGGGTCACGGGAGATCTTTCGATCGTTATGTTCAACTCCGCGACAACAAATTTTAGCCTTGCCTTACGACAATAGTCGCCTTAAATATATTAATTCACCATTGGACTCCCATTGGTATTGATTGTCTGTTAGATTGCCTATTTATTAGGTACCTACCCTATTGATGAGATACTTTATTGAAGTAAAAGATGCTGCAGAGATAAACATAGCTACCTACACCACTTTAGTAATAACTAGTCGACCCGGCGAACTTCGTACATATAAACCTTTTTCTTGAATCACTCTATCTATTAAAAGAAGTCGCATTAAAATCCGATGCATAGTTTTTAAGATTTAAGCATACATAGGGACAGACGCGGGAAGCGACTTTGTTTTATGCTATGTATTGATGATATTGTTATGGTGATATTTAGGTATTCTGTGCCGCTACATCATATTTAGATAAATCCCACGTAACGCGTGTCGCCTCTCTTATCAAACCGCTGTAATCTTCAATATGATTATCTGTGCCACTTGCTAGGGCACAGACAGACATATAAAACAGATAAAGATCTTAGTAAGCCTTGGCATCTGTTTATCTTACTCTCTAAAATAAATCTTAAATCACTTTATTGTTCCTAGGTACTTAGGTACCTATAAATGTATAAAAAAATCAATGAGGAAAAAAGCCCACTTGAAAATTATACATTGTCAATGATAAGAAGATAGATGAGGTAAAATGCTTTATGTATATAGTATAGATAGAAACCAGTTACAATATTATTAATCATCAATATCAATACATAGTATAAAATAAAGTCGCTTTCCGCGTCTGTCCCTATGTATGCTTAAATCTTTGAGAATACGTAACAGTTTTTGATGCGGTTGTTTTTAATAGATAGAATGATTCAAGAGGAAGGTTTATAAGTATAATAGGAACATTCACAAAATAGTAAAAGGTTGGGCGGTACGAAGTACGCCGGGTCGACTAGTAACTAATAAAAAAAACTTTACCTAAAAAAGCTCAAAGGTCCTCGATTCCTTCGAGTTAAATGTTAGGCTAACTAGGAGTCCCTTTATATATAATGTGAATTTTTACTTATTTTTCTTTTCACTGTTTATATTTCTCCTCTACTTCTTCATGAAACTTAAAATAAATGACATTATAATGACTTAGAATAAATGACATTAGAAGATGAATAGTGAATTTTGGTTTTGCTATGGTTTCGAGCCGTTATGGTTATGAAAGAATTACTGTACCTACATAAGAACAATTTTACGAGTAAATACAACATTAACTATAAATAACAATCAGGTACATATAGGTAATGTTATTAAAATCAATTAGCAAAATGCAAGATCATGCTTCTTACACGGATTTTTATGCTTTTAAATGGAAAACGACTGAATTTCAATACATTTTTCCTTTTATCATGAAAATATTGAAGACTTTGACTTTATGGTTGGTGTGCTTAATGACTGACTTATTTAAGATTCGATCCGCATGGTAAATAAAAGGTATATAAACTTCGTGTCAAGAGGCCGGATGTGCGATGGGTCTTATATAGTTCCTAAGCTGGTTTCGATGCTATCTACTCTATCTCACATTTCTATAATATTCCCAAACCTTGATAGTTAGATAACTTTTTGTCAACCTAACTTAGACTCCCGTTGTCGAGTCTCCCGTGGACCCCTGGGGGCCGCCCTGACCTCTTCCTCTTTGGGAACTGCTGGTATAGAGAGATAGGATATTAAACTATATTAACCTGTGCAGAAGAACTTGTCGTACTTGGAATGAGTTAAAGAGAGGTAATTCCCCTTCACAATGCCTTCGCGTCATATTTTCCTTATGACATATAATATATGATCTCATATTATATACCACCTGAATAGAATATAAGTATGTATTGTATTCCTAATTTTATTTTCCCCGCCTGCAAATTTAGATTTACCTAAGACTAACCTATTATAGGTATTTGATTTTTAGACCTTACGCAGTCGAGTGATTTGTTGTTTTAAAATAACAATACAGTCGTCACAAAATAAGAGGTCCGTTGAGAAAGAGTCTAAAATGTAAATTCTTGAACTGTAAAATATAACTGAATGAAACAAAAAAAAACTCCCAGGGTGTCTAGCGGCTCTACCACAAAAAGAGTTAAACCTGGTCTAAATCACTAGACTAGGTTTAAATCACAATTTCGTCATACAAATTTGCGATTTAGACCGGTCTAACTTTTTTGTGGCGATTAACAATTTTTTTTTCATTCAGTTACACTTTTACACTTTTACAGTTCAATAATTAACATTTGAGGCTTTTTCTCAACGGACCTCTTTATTTTGACAATGTTTTGAGACGACTTTAGTTATAGTATTTTTTTTTGTATATCATCATCAATACATAGTATAAAATAAAGTCGCTTCCCGCGTCTGTCCCTATGTATGCTTAAATCTTTAAAACTACGTAACGGATTTTGATGAGGTTTTTTTTAATAGATAGAGTGATTCAAGAGGAAGGTTTATAATTATAATACATGCACGATATAGTAATAGTGAAAATAAAATGCACTTAGTAAGAAGTGAGGTTGAAAATTGCGTATGAAAGTAGCGAAACCATAATCACATTACATTATACCTATACATACATATACCATAATAATTATGGTCTGCAACCCAACGACACCTTATTGTTCGAAATCCGTTTAGGTTAGGCTACAGGCTCCTCCAAAATAATTACATAAATTTTACATTCATCATCATCAATAACGTCATCAGCCTGTAAGAGCCCACTGCTGGACATAGGCCTCTTCGTTCGCAAATTTAACATTAGAAAGGTACATAAATATAGGTTCGTGTGAAAAAAATTAATACCTTCCTTCTAGCGTAGTCGGGTAAAAGGAACTGAATACGTGGTTAGAATAAATACGGTTGAAGAATAATTCCTCTTCACAAACGGTGGTAAAACCAAAGTTTTGGAATTAAGTGAATCCCCTTAAGAATAGGTATAGGATTTTATTAAAAGAAAAACTTAGAGACTCGAAGTGCCTTGGTAAACTGAAAAACCTGCCTCTCTATATGTATTTTACTTAAATCATCTAAACTAAGAAGGCTCTTAATCATCATCTCAGCCGAAAGACGTCGATTGGTAGAATGCCTGCCTACCCTATAGATCTCTACATTGTTCTTTTGCGACCCTAACCAAGTGGACTCCCTAAATCTTCACCAGGTAATTTGACCACCTTATAGGGAGTCTGGCATCTGGCCACTCTGCGTGTTGTATTGCGAAGTCGCTAAGACTAAGAACAATGAAATAATGGGCTACCAACTTATTACCACCGAATTCTTTTCTATTGTCACTTAAGTCAATCAGGTCAAGGTTACTGTAATGTTTTATTAAAATAAATATGCAATTTTTTATTGCTGACAGCTTAAATTCTCTCACATTTATATATTGTAGTAAAGTTCATTAGGTATATTAAAAAAAAAATATTAACAGCTACACAAAAGATCCTTAAAAATTCTAAGCAAGATTATCTAGGGAGTCAAATATAGGTATGTTTGATTTCAGCCATGGTTTAGAAGATATAAATTATTTATCGAACTGGCGCTAGATCTAGATCGCACCGTTTCGCCTCTTAAGGGTGCAGCCCAATCTTTTGACGTCAACTTACATTATAACAGGAATTCCTATCAATATATATAAAACTCTTCCGTTACTGACTGACTGACTGACTGACTGACTGACTGACAGACAACGCAGAGCCGAAACTAATGGGCGTACAAAGCTGAAATTTGGCATGTAGGTTCCTTAGGGAGTGTAGGTGAGCACTAAGAAAGGATTTCCCGAAATTCCCACGGGAACGGGAAAAAACGGGATTTTTGTGTTTATGAGAAATCTGCGCGGGAAATACCGCGGGGCAGCCTCTAGTCAAGATATAAAACGTTTAAAAGTTGTAGGTATTATTATAGCTCTGTAAATTGTAAAGAACGCATAATATAAGTGTACCTACATTAATGTAACGTATTAAAAGATCTTATCGAATTTAAATTAGCTTTTATCAATAAGTAGGTAGCTACTAGCTAACTTACGCTGTTATTGGTCAAATAAAAATAGCAGTCGAATCAATCAATCAAAAGGATCCACTTTAATGTAGATTTGATAAAAGTATCAGTGAAAATTAATTTAGGAAGATTGCAAAAATTAATTTTTTTTAAACGACAAACACATTTCAAAACCAAACCAAAACTAGCTAGGTAGATCGGCCCAGTCCTCTTATTTTTAGCGAGACAAGCAAACAACAAAAAATTGTTTTAAACGACTTCAAAAAATGAGGTTATCAGTTTGACCTGCATGTATGTATGTTTGTATGTATGTTTGTCCGCGATTATCTCGAGTTTGGCTGAACCGATTTTGATGCGGTTTTCACAAAAGTATTTGTTACATTCAGGGAGGATTTTAGAACCAGATAGAGCATCTTCCTTGTTCTGTGTTAGTACCTATGTTAATCGAGTTTAGAAAAGAGGGAGTTCTCAGTTCTATGTACGTGTCAATTTTGAATGCGGGTCTCTTTTTATGTTTTTAAGAGTAGATAGATTATTTTATAAATTGCTTTACCATGACATAACGTGTATGCCCATTTGCCGATGACGTGTACAATCTATGAAAATTGATACATCATCATTTAGTAACTATGAAATTTTCTTGAAGGTTAGTGTAACATAGCCAGGCATCAACCTACTCACTTTGTTGCTTATTATTCTTTAGGCAGGACGCATAAGGGCGGGTAGGTTGTCGTGCCAGCTACTGTACATGATTGCCATAACTTTGTTTACACGATTTATTAGTTGGTTTCACCATGCCGTTATCGAGTTAAAGCCCTGCCAGCTGACAGACACATGAATTTTATTATTAAGGTATTGTTCAATCAAGTACTGACGAGTTCCGAAAAAGAAATACCTAACTCGTTGAATTTTATGTAATTTTATTCTTTTATGTAATTTTGACGGAAACAATTGGCTTTTAGTATTATATTATTCTATGAAAAAACAGATAAAAATCATTATCTTACGATAAAATAGAAAAAACTTAATGTTATTATTCTATGAAAAAAACAGATTAAAATCCTTATCAGACGATAAAATAGAAATAAATTAATGTATTTATATTGTAATAATTGATTAATAATGTCAACCTACTCACTTTACGTATTAGGTATATACGTAAAGATTGCAGTTGCAGATATTATAAAAAGTAAATGATTCAGATTTCGTTATTTAGGTTATAACACAATCTAGATATTGTTTTGGATATTAGTTACCTATGTTAGTATGTACATCCTCCTCATTATACTTAAATAGCTCTTTACTTGCCCATCCTTTATTTTTTTATAATTTTTCTTTGTGAATTTGTGATAGGTACCTAAAATACTGCTCTAACAAAGAAAGTTGGAAAACGATAGACATCTACATTCAAAATTAAAATTTTACGTAATGATGCACTAGATTATCGATGAAGTTTAATTTTTTACATAAACAAATGCCTTTATTTTGTTAATTTTATCCCTCGTTAACCGATTACTAGCGCACAAAATAAATGCTTAAGCGCCGTCTGAAACCCAACAACGCGTTTAACTAAAAATCGAATATTTCAGGAGTCCAATAAAAAATGACGCAGTAGCGCTATATACCTACTATATTTGTTTTTGTAATTTATTTATAAATTCAGCTCTGCCCCTGGGTTGGTATTAATATCGCAAAAGCCAATTGACGTAGGCGAAGAAAATCATTACAAAATGTAGAAAAATTACCGAATCGAATTACTTTTATCGACGTATATTACCTATATAAAACTAATAAACAACAAAGATTGTGAGCTACTAATACAACCAAAACGAGGAATTTATCTAGAACACTGAAATTAATGAACGCGGCTAAAATTAACTCTGTTAGGTTGCGAGCTCTCTGACCCAAAGCCTCCAGAGATATATCAAAAAATCTAAAAACTTTTTAGCCATGGTATAGAATGCCAACCACCCCATTTCCTCTTGTTGGTGTCGTAAAGGGCGACTAAGGGAACGTCCGCAGGACGGGTAGCATCTTAGAATAGAAAAGAAAGGGCTTACTGCATTGAAAAACTGGAATAGCCATACTGCAATCGCCAACTGTGAGATGATGATGATGATTAGAAATTACCTATTTATAATTTGTTAAGGCATCTTAATGTTATCTACATGAAAAAAGTCAGTAAGCCCCCGTTGAAGAGGAACTCCTTTCGTTAATGTTGTTTTTTTTATTTTATTAATATTGACTTTTTGCTCTAGATTTACCGGAAATTCTTCCACATTCTTAGAGCCTAAAACTTTTTTTTTGGTAAATACTGTAAAATAAAAGCCAAAAAGTGTCCTGTTTGTTACCTCAGAAATTAATCAATGTTATTTCAGCTGTATTAACTATGGCAATCAGACTCATTTCCCACGGAAAATTTATTTATTTATCAACTGTAGTATTACGACTAAATTTTGTTTTTCCAATTCTAAATAAACAATATCTTAATTTAATTAAAATTATGACGTCATCTCTCTACGTAGGTATGTTTAAAGTATTGTTTTTATTTGGTTAATTAAGTATACAGTTAAAATACATTTTATGGTAACAATAACAAACATACTATTTCAATTGAAAATGTGTACCTATTTCATCAATACATCATCATACGATACATACGAGTCAACAGTACATACAGATCATATACGAGTTCGTATTTTTTTAATTATTTACAGGGTTCAATTCAGGGTTTAATCTCTAAATTATTCTAATGATTCTAAACCTTAAGAAATGATTTTAAACCTTAGGAAAAGGAACGTGATTGATCCTCAACCTCGTGCCACAGAATTTCGTCATACACTTGCCCTGTTATTCATAAAAAGTTAAAGAGCATTTTAGTTTTTGGACGTATGTAAATTTAGACTGGATGTCACGTATTTACTATACAACAAAACAGAAAAATAGATCTCCAGTAAAGCAACTTAAAACCTACTGTATCTTTACGAATAAAACGGTTGAAATCTTCGCCGCAACTTTCCAGGTGTACGCTGGACCTAAGATTATGTAGAATAAAAGATTGGCGAATTTGTCAGCCGCTAACTTAAGTCCACTCAATAATACATATTATTATTTAAATTCCTCGCCCTCCTTTATTCTCCTTTCTAAAGGTAGATAGACAGACGGGCAGACAGAATAAAACAACTTCCAAAGAAAGACCTACCTCAACTTTTTGCCCTTTGATTTTTCTCTTTTAAAAAAAGCGTTATTCTTAGAAAAAAGCATACCTTATCAATATATATAAAACTCTTCCGTTACTGACTGACTGACTGACTGACTGACTGACTGACTGACTGACAGACAACGCAGAGCCGAAACTACTGGGAGTAGAAAGCTGAAAATTGGCACGTGGGTTCCTTGAGGAGTGTAGGTGAGCACTAAGAAGGGACTTCCCGAAATTCCCACGGGAACGGGAAAAAAACGGGATATTTGTGTTTATGAGAAATCTGCGCGGGAAAAACCGCGGGGCAGCCTCTAGTATAATATAAGAACATAGTTTAGCTTATAATGCATAGTTTAGCCGTGAGCTTATAATGCTTCTTTTTTCCTTTGAAGGTCAGTATATTATTTTTACAGGATTTTCACCACATTTTCAGCATCAATTAAAAAGGTTGTAAGTATTAATACGATAATATCCTATCATTTATGTTCACCTGTAAACAATTTAAAAGAATACATGAGACAAACTACCACGGAAGCCAATGCTTAGTAACAAATCTTGCCCCTATACTATAGGGCTTGTAGCATGAAGGAGCGAAAAAACGTCTTTGTCCGTCCGTCCATTGACCGGGCCACCGCGCATCTGCCGCAGTGGGGTGGGCTGTGCTGTGACTCATTGTGTCGCTTCCTTCGTTATCGGCCGATATAATATTATCAATGATTTTATGGATTGATCAACTTATGGACTTGTATTCTGATTTTAAAAGTTCTTATCCCACGAAAATATAAAAAGCACAGTTACTTTGCTTCTTCTCAAACATAATTTGCTGTAAAAAGTACGTCATCATCATCATTTTAGGCGAAGGACGTCATTTCTGGAAATAGGCCAGAGCCTTCCCCATAAATAGCAACAATGACCGTACATACCAAATTTCATTGTGTATAAATACAAATTTAATCAACTATCAAGTAACCCAAAGATAAGAATTATGTGACCTTATAATTAAAGTTTAGAAATTATAGAAATATGCAATTGGGAACACAAAAAAAGCCTCTGTAATTCATATTGTTATATAAAGAACAAAAGAGTTCAGTGCAGATTGTTGCTTATTTATGAAGAAGAACTACAAATCTAATAAAAATATAATCTTTAGATCTAGTCCATCAGTTAGAGTCTCTAAGCCGGATTGAGTTGTCCACCTGATACAATAAAACGCCGTGTTACCTGAACGTAGCGGCCCAGTTCAACACTGGCGACGACAGCGCACGCACCTTGCATGGCAGGTCGACGCGAGATCCAAACGCGAAGCCTCAAATCACGGAAAAAGTAAAAAAATAAACTTAGACGCGCTAAGAATTACGCGCGCGGTGTGGACATTTTTTTTTGCCGGAATGTAAGTGACATGTGATTTTAAACTGTGAATATACTTTTTTATTATTAGTTAAAAAGGAAAATCCTGTGATATTAGTTTTTAAGTGGCCACCCAGTCAAGGAGCAAGCAGCAAGTAAGTTGTTTTTTTTGTCACGATGTTATTGCATGAATAGTTTTTTTTCTTTCTTAGATATAAGGTTTTATGCACATTAAAATTGTTTAACAGTTTAATGCGTGGTAAAATGATGCGTAACTTTGAAATTGTTACCGAGGAATAAAGAAATGACTTAGTAAGTATAAAATTGAATAAACTTATAGGTAGATTATGAACTTACTTTAATTGTATTGATATTATAACTCTAAATATTATATTATATTTTTGAACGGTTCTTCTTGTAAAACAGAATCAACATGAATTAAAATCAACAAGAATTATCTACTATATATATAAAAATGAATCGTGGTTCGTTAGTCTCGCTAAAACTCAAGAACGGCCAGGCCGATTTAGCTGATTTTGAATTTGAAATGTTCGTAGTAGTCTAGGGAAGGTTTAAAAGGTGAGCAATACAATTAACAACAACAAATATTTTTTTTTCATATTAAATTGTAAGGCGCGATACGAAGTTCGCCGGGACAGCTAGTTAAAAATAAAAAATAATACATAGGTTTTAAATTACCTAAAGCTTCTTATACAAAACTAAATAGGTACCTATTCTGTATTTTGCTATCAAAACACAGACTAGCAACGTGATAATAAACGAACGACGGAATTAATAGTTTTGAGATAACGATACACTCTTTCTATGATTATCAAATAGCATATCTAACCTTACTATCTAACTAACCGCACCTTAGGTCGCCGTCAAAATTATGATATCAATTTTGATATTATCAAAGTATAAAATTGAATGACGCACAAAAATTTACATAATGTAAATCTTTAATATATTTTTGAACAATAAATTAAAAACATGACTTAAGCTGTATTTGCTTTACACTAACGCCACTATTTATTTATTTATTTATTTATTTTTTCAATTTACAATAAATGCTGACAGTGAAAACCATAACGCACTTATTGCTAGAAGATATATAATAAACATTATATTATGATTAAGCATTCTAAAAATTACTAACAAGTAAGATTAATTGTTCTTCTAATTTTGGCATGCTATCAAAAAATATATCAACTTCGTTAAAAACCTGAATAAGCTTGTTAATAAGTTTGACAGCTCGTGGAGTGGGTGCATTTCTGGCGTGTAGAGTTCGGAACTCAGACACCGTGGCCAGAAGCTGCGGCCTGCGGCGGAGCATTCGAGTTGCCAGCTTAGGTACAAAAAGGGCAATGTTTGAAAGTACAGCTGGATTATTAACCTGGCTTCGAAGCAAACTCACATAATGAATAAAAAGTGCTAGCTTTCGCCTTAAATCTAGTGTATTTATACCAACCATACCCGCAACGAATAAGGAAGGGAAAAGGAACGGATAATAGCCATATAACTTTTTGTAGAGGTATCTGGCAAACCTACGCTGAACTCGTTCAATAAGGACGGTATATTTAGATTCGCGGGGGTCCCAGACAATTGCGTCAAATTCAAGCTTGCTGCGGACATATGCGTTATACAACATTACAGCTACTCTAGCGTCTGAGAATTGGAAAGAAGTGCGCATTATAAATCCAAGAGTCTTACTTGCGTTTTTGCAGCATGTCACTATGTGGTCACTGAAAGTAAGTTGCTCGTCTAATATTACCCCAAGATCTCTTATTTTGTCAACTCTTTCAACTATGCTCCCTTCAAGAGTATAAGGATTCATACAAGGTGAGCGAAGCCTAGAAAAGGTTACAATTTTGCATTTAGAGATGTTAAAGGCGAGATCATTCGATCTACTCCACAACTCGACAGCGTCAATATCATCCTGCATTGATTTACAATCAGAAGGATCAGAAATTGATAAAAATACCTTAAGATCGTCAGCAAACATCAGGCATTTAGACTGTGTCAGAATATCTGGGAGATCATTAATCATGAGTGCAAAAAGAGTAGGTCCAAGCGTGCTTCCCTGGATAACACCTGAACGCGTAAAATAATCCTCAGAGCGAAAATGTTGCAGCTGCACATATTGAATACGGTCACTTAAATAATTGGCGATGAGTTTTAAAAGGTGAGGATTGAAGCCAAATTTAGACAACTTCATCAAAAGTATATCCTGATTTACCACGTCAAAAGCTTTTCGAAAATCGAAAAATGCAGTATCCACCTGGTACCCGGCATCCATCTGGGCTACTGTCCAGTCAATAAAACTAATATGGTTTGTTACAGTTGACCTACCTTTTCGGAAACCGTGCTGCGAGTCAACCAAACGATGATCGACTTGTCGAACTATTTGCGCATTAATTAAATACTCATATATTTTACAGAAACCACTCAAAACTGCAATTGGGCGATAATCTGTAACGTCAATGGAGCTAGCTTTTGGCACTGGTGAAACTCTAGATGTTTTCCACTGACTAGGAAACTGGCACTGGCAGATAGACATATTAAATATATGCTGAAGTGGCTTAGCAAAAATAAACATGCAGTCTTTTATTAAAAAAGGTGGTATATTATCAGGACCAGCAGCAGATGTAGCTTTCATGCGCCTAATTGCACGACAGACTTCTTTTTCCGTAACGTAGTCCAGGGAAACATTATAGGTACCAACATTCCCACCAGCACTGCGCTCTGCTTTATCTGCATTAAGATGCGGAACCGTGTCCAGGTAAACTGAGCGGAAATACGTGGCAAATGCATCGACGGCTTGCTGACCGCGTAGAGTCTGGCCATTGCACAAGTACTCGCTTCCTGAGCCACAACGGTCTTTGCGCAGGCTTTTAACATACTGCCAAAACTTACTTGGATCATTACAAATATTATTTTCAATTGCCTTCATATACTTTTGATGAGAGGTATAAATCAGATATTTGATGTGATTTCGATAGTACTTGTACACTTCACGATTGAAATCCAAACCAAGTTGCTTGTACTTCTTGAAATGAAAATGTTTAATTTTTAGTTTGGATTTTATTTCGTCAGTAAACCATGGTGGATAGATTCTTTGATTAAACTGAATGCCACTTTTAGATGGGACATTTTGTCTTAGAACACAAAAAAGTAGCTCGTAAAATTTGTCAAGTGCGGAATCAATATGCTTATCGTTCATGACTGGAGTCCAGTCGATGTTAGATATATTCAGGTACAGTTGGCTGAAATCGGCTTTGTTAAAATTTAATTTCGGTGTAAAAATATTATTTTTAGACACCGGAGATGGTTGGGAAAGTAAGGAATTCAAAGAGGGATGATTTTTGCAGGGTATGGTTAGAGTCACTTCGAGCGGGGGATGGTACAAGTCAATGTCAACTAACGGATCAATTCCTGATGTGACTGTTAACATTTCAGTATTTATGTTAGTCAAAACATAGTCGAGGATACTGCCATGTGAGTTGAGTACAGTGTTGAGTTGCTTAAACTTACAAAATTCCATAAAATTATCTAGTTGCATTTTTACATTTAAGCTACACGAGTTAATATTAAAATCTCCTAATAACACACATTCCAAATCAGAGTAACGACAAATAATGTTTTCTAAACATTCTAAAACATTAAGGTATTGCATGTCAGTATAACTAGGTGGTAAATAGACTACACACACAAGAAATGAGACAGAATATTGGGTAATGATCATAGGTAGGATTTCTTTATCATCACTTAAGCTATCGATATCAGTTACTAGTTTCACCTTCATATATTTTTTTAATGCTAATAGCACTCCACCCCAACCGACATCGCCAGTGCGATCTTTACGGAAAACTTGATACTCCGGAGGGAATAACTCTGAGTCTAAAACTGATTCATTTAGAAAAGTCTCAGTTATCGCGACTACATCGTAATTCATTGCTGATATGTTGTTGAGAAATTTTGAGGTTTTACTCCTAAGGCCCCTTACATTCTGGTATATAAACATAATTTTTTTACTTCTAGCTCTGACCTTTGCTTTGGCGGCGAAAGGATTGATGCCAGGGTTTGACACATATATCTGCGGTCCAGTTAGCAGCCGCCATAACATTGTCAGCATGACTGACCGGTACGCCCAACTTAAACGAAGCATAATCTCCACGAGCTTTTAAGGTTTCAACAGAACAGATATCGGAGCCACATATAGTAGCAAGGTGGGCTTGAACCTGTTCAGCAGTAGTGCCAATCTTGACATAGAAGAGGTGTAAAAAACGACGTCGTTCAGCAGCTTCAAGTTGGGAGAGACCAGGGCCAGCAGTACCACGGACAACACTGGGAAGACTCGTGATGCTTCGCGGTCGTCTCCTTTTAACCACAGTCCATCCGCCTTCAATTTTAGACGTATCCGGAACTAACGGCATAGTCGGCAGGGAGGGGGCAGCATTTATATGTGACTGTAGATCGGTTTCAACATGCGGCGATGCAAGAACTGGTGCAGAGCTCGGTTGTGGTGGCGGCAGAAATTTCTGTGTAGTTTGCGGCTTTAATGTGGACTCATTGACATTGACTGCCTTTGGCTTAGTACTCATGGATGTGGAAGTTGCAGCATTACTGGTTCCATTAGCCTTCCAGACGTTTGGGATTTGCTTACTATTAGCCATTGCAATGTTCGCAGCTCTATTTGAGTGCTCTACATATTTTTCCTCATATCTAACAGGACCCGGTATTACTTTACGCACATCGCTGGAAAGCTGATCGACTTTTGCCTCCAAGGATACAATCTTTTGAGTAAGAACTGCAATTTCCTTACGAAAAGGTTCTACGAGAGTTTCAGAGATGACATTGCGGATCATTCCAATAAGGCGCTCTCCAGAAAGTCGGACTATGTTTAATTTGCAACCCTTTAACACTTAGTTAAGGTTATCATTTAACGAAGTACGTGCACTTAATATTAATTATTATATTAATTATCGCTTTAAGTGATAAGGCCGCCTATTGCAATCAATGTAGTAATTATAAATTGTAATCACCTTTTTTTTTTTTTTATGGCGGAGAAACTCCTAACGAGTACCCTGCAGCCCCGGGGGGAGCCGCAGGGTTATGTGGGGTTCGCACCCACTAAAACCCCGCCGGTGTCCTTCTCGCCTGATAGCAGGAGGGTCGCGGGTAAGCCTGTGGAATTCTCCGCGACCCCCCCCAGCATTGGCTGTGTAGCCTCTTCACGGGGGGACAGGTGAAGGTAGTCCCCCCTGAGCGCGGATGGCTCTTCCTACGCTCGACGGCGGAAACGGGACACCGCGTTCCGCCGTCCTTCTCGGGGCCGTTATTTGACTACACGAGGCCCCCGCCTCGTGCACCCAACGACCCCGGGGTCCCCTCTTAGTCGCCTCTTACGACAGGCAGGGGATACCTCAGTCCTATTCTTCGGCCCGGTACTGCAGGGCGTAAATTGCAATCACCTATATTAAGTCTATTGATTGCATTAAAGAGTAATTCTATTCTATTCTACATTTAAAAATCTCTCAATTTCTGTGTATGATGCGCAATTTTTTTTACATTATATTATTACTTACTTACTACAAACAAACTTCAAGGGTACCTAACCTGAAGTGCTGGTTACAAAACAAATATAAAACACTGTTTTTTTTTAATTACTAAAGAACTTAATTTGTAAACAAAAAAAAAAAAACAATTTCTTTATCAGCTGTGCAAATGCAAAATACTCTGTTTTGTCTGGTAACTGATTTACATAATAAAGATGTTGGTTTAATTGTGGTACCGATTGAAAAATAAAAGTTATTGGTTTATTTATTTTATTGTAACGGGTTTCGTACACGCTCTTTCCTTTGAAAATGTGTAAAATTCCATTAACATTTTTAAAGTTTTCGGCTGTTTCTTGTAGATCTGTCTGTCAGTAACGGAATAATCTTATTTGTATACTGTTACGAGCAGTGTTTCCCGCGTTTTATTACCGGATTAAAAAGTAACCTAAACTATGTGTTGATCCAGGTTGACAGCTTATTCCATTACCAAATGTCATTAAAATAGCTCCAGCCAGACATTAATGCGTGAAGAAGTAACAAACATACACAATCACAAACTTCGCCTTTATAGTATAGTTTGAAGTGTGACGATCATCAATACATGATAACTAAGTCACTTCCGCTGTCTGTCGGTATAGGTGTTTTAAAAAAAACTCAAAATATTAGTAAAGAGCAACGATGGTAGGAAAATTGTGAGATAGTAAAATGGTAGTAAATTTTACACGCTTTCGGTACGCAACCCTAAATAGTAAGTAACAATGTAACATAATCTTTAATATATTATTAAAGTATATTCACTTACCTATTATTATATTCAGAACAGCATTTCCTTTGTCTAGCCCTCAGGTCTAGCCGGATTGACTCAACTTGTTAATAAATAGGAAAGAGTTTGTTTCATAGCTTTAAATACTTAATCGGGATTTCCTCTGTTTCTGGTTTTCGACTGATGGAATAATAGGTCATTTTCTTACCTTAAATTTTAGCCCTTATAGGTTCCCATCATGATCTGATTTCAGAATAGTGACTCAGGTTAAAAACTAAACGTTTCCGATTTATTGAAGTTTTAATTCGAATTTTAGTCATGTGTTTTATTTCTATTTTAAAGGTTTTTGTTTTTTTGGTAGCAGGGCTAAAATTATTGGTAATAACCCCTACTGTCACCTCCTGAAATGGTCAGGTCCACTTACCAGTTACTCTGGTATACAGGTACAAGTACAAGTACAGTGGCGGTCAATGTCGGTGTAACACTTCCAGTTTTTCTGTATTGCAAAATAGCTCTTTTAGTTTGGCAATACAGTCTAGGGCTGAAGTAACGTTAGACAAATCTGTTACGCCCTCCTAGACCGCCACTATACATAGGTAGGTAACTTAAGTATAGCTATTGTACATTATAATATTAACATATACATTTATACATATAAACAATACTAAAGTGAATGACTGCAGCAAAAACACGTGCATATGTTTTCAATGTAATATTATTATAATTTTATTTGTAAGTAATAAGTTTTATTATTTTATTAACTACTAATTTTTTAGTTTACAAAGAATATGTGTGGTAGCGCCAAACTGTAACTTCCCGAGGTTTTTTCTAAAAAAAAACTTTGGTTTTATCAATTCTGCAGAAATTTAGCACATAAAATGCAAAGTTGCTTCATTAATTATGTCTATCTGAAGCGGTTTTTCAGGTTTCTGACTATGCGGTAATATATTAAGAAAGAAAGAAAGAAACACATTTTATTTATTTAAAAGAGGACTAGGCTCACCAATGATACCAAACAATAACAGCATTCCTATCAATCTAAATAAAACTTTTCCGTTACTGACTGACAGACAACGCAGAGCCGAAACTACTGGGCGTAGCGGGCTGAAATTTTGCACGTGGGTTCCTTGGGGAGTGTAGGGGAGCGCTAAGGAATAATTTCCCAAAATTCCCATGGGAACGGGACATTAAGAGAAAAATGCGCGGGGCAGCCTCTAGTAGCTACATAAAAAAAAAATGAAGTCCGATCAGCTGACGGGATCATGTAGTACGGTGCAACAGCTGTCATTTTTTAAAGAAGATCCGTCCGATCTAATGTCAGTTTATGTTGTTAGTTGTGGTAGATGAGCGTAATCACCTTTTTTCCGTTTTATCCGAAACAGCCTGTATGTGTAATGATAAGTACACTTACCTGAACGGCAAAGTATTTTAACCATAGCAGCACATTGTTACATTGTGTTTACAATGTTTGTTTACAGACAACTGTTTCATATTGGTACTTACATTTTCCTTAATCTGATTATCAGTTAACTAAAGACGGTAAATTTTGATTTCTGTAATACTTAACGGTTTTTCATATCATACTATTTACATATAATTTCTTTTTTCCAAAAAAGGAAACCGCCTTCAATAAGCTGACACATACATCAACAGAACACTTCCTTTTTCTCGAAGTCGGTTAAAATAGGTACTAAAACCTTCTCCTGAATGTAAAAAATACTTATCTGAAAACCGCATCAAAATCGGTTTAGCCAAACGCAAGATAATCGTAGACAAACATACATACATACATTTAAACATACATGCATACAGGCCAAACTGATAACCTTCTTTTTTGAAGTCGGTGAAAAAGAGTTCCGTCCGATACTGACTGACAGACGACTTACATTACAGCTGAAACTGTTTGAGATAAAATCTTTAAATAGGAAGTAATTCTGAAATTTAAAAGTAACGATAAGTTTTATTTTTACATTTCTTGATGATGATGATGATTTCTTCCTATAGCCCCTCATCAGGGGCAAAGGGCTCGAAGTAATTTTCTCCATTTTATACGGTCCTGGGCTGCCTCCTCCAGGTCCCGCCATTTGAGACCAGTTGTTGCGATCTCCTTCTCCACCGATCTCCTCCAGGTGATGCGAGAGCGACCTGGCCTTCTGCTACCGGATGCGTGCCATGTCAGAGCCTGTTTGGAGATGTCATCGTCGGTTCTCCTCAACACGTGACCAATCCAACGCCATTTCCTCATTAAAATCTCCTAATTTCTTACTAAAGTATAAACGTAGTCGCTTAAGGAATATTTTAAAGTAATTTAATATTTCCTTAGCAATAATTAATTACAACGGAGGATTTTTAACTTTAAATCATTATAAAATAATTACCAAATCATCAGGTTCCCATATCAGTTAATTTGGTTTACCACTAAATTTATTGATTGTTGTTATTAGATGTTTATTTTTGCTTATTTTAGATTTAATTAAAAAAGACTTTTTTATTCACATAGAAATGATAAATACCTTAATGTTTATATTCGCATCACACCCGAGCCTTGAAACCCCAATTTTTTTTAGAATAATGAAAACCTATAAAAAGAAAACTGATTTATTAAACTTATAATTCTTTATTAATGTTACGGAACAAGACCTTAGGCTGAATAGAGAATTTCCTTTGTCAAGGTCGTTGTACCAACCAAGGCCTGCATAAATAATAGTCTAGCCAACATGCAATTGTACACAATCAATACTACACTGCCGGCTAAGTAGGTACTGTTTATGTTTTTTGGATGCTAGGCAATAAATAGGTAAGTTACCTCTTTATAATAGTAGGCTGCATAGACGCAAACAATGCACTGTGCAGATGAGGAAAAAAAAAAGAGTGTAAGCCCACTTTTTGCGGATTTAAGCAACTTTATTTAATAAAACATACTTAAATCATCTTTATTTCATCTTTTCATCATTCATTACATCTTTTTTTCAAATTGAGACACGCCTCTAACAATACACACATATGATCTGAGAACTTCCTTTGTTTCAAAGTTGGTTATATAAGTACTAAAACCTCCTCCTGAATGTAAAAATACTTTTCTGAAAACCGCATCAAATCGGTTCAGCTAAACGCGAGATAATCGCGGACAAACATACATACATACAGGTCAAACTGATAACCTCCTTTTTTGAAATCGATTAAAAGTACATTTTAGGTGTATATTAAATATTTGTTACCAAGTCTCATTAATTCCGTTGAATGTAATGCCTACCAGTTAAGAATTAAAAATATAACAATAAAATGTATAAATAAATGCGATATTATAATGGGTATGGGTAATATAACAACAGTCTCAAAAGTACATACCTAACCTAGGTCCTAATCACGCAACAGAAATCAGCTCTGTGTTTATACAGATTTTTTTGTATAAAGTATTTGACGATATAGGTACCTTACTTGGAGAAAGTTTTAAAATAAACTGAGCTGGATAATTCCTTTTCTTTTTACCGTCTTTCAAAATCTGTATATTGCTATGTATATATATATAGAAATATGTATATATCAGTCAATATATATAAAACTCTTCCGTTACTGACTTGAACGGCTGACTAACAGACAACGCAGAGCCGAAACTACTGGGCGTAGCGGGCTGAAATTTTGCACGTGCTATCCTGAGGGAGTATAGGAGAGCACTATGGAATAAATTTCCGAAATTCCCATGGGAACGGGAAAAATCGGCATTTTGGTGTTTATGAGAAATCTGCGCGGGTAAAACCGCGGAGCAGCCTCTAGTAGAAAGAAATATATTATGGTTTATTTTAATTTCTGTACTTTTAATTTAGTCATTACCGTAGTTTAAGAAATACTCATAAGCTACTAACTACTAACATACCTACATACAAAACAAATATCATGTTGTATGGATGATTATAAAATTTTAATAAACCGTTATCTTTTCTACGCTGCAGTCTTGCTACTAAGGCAGTCAATGACATTAAGTTTATTGTCTTTAATCATAGTTAGATAAGTATGTAGGTACTTACCTAATTGAAAATATTGTAATTTATTTAAATTCTCAGTAAATCTACATGGGTATGTAGGTACATAGTATAAATAAAGTCGCTTTCCGCGTCTGTCCCTAAGTATGCTTAAATCTTTAGAACAACGCAACGGATTTTGATGCGATTAAAAAAAAAATCGATATATGTAGTGATTCAAGAGGAAGGTTAATACATGCACAAAAGTTTAGGCGGTACGAAGATCGCCGGGTCGACTAGTTAGCTATAAAACCTTAATAAAACAAAACACAACTTCCGAAAAGTGTGATTATGTTAAATAATAGGAAATTTTCAGGCTGCTAACATAAGATAAAAATATTAGGATACTTCGTATCGCGCCTTTCAATTTGCATGGGAAAAAGAAATTGTTACTAACTGCCTAACAATTTTTCCATATTTTCTCACCTTTTAAACCTTCCCTGGACTACTACAAACATTTCAAAATAGAAATCAGCTAAATCGCCCCGACCGTTCTCGAGTTTTAGCGAGACTAACGAACCATGATTAATCAATACATAGTATAAAACAAAGTCGCTTTCCGCGTCTGTCCCTATGTATGCTTATATCTGTAAAACTATGCTACGGATTTTGATGCGGCCTTTTTTATTAGATAGAGTGATTGAAGAGGAAGGTTTATAAGTAGTACACATGCACAAGATAGAAATAGGTTAGGCGGTACGAAGTTCGCCGGGTCGACTAGTATAAAATAAAGTCGCTTCCCGCGTCTGTCCCTATGTATGCTTATATCTTTAAAACTATCGAACGGATTTTGATGCGGTTTTTTGTAATCGATAGAGTGATAATATCTAAGAGGAAGGTTTATAAGTATAATACATGAGCAACATAGTAATAGGTTAGGCGGTACGAAGTTCGCCGGGTCGACTAGTTTTTATATAATATATTAGGCTATTAGGATATAAATATAAAAAACCGAAAAAATTTATGTACTTACCTAGGTACTTAAATTACATACTAACTACATTTTGATGCAAGTTAACTTATATTTTCCTCGAATCGACTAAAGTGGATAAGACGGTAAAATTTATAAGTGCTGTATAAATAGAAGCAGTAGGTTTTGTCATTCAGACTAATCGTAAAGACAGCAAACAAATCTAAGATATTATTATGGTAGGTATTATTATAGGAAAAGTTTTTAAAGCCAGTAAAAAAAAATATTTTAAGCCGATTGTTTGATTATGAAAAAGAACATTGAATAAGTTAGTAAAACGAAAGAGGAAGATTAAGCAACGCCGTGACGCAGCCAACTGGATAGCACTTCCAAAAGCTGGGTACTTGGTAGGTACAGTGGCGGACTAGGAGGCCGTAACAGATTTGTCTATGATTAGATGATGATGCCTATTAGATTAGATGTAGTCTAATTGACTTTCAATAAGTGATATCTTGTATCTATATTGAATAAGGATTTTTTGATTTTGATTTTATGGTTTCGTCAGCCCTAGACTGTATTACCAAAGAACAAGAGCTATTTTGCAATACAGAAAAACCGGAAGTGTTACGCCGACCGTGTCCACCACTGTACCAGTCGCGGACTCGTTTAGCGTAACACTTCTGGTTTTTCTGTATTGCTAAAAAGCCCTTGTTCTCTGGTTCAGAAAAACAAGGGCCTGGAAGAAATCGATTTCAGCGATAAGTCCGCCCGCCCATTGCATGCTAATTTAATTATGTGTACCATTAATTGTATAATGTTCTTTTGTGTGCAATAAAGTGTTTTTTAACTTTAACTTAAGGGCTTACCAGAGACTCTGGTATAACATACAGTCTAGTATAGACAAAAGTGTTACGCTGATCGAGTCCGTGACTGTACACATTGAGCTTGTTACCGTCTCGTTAGGTAGTTTTGTTTAATACGGTGGGCCAAATAACTCGTTCATACCTATGTAGGAAGAAGATGACAGACTACGTTTTATTTAATATCAAGATGTTGAATGAATTATCATTCATTACTATTCTGCGTGGAAACTATACGCGGCGCATATATATTTAAATAATACAACCGGGGTCGATACACGTTATAAATATGTATAAAATAAAATAAGCGCACGACCGGTCGGAATGGCGGTCTGTGAGGAAGCCCTATGTCCAGCAGTGGACGTCTTCCGGCTAAGATAGTAATAATAATAACACGTGACACTCAGAGCCCCTAACTAGAAAGAACCTGTGTCTAGGGTGCCCGAAACATAATACAGAGACGAATACATTACACCCAGACCGGAAGCAAACATCGAAATTCATCATACCAATGTTCGCCCCGCCGGGAATCGAACCTTGCACCTTCTCAATAAATCGACAAAGTATTCGCGTTTATATTGAACATAGGACTTGGATTGATAAATTGTTAATGTCCTTAGCTACTTTATCAGTCTTTGCACTAGCTCTGTCTGATTCTGAAAATAGCAGTGAATGGACCTGATTCTTGTAAATACTTATAAAAATAATTTATTTAGTTTGTACATTACAGATCCTGCATAACTCGTGTATTTTATTAATAATACAGGCTGCCCCGCGGTTTTTCCCGCGCAGATTTCTCATAAACACAAAAATCCCGTTTTTTCCCGTTCCCGTGGGAATTTCGGGAAATCCCTTCTTAGTGCTTACCTACACTCCCCAAGGAAACCACGTACAAATTTTCAGCCCGCTACGCCCAGTAGTTTTGGCTCTGCGTTGTCTGTCAGTCAGTCAGTCAGCAACGGAAGAGTTTTATATATTACTATAGGCTGCCCCGCGGTTTTTCCCGCGCAGATTTCTTATAAACACAAAATTTCCCGTTTTTTCCCGTTCCCGTGGTAATTTCACGAAATCCCTTCTTAGTGCTCACCTACACTCCCCAAGGAACACACGTGCCAATTTTCAGATTTCTACTCCCAGTAGTTTCGGCTCTGCGTTGTCTGTCAGTCAGTCAGTCATTCAGTCAGTCAGTAACGGAAGAGTTTTATATATATTGGTTGATTCAAGTAGCGATTCAGTCCACCTAATCAGCAACTTTCCCTTTAAAACAATATCATTACATAGTATAAATCGATATGCTTAAATCATTAAAACTACGCAACGAATTTTGATGCAGTTTTTTTTTAATAGTTAGAGAGATATTTATAATTATAACACATGCTTGTTTATTTAACCGATCAGCTGATCTCATAAGTCAGATCATAATCTGATCTACGGGAAGCTGATTACTTTAATAAATTATATTATATTTTAATAAATGTATATACCTAGCATAATAAAACGGTGATAGTGGTGAATGCTTAGCGTTGACTGCACTGCACACTTTAAGTAAAATTCGTGAATCCAAACCCAGACTAGGATTTCCTTTATTTATCGTAATGAAGATGGAAACCTACAGAGAATATTAAACCTGTTCGTATATCTGACTTTACAGACAAATTTTTGTTGTCCTGTAGAAGTCGCTTATTGCAATAAGGTTGGCCTTTGCATGACATAACATAGTTATTTTTAACTTAATTACCGAAATAGATAAATTGATTGAAATAGGTGGTCTTATGCCAGTTTATTCATTTAACTAAGTAACTTTAGTAAGGGTAAAGTTTTTTTTTCCCGATTTGGGTGTGTTTTTTTTGTCTTTTATGTTTCGCGCATCCTGTACCTGTGTATCAGTTAATAATAATTATTTTTATTTTATTAGATTATTCAAGAAATGGATGCCTTTTCATCCCATTCTGGGGTTACTTTAATTTCAGCGTTATAAGAAGTCATCATGTAGTGTAACATTACTAGGTTTTTTCTCTAAACATATTTTGAAGAACCGATAGAAAAACATAGGTTTTAACTAAAATTAATTCTGAGTAACTTTAATATTATCATTCTGACACGATAACAGAAATATTGCAAAACTATTTCACGGCTGCACTGGAACGTTTTATTTACGAAATTATATAAAAATAAAAATATCTTAGAGGTTTTTAGTTAAAGTAATTCGAGAGCGGAGCGCCTGCCGTCGAGGCCATTGAATGATCTAGCTAGATAAATAAAGACATTTTAATCAACTTATCTATGAACTACCATAATCTATATATAGTGCTATAAATAAATAAATAACGCAATAAGAGGCCTATTACCACTTTTTTATATTCCTCAAGCGACACGCGCGAAAAATAAAGCAAATATGTTTGATTGATTGGTTAAAAGTTTATTCGATGTAACAGCAATTACAATATACAATAGCCCAATGTAGTAGGCAGCCATGTAAATATACAAAAACAGAAATATTATTACCTAACAATATATATAAAACTCTTCCGTTACTGACTGACTGACTGACTGACTGACAGACATCGCAGAGCCGAAACTACTGGGCGTAGAAAGCTGAAAATTGGCACGTGGGTTCCTTGGGAAGTGTAGGTGAGCATTAAAAAGGGATTTCCCGAAATTCCCACGGGAACGGAAAAAAACGGGATTTTTGTATTTATGAGAAATACGCGCGGAAAAAACCGCGGGGCAGCCTCTAGTATCTTATATTACACTATGTACTTAGATAATTCTACTTACCTTAGTAAATTTTTGAGACCCTGTTATGTAGTCCCAAGTGTAATGATCTAAATAAATAACTGATTGTGTTTTTAACCCTGACTTTTAAACTCAGACCCCCTTACCAAAAATATTATATCAATATATAGCTATACATATAGCTTATTGTTGGTGGCCTAGTGACTTTATAACCGCGGCATTGCTTTATTTCAAGGCAATTTTCACTAAAGGTCGAACATATAGAATGCGATTACTAAATTTTTAAATTATAACTCTACAATGCAATTGTTACGGAATGGAAATTATTAAGTATTGCGATCAGAAATATGGATCAAGATTTAATAACTTTGTTTGATAACCTAGTGGCTTTTGTACCTACAGTATATAGGGGTTAAATCATTGGTTACGTCGGTAGTCAAAATCACGTCTTAAACGGCGGATTTTTTTTTTTAATTAATAATTTAATTAATTATGTTTAATCTAAAATTGTGTTTTACGCACTTTTATAATGTGCGTTCGTAGGACGTAATTTTTATTACCGCCGTAATAGGACGTTTTACCCTAATTAACATATAGTTTTTTTTTGTATCTTGTCACTTCAAAAAGCGAAAACTGCATCAGAGATTTCCTCAAATCAATCTCAGTCATAAATTCCGATCTGAATATTTTTTTTAGCAAAATTTTCAATTTAATAAAAACTTTTTATCAAAAAATTAAACCGCCGAAAAAACTGAAAAGCATTAAATAATTGGGAAACATTTTCTATTAGGACTTAATTTACTCACTTCTTAAAGTAATTTTGGTTAACCAAGAAATTTTAAGTCGGTGCCACACCACACAAGCAAATTCCTTAACTACCTATAGCGCGATGCGCGGCGGCACACGTTTTTCGGTTATTTCTTTGAATTTCAGGTAATTTAGTGATCGTTATTCGTTGATTCTGTGGCACCGACTCAAAATTTCTTGGTTAACCAAAATTACTTTAAGAAGTGAGTAAATTAAGTCCTAATAGAAAATGTTTCCCAATTATTTAATGCTTTTCAGTTTTTTCGGCGGTTTAATTTTTTGATAAAAAGTTTTTATTTTTTGCTTTTCAGTTTTCTTTGGGCTAATTTTTTTGACCCCAGCCAATCACCCTCCACATGGTGGTCGCACCCCACAAGGTGGCCACACAACCTGCAACCTGGTTAAGGTTTAGGGACTAACAGAATGAGGTTCGATCACGACCGGTCGGTGAGGCGATTTTTGAGGGAGGCCTATGTCCAGCAGTGGACGTCTATCGGCTGAGATTATGATTATTAACATTCATATAAAAAAGACTCATAATTATACCTAGCAGTTATCATGTAAATCACAACACGGCAATACAATCTGTGAGTGAACAATAAAGTCACCCCTATTTTCCACCCTTAGGGTTGGAATTTTATTTCCAAATTTTTATGGGACCAACTTCAAGGTATACCCTGTCGATTAAAAAAATAATTATCAAAATCGGTCCACACAGTAAAAAGTTATGCGTGATCATACATAAAAAAAAAAAAAAAAAAAAAAAAAAAAAAAAAAAAAAAATATATATACGCGACGAATTGAGAACCTCCTCCTTTTTGTTTTTTCGTCGGTTAAAAATTAAATATTTTGCATCATATTTTTTGGCTTTTCTTCCGGAATACGCAATATATGGTTTGTTTCATTTGGTATAGGTAACTTACCAAGACATGTCTAAACTAAGATATTATGTCCATGTCCAACGTTAGCATCTTCGATTTTCACCAAAGAAGAAGACGAAGAATAAAATATATTAATATTTTAGTTTTTTAGTTAATTAGTTAGTGGTTACAGGTTATTCATGTTCCAGACTGCATTGCACATTACGTTATCGCGTCACACTCTCGCAACTAATTGATTATAATTATCGATAAATCAATTTCAAAAACGAATGAAAATCACGTTGCTTTTCGTTGCTACCTAAGCAATAAGTATTTTGAAGTTCCCTTAAAGCACTTTAGTATACGGTTCTCAAAAACATCTTCTTCTTCTTCGAGTTCCTCTCCAATTACTGAAGGTTGGAAATCAGCTCAGTAAAAACCTCGCTTGGTCCCTGGCGAGGTGAAACAGTTCCGCGGCGCTCTTGACTCCAGTCCACTCGCGGATGTTTCGAAGCCACGACTTTTTCCGACGGCCCACTCGGCGCTTGCCCGCAATTTTGCCCATCATTATTAGTTGCAGTAAATCGTATCTCTCGTGTCTGAATACATGACCGAGGTAGGCAACTTTTCTTGCTTTGACGGTCTGCAACAACTTGGGAGTTTGCCCGACACGCCTTAGTACTTCGACATTTGTGACCTTTTGAGTCCAGGTAATTGAGAGCAAGCGTCGGTAAGTCCACATTTCAAAAGCCTCAATACGTTTACGAAGGTCTTCTTTAATAGTCCAAGCTTCGCAACCATAGAGGACGATAGGCCAGATGTAGCAATGAAGTAAACGAGTGCGCAGGGGAATGCTGATATTGCGATTGGAAAGTATTGATCGCATTTTATTGAAAGCATTGCGTGCGATTTCTATTCTTGTTTTTATTTCCATATCACTAAGTGCCTAGATATTTGTTTTACGCACTACGTCCAGCTTCACTCCGGCCACACTAATATTAGGACTCAAATTACTTCCTCTTGAGATGACCATGACTTTAGTTTTCTGTGCGTTCATTTTTAGGCCTGCCTCTGAAGATGCCATGAGGACAGTATCATCAGCATACCGGAGGTTATTGATAACACGCCCGTTTACTTTAACACCGAAGTCAAGATCTGTTAAAGCTTCAGATATGATAGCTTCGGAATACAAATTGAAGAGTGTGGGTGACAGAATACAGCCTTGTCTAACACCTCTTTTGATGTCCACGTCATTGTTTTCTTCGCCCTCAACACGAACCGAGGCACGTTGGTTCCAGTACAGATTTTGAATAACTCTGATGTCTTTACCGTCGAGTCCAATGTCGCTTAAGATGGAAATTAAACGCTTGTGAAGAACTCGATCCTTCTCGTAATCTATGAAGCAGATGTATACGTCTTGTTGCATATCTTTGCATTTCTGTACTAGGACCTGTATAGCAAACAGCGCCTCACGTGTACCTACGCCGGCTCGAAATCCAAATTGGCTATCACCCAGTTGTTCATCACATCTTGCTCTTATGCGTTCGTGTATGATGGTAAGGAATAACTTGAGCACTTGACTCATTAGACTAATAGTTCGGTATTCCTCACATCTTTTAGCATAAGGTTTTTTAGGCAAAGTGACAAATATTGATCTAAGCCAGTCCTCAGGAATCATGCCAGTGTCATACACAAGGTTCATTAGTCTTGTTAGGGCACATAAATGATCTTTTTCGATTAACTTTAATATTTCTATGTGAACATCAAAAACATCTCAAAAACATAAAAAATAGAATACACAGTACCGGAAACAAACTGATATCTGTTACCAAACACACCGCGCCCCTCAAATAAAAAGTATTCACAAAATTCAATCTAAGTTAGTGGTACTGGTGCGGGCAAGGTCGCCGTAACACTTCCGGTTTTTCTGTATTGCAAAATAGCTCTTGTTCTTTGGCAACACAGTCTAGGGCTGACGAAACCATAGACACATCTGTTACGGCCTCCTAGTCCGCCACTGTACCTAATTGGTCACACATTTCGGTAAAGAAATCGCACCATATATTTTTACTAGAGGCTGTCCCGCGGTTTCACTCGCGCAGATTTCTCATAAACACAAAAATGCCGTTTTTTTCCCGTTCCCATGGGAATTTTGGGAAATCCTTTCTTAGTGCTCACCTACACTCCCTAAGGAACCTACATGCAAAATTTCAGCCCGCTACGCCCAGTAGTTTCGGCTCTGCGTTGTCTGTCAGTCAGTCAGTCAGTCAGTAACGGAAGAGTTTTATATATATTGACTAGAGGCTGCCCCGCGGTTTTTCCCGCGCAGATTTCTCATAAACACAAAAATCCCGTTTTTTTCCGTTCCCGTGGGAATTACGGGAAATCCCTTCTTAGTGCTCACCTACACTCCCGTAGGAACCTACATGCAAAATTTCAGCCCGCTACGCCCAGTAGTTTCGGCTCTGCGTTGTCTGTCAGTCAGTCAGTCAGTCAGTCAGTCAGTAACGGAAGAGTTTTATATATATTGATTATTAATTCAAAGGTGTAACCACGTCAAAGCCTATAAGGTTAAACCGTCTACAAAACAAAATTACATACTTACGTGTCGTGGATTTTTTTTTAATTAAATAAATCATAAAGAACAAAAAGAAAATGTCCTCGGTTAGCAAGTAAGCGAGTCGCATGCCAGTGTCGTCTCGTGACCTTAATTCAATTAACCGCGTGCAGGTAAGCTGACACCAGCAGTTTAGACGTGAAATAAGTGCAAATGTATGAATAGGTATACAATTGTCGCTGTTTGGTGGTGTCTTAGTATACCACCCCATCACTCCCCAAGTGGACCGTAAAGGGCAACTAAGGGTACACTTGAAGAACGAGCAGCAAGCGCCTGCCAAGTGTGGCGATTATAGAGCTGTGCTAAAGCTGAGAGGTGTAAAATAATTGCGAAAGGGAGTAGAATAATTTGACAGAGGTGGGCTCGTTTGGGGGCGTCTCCAGGCGAGTACTGTCGTAAGGCAAGGCAAACATTTGTTTGTCGGAGCCGCATGGTAAGCACCCGGTATTACCTCGCATCTCGCAGTATAGGATACTTTACCAAATAAGGTTTCAATATCAATTAGAATAATTAGTTCAATTGACTTACAATTAATAATAGGTACCTTGTATCTTATATTGAATAAATAATTTTTGACTTTTATTTTATGGCAACGTCCTATAAAATAGTTTGTCATTCCGATGATCATTGGGAAAGGCTTATGTCCAACAGTCTTTTGGCTGAGTTGACAATGATGATGATGACATTATATACTTACAATAAAAAAATAAAACACAAACTATTGAATCAAAGTATAGCCTTAGCAAGGTTTTCCTCGGAAGTGTTTTCTTCGGAAAACGTCAATAGAATTTATAGGCTTTTTATTTATACATTCAAATATCCTGCAGTTTCCTGTTTACCGCGTCCAAGAAAAACTAGTGACTTAATTACTGTAAATTATATGGTTTGCACAAAACCGCATTTTATTTTATCCCTGAGTTATTATGATGCTGCTTATCGATTAGTGTTCAAAACCTTTCACTTGTATTTTCGAATATTACATATCCTACCTAAGTGCTAATTTGAAAAATCGGTTTAGTAGCTCTGAGTTCCTTATACCAAGCGAGTTAGTGAGAGTATCAGATGAATCGCTATCAAAACGCTTGTGAAAAGAGGTGACAACGATCACAAAGTGACAAAACTACTAAGGCTATCCCGCTCTCGCGCGCGACGCTAACGGGATGTGTGCCTGTGACGCCTAGGCAATTAGTTCCTCAATTACAGTTGGATAGCTCCGGTTCTGGAAACCATGCTGCTTATTGCAGTATGCGTTTAAAAAGCGGAAAATATTTTTAACCGACGTCAAAAAAGGAGGGTATCAGTTTCATTTCTATTTATGTATGTATATTTGTCAGCGATTATCTCTAGTTTGGCTAAACCGATTTTGATGCGGTTTTCACAAAAGTATTTGTTACATTCAAGAGAAGGTTTTAGTGCTTATTTTAACAAACTTGAGAAAAGAGGATGTTCTTCATTTATGTATGTGTAAAGGAAGTTATTTATCGAAGGCGGGTCTCTTTTTGTAAGAAAACAATTCTAACATTATTCGTAAAGATAAAAAAAGGTTTTAAGTTGCTTTACTTGAGGTCTATTTCTCTGATTTATTGTATGGTAAATACGTGACATTTATGAATAATAGGGTAACACTATAATTAAAATTAGAAAACGCTTGCAATGGATGACTCAAACTTTATAGTATTAAAACAAATACAATCGGTACAATGGAACATAGTGATACCGAAAACCTTATTAAGAATTTATTTAAAAATAATTTCTAGGTCACTAGAACGACCTAGAAAGCCTAAATCGGTTTAAAAACACGTGTATTTGCTATGACGACGGCATTTCTTTAGTGAGATAATAATTCAACTAACAAAAAACTGAGAAATTATGGGAACTATGCATAGTAATAAGTTTATTGTTATGTTTTTACTATTTATTCTTACCATATTATAGGTATAAGATTAAAGAATATAATTTAATAAATGCGGAAGTAATTAACTCTCTCTTCTGTGTGTTACGCTTTTAGGCCTACATTGCTGAACCGATTGGGATGAAAATGATGATAAACATTTAGCTAAGAACCAAAAGGCGGTTACAGGATTCCTTTTATCCAGAAAATCCCACTGAAACGAGGAAATTTGGATTTAATCTTTAATTTGTCTCGCTACGCTGCTGGGCGTGTGAAGGACACCGGGCGCGTATTATCAATGCATCCCGGTTTCCTTCCCAAAAACGCCGAGACGGCCACAGTAGGGTTACTCCCCTGAACGAGAAGTGTGAGCGACGGGAAGTGCGTTGGGCATTTTCCCCGCTATCAAAAAAAATGTGCAATCCGTAGACCTATTCTTACTATGGACCTACTGACAGGGCTTTTGCTCCTCAACCCTTAACCATCGAAGTTAGAGACCTTTAGAATCATCATCATCATCATAATTTCAGCTAGACTAGACATAGGCGTCCCCCATAAATCGTCACAACGACCAGTCTTGAGCGACTCTCATACAGTGTACTCCCGCAGCTTTCACCAGGTCGTCTGACCACTTTGTGGAGATCTGATTACTCTGCGACTTCCGGCCTGCTCTTCGAGCTATGTGCCCTGCCCATTGCCACTTAAATTATCGTAATTCTTTAGTACTATAGTGCAATGCCTTCCTATTATCATTCTTAACTAACGAAATGTTTCTTTTGCCCGCAGCATGGTGGGAGCCCCCGACGCAGCGCGGCCCCCGGTGACCATCGACGACCACTCCCCGCACCTCGACAAGACACCAGTGTTCACTATAAGCGGTAAGTCAATAAAGTCGAAAGTACTTTATTTTACTATAAAGCTGGTTTACACGGTACGAGCAAGCGTACGCCTTCCGAGCGGCTGCACTGCAGTAACCCGCACCGTCTGGACGAATAATCGTACAGTTAACAGCTGAACTGTATATTGACCCCGCCAGCTGATCGAATCAATAGGGAACTGCCGATTTTTTCTTTGCTGGCTGGTTATAATACTGGGCCCTCAGTCTCATCGCGCAAAACGTAACTATCGAATAAAAGTAGAGTAGGAACAGTACGTTAATCGCAAGAAAATACGCATTTGGTAGTCTCGTAATCAATTTTGCTATAACTATAGCAGTAGTATCGCAATAGATTGGAATTGACCAAAAAGGGTAGTCTGCTCCATAATAAGATAATGTTATGATTACGTTCGACTGACATTATAAATGTCAATACTGATTGATATTAAGTGACAGTTGCACTACGCCCGGTCCAATTTCGTCTAATAAAACAGGATTAACTATTTAGGTAAAAAAACCCAGATTATTCTATAGCTTGCTATTCATATTCTATTGCTATACTATAATGATCGATCAAAGTTACCAGACTCGCAATTTTTGACCCCATCGTAGTAGAGTAATAGTAGAATAATAATAGAATAGAAGTTTAATCGTAAGTTTAAGAGACTAGAGTCCCTGGCCGATTATACATTACCTTTTTTTATAAAGATTACGGATAACCCTTTGTTCTAATGATTATTTTAAATGTAACACTTAACACTGATCTTCACTGGTTTTTACGCTTTTCTTCTTTGATTTCTTGTTAAAAATATAATTATAAATTATTAGAAAATAACTTTTTCAGTTATTTGTCTTTTTCCTGTAGAGAACATTGAGATTACCATCTATTTTTATTTTTTTAATATTAGGCATGGTAAACTGAATCAATCACCCGTTTCATAAAAATAAAACTAACACCTCGCCTAACTTGCATAAGTGATCTAATACAATTTAATAACCAATGGTATGGTACCTACCCTACCTATAATGTTATCTGAATTCTCGTGCATTTCATGATTTCGAGTAGATAGATAAGCTATGAAAACGTGTTCAAGCTATTTATACAGCTCGCCCAACTTACGACAGTCACGAAGTTCTGTGTTTTCACTCTAGAATAGAAACACTACTTTATTGCATACAAATTAGGATACAAAAAATACAGAGTTCAATACAGGGTGCTGACAAATAGAATTTGCATGCAACAGGCCGCCTTATCGGTAAAAGCGATGTCTTATAGACACCACTCTACCAGGTACATAATGTCCTAAACTTAAGTACTGGTGGACACGGGCCTCTATTATAGATTGCCAGAAAGCCAATCATTTCGAGAACTTATGTTTGCCATAATATCCACGCTTGGCAGTAAGGTTGGCGATTGCATTTAGGTACCGTATGGATTTTCAAGTATTTCCACGAACAAAGCTGCTGTTCGTTTTTCAGGTGTTACTTTAGTCGCCTTTTACGACATCCATGAAATAAAGTGGCGTGGTGGTCTCCAAGGCAAATATTCCTCAATCAAATCTCATTAATGTTAAACTAGTCGGCCCGGCAAACTTCGTACCGCCTTAACTTTTATTATGTTGTGCATGTATTATATCTATTAAAAAAACCGTATCAAAATCTTGTACATAGTTTAATTTAAAAGATTGGTCGTGTTATTCATAAAGATACAGTAGGTTTTAAATAGCTTTATTAGAGGTATTCTTCTCTGGTTTGTTGTATGGTAAATACGTGACATTCAGTCTACATTGACATAAGACAAATAACCAAAATGCTCTCTTACTTTTTATTAATAAGATGGTTAGCATATATAGCGACAGACAGCGGAAGCGACTTTGTTTTACCCTATATCCTGGTACTATTACGTATTTTGTAGCAATAATTAATATTTAGGTAAGAGGGACTTATTAATGTTATAGTTTGAAACAGAACCCTCTCTTAATATTCACGTTATATCGGTAAATATTATTTAGCTTTATGGAGATGTTATGTGCGATAACGTTTTTTTCCTATTAACTTCTTCCATTATAACGCAAGTTAATTTAGTTAGTTATAATTACAGAATAATGGAATAATTTTGATAGTAAATAATACACAAATAGATCTTTTAAATTGTCAAACTAAGCTCAGTGATAAATATGTTAAAAGTGTATTTTTTCATAATATCAGGGCTTTATTGCAGCCTCCAACTTAGTTTTAGCTAAGTATACATTTTTTTAAAACAACTAAAACTACAAAATATAATTTTTACATTTTTAATTACAGATAAGTACCTACTCATACTATCTATCTAGAAAATTAAGATAATAAACGATTTTATTGCCAGGACAATCAATACATAGTATAAAACAAAGTCGCTTCCCGCGTCTGTCCCTATTACAACGGATTTTGATGCAGTTTTTTGCAATAGATAGAGTGATTCAAGAGGAAGGTTTATAAGTATAATACATACACAATTAAGTAAATGTTAGGCGGTACGAAGTTCGCCTGGTCGACTAGTTAAATATATTTTTAGAAATAATAATTATGTGTATTGTAATCTGGCATAATCGTTATTGAATATACAGACTATCGAGAGTGATATCGAAATTCCTTACATCGTAATCATAGATTCTGACACAGGGCAAGCAGTACCGTGGCGGTCTAGGACGGCGTAACAGATTTGTCTATGGTCTCGTGCGCCCTAGACTGTAATACCAAAGAACAAGAGCTATTTTACAATACCAAAAAACGCTTTGCTAGACCGCTACGTACAAAGGTGACAACACTCCTAAGGCGACAAAGTGAGTGACACTGAGTTTTATGACTTGTACGATAAGGCCGCTTATTGCCTTTTTTCTTTCCTATTCGAATTTTACTGTGTCCGTAAAAAAAAACTTTAATAAATAATACTGTGTGTAAATTTTCGTCGTATCCGCTAGTTTTGTTAATAAATAATTTTAATAAAATAATATTAATGAAAAATAGTGGTTCTGACAAGTGTGTACAGGAGTTATTCACACTTCACGAAACTTATTCTAACAATAATTCTGTAGGAACTATGTGAGAAATCAATACATACCGTATTTATTCATAAAGATACAGTAGGTTTTAAGCAGCGTTACTGGAGGTCTACTTCTCTGGTTTGTTGTATGGTAAGTACGTGACATCCAGTCTAAATTGGCATACGTCAAATAACTAAAATGCTCTTTAACTTTTTATGAATAACAGGGATAGTCTATTTATAAAGAGGAAAGATTAGTTTGTTTGTTTGTAACGAATAGGCTCCGGAAATACTGAACCGATTTGAAAAATTATTTTACTGGTGGGAAGCTTCACTATCCCCGAGTGACATAGGCTATATTAGATTTTCAAAAAAATTAGGGATCCTTACTTAAACTCAAATAATGTAACCCAAGGTGCAATATTTTTTCCGTTGTTTACATATTTTGACAGGTGGTTTGTTTGTTGTTGTTGTTTGGTTTTTTTATTTGCCCATTCTGGGCTGTCAAAAGAACATAGTCTATAGAGCCAAGTCTTTAGTAGAATCTTATTTTCTATGGCGTAACGAAGTTAGCCGGGAATGCTCGTATAAAATAAAATCACTTCCCGCGTCTGTCTATGTATGCTTAAATCTTTAAAACTACGCAACGGATTTTGATGCGGTTTTTTTTAATAGATAGAGTGATTAAAGAGGAAGGTTTATAAATGTAATACATGCACAAAATACTAACAGGTTAGGCGGTACGAAGTTCGCCGGGTCGACTAGTGTTACTTATATAAATAAAAGCAAACTGTTTTTATGCAATTACAAAAAAATAATCAAAGCATCGTCTGTTTTTACTCCACACAGCGTCTTGGGTACTAAATCACATTATCAACACTGTCACAAAGAACAGCTTTGTGATTTACCTACTACAGGGATTTTCAACCATTTTCCGACCCCGTTTACGACTTAAGATTTTTTTTATTTAGGATTATTTTAACTTCACAGATGTTTTAGATATATATGGAAGGTAGATTAGATCTTCTTCTTTTTTAAATTTATGAGCCTTGCGTTTGTCGGTGGAGTATCTTCCACACCTCCCGTTTCCCCGCCAGCTGCTTATCTCTTGATCACTATTTTTCCTGGGTTTTATACACGACACTATTTTTCCTGTGTTTTACTGTCGATACTGATACTCTACCATTTTGGTTTCGTTCACCAATTTAAAGTGACATTCAGGCCGTCAGTCCTTTGGTCCATCATTTAATAAATTTAAAAAAGCTGACGTAAATGGTTTTATGCACTGCATATCTAAATTAGACATTCATTTTGCTTTATAGGCATCAATTATTTATTATTATTTTAATTTAATGGACTTGACTCCACTTCAGTGGAGTATTTTGCCAATGTCAAGTTCACAAATTATGTTAGAAGGGTGGGCTTATAGCCCGGCAACGTTGTAAGGTTATTGTAAGTTTATTGGATTATTGTTTTAAAGCCCGCTAACAAAACACGTGGTTTCGGAACCAACGTTAAAACAATAATCATAGGCATCAAATCTACTAAAAATTTTGTGAATGGAAAGCGGTAGATTGAAAAAACTTTGAGATGCACTGGCACCGGTATAGAGAAATGTTTTTTTTAAATAATAAATAAGACAGTATCATCTTTACTTTTACTGAATAAGGTCGTGCTCCGTCGTAATAAAAATGATTCACTGCTAAAGATAACAGTTAGTGAAAATTGTGGTTAAACAATAAAATTATTACGGACGGACTAATGCAAGGTTTAAATAAAAAAAAAAACTGTTCATTACCTACCTTAGTATTAAATAAACCAACACTAACTCGTTTGTGTTTATCGAAAAGATTGATAATGAGATTGCAAAGTATTTTTGTTAAGATAATCGATATCATTGAAAGTGATAATAATATGTCATTTGCATTTGCATGTGTTAAAATTCTCGTTATTTAAAAATAGAGTGTACATATATTAACATAATCCACAGATAAGACGAAAAAAAAATGATATAAATAAATAATAACTATAGTGCAGTTGAATAATTAGTTTTTAAGCAGATTCATCGGTTTTTCTTTTTAAATTTACTTTTAAAGGCCAAAGAGATTTTTTCTGCAAACTTTTTTTTCTGTAGGAAGTAAACTTGTCTTCCTATAACAACCAAACTAAAGTCTCGCTAGTCGCCAGTCTTTATCCAAAGTTTAATGCGATACAATGTTACTATCAATAGTGGAAAAAACGGAATTATAATTATTTATTTGCCTTGTGATAGCAAACGGTATCTTACAAGTGGAATTTTTAAATTTAGTCTTAATTTATAAGTCGTTTGATAAACTCAATTCGATTCTAAAAATAAGTTCCTTCTTTTGTTTTAAAAATATATTTTTTACTTTAGTTCTGAAGTAGGTACAATAAAGATAAATTCTTTGTAGTTTCACGGCTCAGACCAAACGAATGTGTCCGAACGAACGAACGGATTCGCCAGTAACAAGAGATAGATATAACTAAAATTTGCATGTTTTATAGAGACGTATCAAAATTAAATATTGTGTTCAGATTCAGAGTGAATAACTACTATCTTGGGAAATGTGCACATGGACTTCCTTTAATTATTAATTCACTTTTTTTACGTTCAAAGATATCTTACAAATCTAGGATCATCTAAAAATGTAGTTATGTAATAACAAAAACTAAAATGAAGTGACTATGGTGAGCAGTGATATTCAAGTTTTGAAAAGTTGGTAATTGTGTATACAAAATGGCTTTTAATAGTGTGAGCGAGTTTGTAGTGAAATACTGGAGAAAGAAGATGTACGGGTACACTGTTTTGATAGGTGGGTCTTATTTTTTTAAGATTGACGCAATAATATAATTGTATGAACCCAAATAAACTCAAGTTACACAATTTTTTTTAATAGAATTAATCTAAATTAACTTTTTCTGAAAGCAACATAAAGAATTACAAAACTTAAGTGTTTGCTGGAGGTTGAGCCGAGAGTTGAGAGGCGACCGCGCACCGGAAGACGCAGAGTAGACAAAGTTTGTAAGTTGGCCAGACGACCGGTGGTTGATCTTACAATAAAAATATGCCGTACATTAAAAAAAGGTAGCAACACTGCAATACCGACTTTAGTGAAAGTGATGTGGGTCAAGTACCAAGGTTTCGTTATCAAATAAGTTTTTTCTGCTCTCATTCGGCTATTTTGATAAATGGGTTTCGCAATAACTAGAACCATTATTTGTTATGTAAAATAAAAAATAGTTTAGAATAACAATCAAGTGGAAATTAATATAAACCTGACAAAAAAGGCGTCATGAAGTCTTTAAAAGTATGATTTAGCTTACAAACTTTTGATTGTATACCCTCCGGCCTTGGTAGGTAAGGTAAGGGTGTTAAATGGTATAGTGGCGGTCTAGGTCGGCGTAACACTTCCGGTTTTTCGGTATTCCAAAATAGTTCTGTTCTTTAGGAATACAGTCTAGGGCGCACGAGACCATAGACAATTCTGTTACACCCTCCTAGACCGCCACTATACAAAGCGTAAAGGTAGAAAAAAATAATATAAGTAAAGTCATAATTATTTTGTTAAAGCAAGAATGTGCCCTATTCTTTTTGTTCTTTTAGAACGCACACGCTATAAGATTCATCTTTAGTGTGTCAGTTCTGCCGGTCAGACGTTATTACGCTCTTACAGAGTGTTCTTAAAGTTTATTTTCCTTTTCCAGATGACAAAGAGGGCTTCCATGGGAACCTCAACATGGCGTCCGTAAACTCCAACGGGGACTTCCCCGATCACCCCGACAAGAAGATAACAGAGACTGACGCAGAGAAACAACCACTTTCGGGGGTAAGTTTAAACTTATCTATGAAAAACTTATAATAATAATAACGCATCACACTCAGAGCCCTTTACTAGGAAGATCCTGTATCTAGGGTGCATGAAACATAAATACGAACATTACACCCAGACCGGAAACAAACGGAAATGTTCGCTCCGCCGGCAATCAAACCCAGGTGCACACGCGTCTCAGTCCACATCACTTCCAATTGGGCAGTCGAGTAGGTTATAATACTGGAATCAAGCACGTTATAGCAGCTACGCTTACTGGAATTTACTTATGATTGTTATAACCGCGGCGATAAGCTGGTCCCGTCACGATGATTTAAAAATATTGTTATTAGCTTTGTACGTGAATACAACCTTAGTGTCTCATTACTATTTAGAGAGCTTAGTTTTCCGTAGATAGCAGTCAAAAGATAGGCATAGAACCGACCCCGGGCGGATTGGAGATCGCGGTATGCTTCTTTAAGTTTTTTCAAAGATGGACGTTGCTGCCCGTTCTTTGAATGTTGCATAGTCGCCTTTTACGACACCCATGGGAGAAGATGGATGGTCGTATTCTAAGCTGTCATCCCATGCCTCTGTCTTCATAAAATTACTTTTATTAGCAATGTTTATTATAATATCACTGTTTCGATTCCAAAGTTTGAAAAGGCGTCTAGTCTGTAAACTTATTAAAAACTGATTGTTTGATTAGACTAGGATATACATGGATGTAAACTTATTTGATAAAAGAAACAAAACATAAAAAAATGAATTGCGGACCTACTCTAAAGCTAAAGATATCAATGGACTTTGCGAAAGGCAACGAACTAATAAACTATTGATATGTTTGATAGATGTCGACGAGGCGAGGTCCGTTTTAATTTTACTTTACTTTAAGACGCTATATGAGTTTTGAAGGTTTTTTAAATCAAGTAATTCTCTTAATCTATAGGAGGTAAAGATCTGGAATTTCAATATAACCTTTTTGAGGATATAACTAAGTTTTTTATAATTGAGAAACACTAGTGGAATCAAAAAACCTCGATACATTATTTCATCAAAGATAACCTTTTCAAAAAACGGGAATAGCTAGTTCTTCGAAATGACTTACTAGTTTTTGTTAAAACTACCTAGGAATAATGATAATAAACAAAATTAAATTCTGGTAATTCAGATTTGATTTAAAAGTAATAATTAAAAAGATATTCAATATTTACTACTTTTTCCAATGAAATGTAGTAACCGATGTGGGCGACTGACATATGAGTGTCCCTTGCTCTCAGTATGCAATATCAAAGAGATAGACTCTGTTCATTCGCTCGTTCCATTTATTTGTCGTATATCGTCTTAAGGCCACGCGCACATCTGGCGAGGCGCGGCGAAGATACCTAGGGTAAAACTAACACTAATTTGCACTCTAAATCCTATAGGCATAGTTTTCAAAACTGCGAAAAATTATTATAGTCTTCGTTATGAACCGGCACGCGATTGCTCCTCATCAACTCTGCGCCAAAGAGACCAGGGGGTACTAATTACGGCCACATTTGCAACATTGCTTTTCGTCCTCAAGAGTGTCAAACTCAATACAAAAATAAAACACAAAGAGGACGAAAAGCAATACTTATTGCAAAAGCGGCCTAAGTTTACGATTTTTAACCGACTTCATTAACCGACTTCAAAAAAGGAGGTTATCAGTTTGACCTGTATGTATGTATGTATGTTCGCCGCGATTATCTCGAGTTTGGCTGAACCGATTTTTATGCGGTTTTCACAAAAGTATTTGTTACATTCAGGAGAAGGTTTTAGTACCTATTTTAACCGACTTCAGAAAAGAGGGAGTTCTCAGTTTTATGTTGTGTGAATTTATTGAAGGCGGGTCTCTTTTTTTAAAAAGAAATTATAATTTTTTCAGTATGTTCGGCCTCGTCGGGTTTGCACTGGGGTTAATTTTGTTCGATTTCTCTCACTGATCCATTATTATTATTATTTTAATTTAATGGACTTGACTCCATTTCAGTGGAGTATTTTGCCAATGTCAACTTCACTAATTAGGTAAAAAGGGTGGGCTATAGCATGGCAACGTTGTAGGTTATTATAAGTTTTTTGGATTATTCTTTTAAAGCCCGCTAACAAAACACGTGGTTTCGGAACCAACGTTAAAACAATAATCGTGACTAATCCATGTTTCTTAGGGGAAGGTGTTAGTTATGGTGAGCTAAATCGCTCCTAGAATTCGGATTATTACATATTTTAAGTCACGACTTCATTTTGGTAATTCGACTTCCTTTTACAGATTATGGAAAGTACCTACGACTCATAACCATGTTTAGTCAGATATTCATAAGAGGTTTCGAAACCTATTATTTCCTTTGTTTTACTTTTTTTTAAACAACTTAACATTCGATAATAATAACTTTATCTTTCATGACTAAGAGTTTACACAATTTATTGGTTGCCAATGATTAGAAATTAATCATTAAATTCCTGAACGCTAACATCATTAATCTAAAGTAAATAATTAGTTATTATTATTATATTAGCCTATGTTATCCCACTGCTGGGTAAAGGCCTCTTTCCCCTCCTTCCACACTTCCCTGTCCTGGGCAGATTCCCACCAGACCCTATCGTGTATAATTTTGCATGTAGGTTCCCTAGGGAGTGTAGGTGAGCACTAAGAAAGGATTTCCGGAAATTCCCATAGGAACGGAAAAACCTGGATTTTTGTGTTTACAAGAAATCTGCGCGAGTGAAACCGCGGGGCAGCCTCTAGATATAATATATAATAATAATAATTTTAAAGTTATGTAACTAGACAGATTTTTCTAAGGGTATTTTGAAGCTTTACCAAATTGGCTTTCATGGTTAGTTCACGCAAGCAAAATGATAAATATCAAATTAGGTTTAATTTTGGTAACATTATGATACATTTGAAAAGGGTAAGTACCTATATAATTATGATGTAGGGAACAAACATTATTTTAGGGTTAGAGCTTCTTCTTTCGTATTTTTTTGTGGATTAATGATTAATTATTTGACTGCTCCGTAGCTCAGTTGGCAGTGATGTGGACTGAGAAGCGTGTGCACCCGGGTTCGATTCCCGGGCGGGGCAAATATTGATATGATGAATATCGATGTTTGTTTCCGGTCTGGGTGTGATGTTTGTCTCTGTGTGTGTTTCGGGCACCCTAGATACAGGTTCTTCCTAGTTAGGGGCTCTGAGTGTGATGTGTTATTATTATTATTATAATTAATTAATATGGTTTTAAATAAGTTGAACTTAGAGCAGCTTAGAGAACTGTAATTAAAAACTTATTTTAATCCGACTTCAAAAAAGGAGGTTATCAGTTTGACCTGTATGTATGGATGTTTGTATGTACATAATTATGAAATACTAATCTGAATACCTACACTACAGCGTACAGCCCTACACGATTTGAACTTTATCTGATCGAACTAAATTAACTTAGTACTTACAACCTTTTCCGCATTTTAAAAAAGATTACCTTTTCCTGAAACACCGGAAGTCGACAGTTTTTGAAATGGATCGATTATAAAGTCACGTTTTCATCCGACATGATATTTCACGTTTAAAATGTTACCTTTATAATACATTGTAATTAAACTAGATAACATCTTTATATAACATCTAGTCGACCCGGCGAACTTCGTTCCGCCTAACCTATTACTATGTTGCTCATGTATTGTACATATAAACCTTCCACTTAGATCACTCTATCCTTTAAAAGAAACCGCATCAAAATCCGTTGCATAGTTTCAAAGATATATGTAAGCATACATAGGGACAGACGCGGGAAGCGACTTTGTTTTGCATAGGGCAATTAACGCAATTCCAGAGAGCTATAAAAAGGCTCGTATTAAAAAACTAATCAGTAATCAGTCATTTATTTGCATGAACACTGGGTATACAATACAGTATAGTATATATTTTAAACTGTATAATTGTCGCAAAGGATTTCATCTGTAATGTCAATTATATCTTAAGAAGCAAATAAATAAATAAAATAAAATAATTCCCTTCAGAGTTCTGCCATGATGTCTGGCATGCAAATACTATTATAAACATATATTATTATATTATTATAATCCTAACATAGTCTGGAAAATAAGCACGATAAAGGTGAAAACACTCAAAAGTGAAAAGTACTAAGACTGGCGAGCTAGTAGAAGAGATTTGTGTTAGAAAGAGGCGCTTTGTCACTTAGTGAGATTTGTCTTAATAGCTCTGCTGGTAGCTACTGGCCGTTATGCTCAAATGTCTCTTTTTTTCAGAGGAAGGAGGAACGATGGTGGACGACGCTGATGCAGGTGGCGGTGCCCTTCTTCATCGCTGGAGCAGGCACCATCGGAGCTGGTCTGGTCTTGGGCACAGTCAGGGTAAGTACTTTTTTCGCACAACAAGTATTCATTATGTAATTTCCTATATTTTTTTTCCAGTATATTAGAAACTAGTAAGTTTTTCTAATTACCGCATCACACGAAAAGCCCCTAACAAGAGATTACTGATAACCTGTATCTTAGGGTGCCCTTATCATATACAGAGACGAACATTACACCCAGACCGAAAACAAATATCGACTTTCATAATAAAACAATGCTCCGCCCGCCGGGAATCGAACTCAGGTGCACACGCATCTTAGTCCACATCACTGCCAACTGAGCTACGGATCAGTCAAAATACAAGTAGAGTAAGCCGTCCCATTAATGGCCCCAGCTTGTTATTTGCATATTATTTATCATCATCAATATCAATATCAATATATAGTATAAAATGAAGTCGCTTCCCGCGTCTGTCCCTATGTATGCTTAAATCTTTAAAACCATGCTACGGATTTTGATGCGGTTTTTTTTAATAGATAGAACGATTCAAGAGGAAGGTTTATAAGTATAATACATGCACAACATACTTACATAGGTTAGGCGGCACGAAGTTCGCCGGGTGGACTAGTTGTGTATATTTACAGGCTGAATTTATTTGATACACAAAAAATGTTCGCATTGTGGTTTTACACCGACCGATTGTTTAACTTTTTCAATTGGTTTTGTTCGCAGGACTGGGAAGTGTTCATCAACGTCTCAGCAATATTTGTTTTAGTACCGTCTCTCTCAGGATTAAAAGGTAAGTCCTATGTATTACTAGCTGTCCCGGCGAACTTCGTATCACGCCTTACAATTTTTACTTCCGTTACATTCTTCCATATTTTCTCACCTTTTAAACCTTCCCTGGACTACATTTCAGAATCAAAATCTGCCATAACGGCCCGGCCGCTCTCGAGGTTTAGCAAGACTCACGAACCACGGTTCCTTTTTATATAATATAGTAGATATTTAGTAAGCAATATTTAGTCTTATCAAAACACGAGCTTTCCCGGCTTACTTCGTTACGCCATAGATTATAAGATACTACAAAAGACTTGGCTCTATAGACTATGTTCTTTTGACTGCCCAGAATGGCCGAATAAAAAACAAACAACAACAACAAACCACCTGTCAAAATATGTAAACAACAGAAAAAATATTGCACCTTGGGTTACATTATTTGAGTTTAGGTAAGGATCCCTATTTTTTTGAAAATCTAATATAGCCTATGACACTCGGGGTTAATGTAGCTTCCTACCAGTGAAAGAATTTTTCAAATCGGTTAAGTATTTCCGGAGCCTATTCGTTACAAACAAACAAACAAACAAACAAACAAATCTTTCCTCTTTATAATATCTTTATTTATAATATTGTCAAAACATATTTAAATTCCTAAGTTTAAAGACCTAAATAATTCACAGATTGTTACCTATTGTGCCCACAGAGATCTCAAAGATACGTAACTTTAAATATTAAACTAGATCGTCCAGTGTGATGCTGGATAAATATTTTGATACTTATTTTCCATATTAGTGTACGATTTGTATACCTTTTTTTTTGTATAAAGATACAGTGATTTTAAGTAGCGTTACTGCAGTTCTACTTCTCTGTTTTGTTGTATGGTAAATACGTGACATCCAGCCTAAACTGACATGCGTCAAATAACTAAAATGCTCTTTAACTTTTTATGAATAACAGGGTTATGAGGGTTATTCCCCGTTACTTTATCGATTGTTTGTAGCAAAATGAATGCGGTTCGATCGAATAAATATTGACAATCTACTCGAACTGTCTCGAACAGGACTAATGGGTCAGCCAATACTAGAGTTGTATAAGTAAGTAAATTATTTAATTACTCCGGGACTCACGGATAAAACTTCGCACAACCTTTGATTCTAAAATTTTGAGATTATTCTATAGCCTTTGTCACCAGGGGACATAGTGTAGCTTATCGCATCAGTGAGATCCTTTTTGAAATTGGTTAGTAAAGTACTGAACCGATTTTGATGCGGTTTTTAACAGAAGTATTTTTTACATTCAGGAGAAGGTTTTAGTACCTACCTATTTTAACCGACTTCAGAAAAGAGGTATTTTAAAGTTTATGTATGTGTCAATTAATTAAAGGTGGGTTCCTTTTTTGTAAAAAAAGAAATTATTAATTACAATATTTTGTTATTTATTTTTGTTTTGCTCTTATTCTTAAGAGTATTTTTTTTTTCTTATTAATAAGGTACTAAATTACAAAACTTTAGTCACATCCCTAGTCCTGCTAGGCTCATCGCAAGCCATGTGTTTACACTGTTCAAGTGGGCAAGCCATTATCTCTACTTGCTTAATAATCAAAGAAATGTCAAGGCATTGTGTTGAAAGAAATACACTCGACAAATGGTCTGTCGACTTCGTTTATTTAGGTGTAGAGTTGCTCTAATCAAACACTTAAATTACTAGCATAGCAACAGAAATTGATACCATGAACAGTGAAATATAAAACAAAAATACTAATCACGAAAAAAAAAATAGGGGCAGGTTTTTCCCCGTTTTCTTTAGACTGAACCACACTGAACTATTGCTTTAAATATATTTCCTGTAAATCAATGATAATCAATATCAATATGAATACATAGTTAGTATAAAATAAAGTCGCTTTCCGCGTCTGTCCCTATGTATGCCTAAATCTTTTAAACTATGCAACGGATTTTGATGCAGTTTTTTTAATAGATAGTGTGATTCATATAATCTTAAAGATAATACATGGGCAAAATAGTAATAAGTTAGGATGAACGTAGTTCGCCGGGTCGACAAGTAATTTTATAATTGGAGAGATCCGTCACGTAAATAAGTAAGTCACAATCAGTTTAACCAAATATATACATATCTTATTACAAACCTTAAAAAAAAAAAACTAAACAAAGAAATATTTACAAATAAAAAAATGCCTCAAAATCGCTGCCACCGGAAGGTACGGTGCCTAGCAGGCTGGCTGCGTTACCCCTCTGAATGGCGAGACTTATTCTCTGGCCAAGGTACGAGCCAGTAAGTAAGTAATTGTGTTTCCTACATCTAAAGATATCTATCCTACGGACTTCTTTGGAAGAATTTAATTTATAGCGGACTTTACATTACTTACAAAAAGGAATGTTCATAGGTAAAAACCGGATGTAAGTAAGTACATTTAATTTTTTCTCGTAGTTTCCAGATAGCTATAAAATTACACAATAACCAAATAAAGTACCTAAGTAAACAGTTCAGTGACGCGTGCGCAGCGTTTATAAGACAATCGATTTTCACAAATGACGTTATATTTTTTTTATCCTTGACAGTGGCTTCCTCTTGCATTGTTGTTGATAATAGCTCTTTCTTGCTTAAAGGCCTTGTTTCACATCAACTGAGCGATATAGCTAATAGAACAAGCTAAAGCTAGCTAGATATAGCTGATATTTTTCTATAATAAATAGCAATGAGCTTTGGTACTGGAATAAAATACCTATTAATTAATTTATTTAACCTATTACGATCTAAAATATATAATATCTTCTTAGTCTTTCTTTAAACAGACAGAAAACAAGGTTTTTCAGTGAGACAAATGCTCACTCGTAGAAACCTACTGGTATTCGGTATACTATAAAGGGCATTCCTAGAAAAGTGAACCTTTAAGGAACATACACCAAGTTTCTAAAATGATAATTACATTGCCTACTTCATAATTTTCCTTTAAAGTATTTTTTGTCACGTTTTGTACGACGACTCCAAGGTCTGAGATTTCAGAGCGAGGATTGTTTACAGTTTTTCTAACTTTGTTGCAATGCAACATTAAAATGTTCAACTTTAGCTCAGCCAAAGAAAGTCAAACTTGAATAGTAAATATTAGCAACAAAATAAGAAAACCCTGAGCTATTTCAAGCGTTCGCCAGCTCCGTATTATATCAAAGCATTCTCTGCAACGACAACCTAAAACCCATTTCGCGATAACCATCCGTCATATAACGCTACGATTTTACGCCATGCACATAATTGTGCATGTGCATAACTAATTACTTGAATGCAGTGATGATGTGGTACGGTTAAAATTAAACGTGATGAGTTTATAATAAGGCCCTTTTGTTGAGAAGCATTGTGTTTTTAAAGATGTTGTTTGAAATGACACGTTTCAAAGAGATTGTGAGAATGCATTTGTCATCGTCATCTTCGCTGAAACACGTCCACTGCTGGACAAAGGCAAACGACAAACATTGTTGGGGGGTGTAGTTTGCCATATTCACATGGCAGGCGCGTTGACATTCGTAAGAGGCGACTAAGAGGGGACCCTGAGATCGTTGGGTGCACGAGGCGGCGGCCTTGTGCATCCATATAAGCCCCCGAGAAGAGCTACGGAACGCGGGTGTCGCGTTTCCGTCGTTGAGCTTTGGACGAGCAAATCACGCACCATGTCTCCACAAAAAGAGGCTTAAAAGTTGCTGGAGGGTGTTGCGGAGATGAAACAGCTCGAATAGATCTCCCGTAACGCCCTTGCCACCACCGAGTTGTACACCGGCGGGGTTTTAGTGGGTGCGAACCCCACATAACCCAGCGGCTCCCTCTGGGGTCGTAGGGTACTCGTTAGGAGTTACTCCGCCTTTAAAAAAAAGGCGCGTTGGCATTCTTTGGGTGTGCACCTAGTCGCTTCTTACACGTCTCCCATGGAAGGAGATGATTTGGTGGTAGTATTCTAGGCCGGCACCGAACGGCACTCCCAATGGATGAAATAATTATGTTGTTTTATTGTCTCTAGGAAACCTGGACATGTGCCTGGCGTCGCGGCTGTCCACGCAGGCCAACCTCGGCAACATGACATCGGCCAAGGAAGTCATATCTATGGTGGTCGGGAACATATCTTTGGTTCAGGTAATTTAACAAAAACTACTTATTAACGAGGTGAAAAAAAAAACAGTTTTAAATGTGTCTTTCGGCTGAAATTATGATGATGAATAATAATAAAACAAATGCCTGTCGTATCGACAACGGCGACCATCGACATCATAAGGACGACCTTCCGAAGTTAAGTTAACGTGCCTTACGAAGTACGGGATATGGTTCTATGCCTACTTACATCATATATTTTATAGGTACTGGACGTATTATGCCCAGTTTTGGCATAATAAATACCTACCCAAGATATTGAGAAAACAAAAAAAAAAGGCGATGGGTTCGTTAATGCTTCTTGTAACAACTCACCTAACTAGCCATGAACAAGGCCAATAATTTTAACTGAGTATTGTTAGTTTGAAATTATATTATGAGTCATCCTCAATCTTCAATCTTCAACCGCATTGCGGGAAATAACGCAAACCGCAAAATTTATTACGGAATTGTGAGCAAAAATAATTTATTGTCAGACAGAGTAGTTTGTAGATAAATTTGTGTTGAATTAAAATTAAAAATGTTTAACGATATTTGAAAAAAAACACTTTACATATGGGTATCCTGAGTAGCGCAGTGGTTACATTGGTGAGCACTTTTGTATGACGTATAAATCGATATTTGTTTCCACATAAATGTTATTGTGCTGTGTCTGCAGTTTTCGGGCATCCGAGACACAGAAAAACACTAGAGTAGATATTCTACCTAGGTACCTGATTTCCCATATACTCGCTTATACTTCAACATCGCGAATAAGCGTTTTATCTATTTTGCAGGAGAGACAAAAAAAAATATGTTTTGGTTGAAAACATAGTGTTTTTATTGGTCGAGGAGAGAGGGTTCGCGGTGTTGAAGTATAAGCGACGATAGATAGTCACCTCCATGGTTCACTTTACAGTGATGTTGGCTATAACTTTGAAGGTCCGGGCTCGATTCCCGGAGTACCGATGATTCTTTCCTGAGTCTGGGTATTTTGTATGTCTTTGTATATGTTTCGGGCAGACTAGATACAGTTTCTACCTAGTTAGGAGCTCGTGAGTGTAATGCGTTAGTATAATGTTAGTAGAATCATTTGACAGAGGAGGGCTCATATGGGAACCTCTCCAGGCGACTATTGTCGTAAGGCAAGGCAAACATTTGTTTACCTGAGCCAATTGGTGGGCACCCTGAACTACCTCGCCTCTCACAGCATAGAATACTTTACCAAATACGGTATCAATAGCAATTAGATTAGATGTAGTCTAATTTACTTTCAATAAGTGATATCTTGTATCCTTTATTGAACTAGAGGCTGCCCCGCGGTTTCACTCGCGCAGATTTCTCATAAACACAAAAGTCCCGTTTTTTCCCGTTCCCGTGGGAATTTCGGGAAATCCCTTCTTAGTGCTCACCTACACTCCCCAAGGAACCCACGTGCCAATTTTCAGCTTTCTACGCCAAGTAGTTTCGGCTCTACGTTGTCTGTCAGTCAGTCAGTCAGTAACGGAAGAGTTTTATATATATTGATTAAGAATTATTTGATTTGATTTGATATTTGATAATGATTAAGTATTATTATAAATTCCTAGGTGCAAGCAATAGTGGCGGCTACAGTGGTCTCAATCTTCGCGATAGTTGCAAACACGGTGACGGACCGGGCCATCAACGGCTCCTACGTGCTACTTCTCATATCGTCTGCCGTCTTCACTGCCACCACCACGTGCTTTGTCCTTGGTAAGTTTACTTATAACCTTTTTTATTATCCAGGAAAAAAACGACCACTGCTCTGTGGAAAGGCCTGCGCCCTAGATCGCCACTGGGACATATGTATGTATATTATTTGGGGAATTTTCCATAATGGTTTTGGCAGAATAGTCAGAATCCCCCCGCGAAGAGGCTTCACAGCCGATGCTGGAGGGGGTCGTGGAGTTGAACATAACGATCGAAAGATCACCCGTGACCCCCTTGCTTACAGCCGAGGAGGACACCGGCGGGGTTTTAGTGGGTGCGAACCCCACATAACCCTGCGGCTCCCCCCGGGGCCGCAGGGTAATCGTTAGGAGTTTCCCCGCCTAAAAAAATAAAATAAAAAGAATAGTCAGAATGCATCTTTCAGCACATACTGCGTTAAGTGTGAAATTACAGTGGCAGCGAGCGGCGCGGGTGAGCGGGTGGCGCGTTGAGTTGAAAACGCACATTTCAATAGATGAACACAGTAGCTACGGGGCGTTTGAGCGGTTTGGATACGGCACTTATTAAATCTTCAGTCGGCAACGGCATGACGTCCGAAGAACTCGAGTGGCAAAACGCAAACTTACTTGCGGACCCGCCCCGCTCGAAGCACACGCTTGTCACCCGCCCTGCCCGCACTTGGTACAACTCGGTACAAAACTGTTTCTTTGTCTTACACGCCAGCGGATTCTGCTGCAGTGCTGTAATATCACACTTAGAATCCCTTTTGGATTTGTTTTGATCACTTTCGCGCGACCTTCATCCAATAATCTTGCGCTAACTTCACAAGATTTGCTGATCACATTGTCATGAAATTTAGTACCTAGGCGAGTTGAGGGACCAAAATAATTGGATTGTTCCAAAATTTGTCAAATCGAAGTGGTCAGACGACCACGTCTATATTTATCTTGGTGTTGTAAGTTTCAAAATTTTGCGAGTTCACGCATTTCGGGGATGAACACAAAAATAATTATTACCTAAAGTCGGTAAATTCAAAGTTGATTTTTATCATAGAAGCGTGTAAATATCATAGCATTGAACTATTCAAAATTAATAATATCGCAAAAAAAAACTGAAAGTGACATTATTGATTGATTAGTGACTGATTATTCGATAGTAATTATTAAAAAGATCTATATATATCTAAATCATAGTTTTCTTTGTATCTAATAAAAATAATAAAATTGATTGATTACGATATCGATAGATCAAAGTAAAAACAAAGATAGAAATCTTAGGATCTGCAATAATATGATTATAGGCACAGAATGTATAGGTAGGTACCGAGTAGTGTGGCGGAGATTAACCAGCTCGAATAGATCTCCCGTGACCCCTTGCCAACAGCCGAGGTAGACACTGGCGGGTTTTAGTGGGTGTGAAGAACCCGGCGGCTCTCCCCGGGGCCGGAGGGTACTCGTTAGGAGATTCCCCACCTTAAAAAAAATAAAAAGGTACCTAGCTAGAAGTGTAAATAGGCAAACACAGTTTCTAATAAGAATAATTCCTTGCCCACAGACTTTGTGATGGTGATGGTGATCTACGCCTCCCACCGTTTTAAAGTGAACCCTGACAACGTGGCGACACCTCTAGCCGCGTCCATAGGAGACATCGTTAGCAACTCTGTGCTGGCCGTCACCGCGCAGTATATGTACGATCAAATACGTAAGTAGACCTCTAACATGGTTTGGGTGGTCGGCTGCGTACTCTACTCCATAGCACCCCTCGAACACTGCTAAGAAAAAAACGGATGCTTCGCGCACAGTCGAGACTCGTGTACGTGCACGCGTATCATGCTTGTGTGAGTGTGATAAGACGTACTATTTGTACTGAGCGGTAACTGAGAGGTAACCGAGCGCGGGGGCCGCACTTGCTGAGGGAGGCAGAGTGTGCCCATACTGTACGTAGTACTTTTATTATGCTGTGTTCATAGTGTAAAAAGCAAGGTCTTCTCTCCCCAGAGTGACACAAGGCTACGTAACAAACATAACTTGTCGCCTCCTTGTCTCCCGCGTGTTTAATGCTATTTCTTTCTCGCTCATCTCAGCATGATGAAAGAGTACCTGGCGGAGTATATAATGAGACCATGCTCTACTCAAACGATTTGGTGACTGAAGATTTGAAGACCTCCTTTACAATATTCGTCAATGTCGACCATTAAGACGATGTGGTCATGAGTCGCGTGAAGGGATTATGTGTAGTGGGAAAGCAGCTGCGCTTACCACAAAATATAGTTTGTGGAGCTAGAGACTATAGTCTCTTAGTGTCATTGAGACGGCTGACCGACACGACTGACGAGGAGCTAGATTTGCTGGACTTGAGGCAAAATTCTGAAAAACAAAAAATTACACAAAAAAGTATAGGTTGGTTGGGGTAGTATTTTGGTATTTTTGGTAACTAACGTTTTTTTTTCTATTGTTCTTGCTTAGGCACGGATAAGTGCATAATCAACGAACCTTGTCGTAAGTTTTAACAAAAAGTATTGAATAAAAAAGTTTCGTTTAGGTAGATTTCATAATATATTCCATTCCATTTTTCATTATTTTTGCTTGGCTTACAAATTGATAAACGAATAAAAAGATATGAAAATGACAAATTTATCATAATACTGTGGAATCAGTAAGATAATTATGATAGTAGCGATTTATTTGCAAAAATCCGTCTTTGGCATCAAATCAAAATTGATCGCTAAACGTGTACTTCTATAATCTTGGCGTGTGTTTGATTTATTTACGTCAATTGGAATTATACCCATTTCTGATTGTGTCTTTTTTTAAACAAATGACAAACGCATACATTTAAGCTTTTTAGAATGATAACCTATAAAATTCATTTAGGCAACATTAGTAAATAGTTTAGTTAGCGGCGGTTTCTTTACTCTGAGAGTTAGAGCATATTTGTAGGTTTCACACAAGTTTAAAACCACTGTTTCTTTTTATCTCTGTGCCAGTCTCCTTTTTAACCGACGAAAAAACAAAAAGGAGGAGGTACTCAATTCGTCGCGTATATTTTTTTTTTTTTTTTATGTATGATCACGCATAACTTTTTACTGTGTGGAACGATTTTGATAATTCTTTTTTTAATCGACAGGGTATACCTTGAAGTTGGTCCCATAAAAATTTGGAAATAAAATTCCAACCCTAAGGGTGGAAAAATAGGGGTGACTTTATTGTTCACTCACAGATTATATTGCCGTGTTGTGATTTACATGAAAACTGCTAGGTATAATTATGAGTCTTTTTTATATGAACTTTAATAATCATAATCTCAGCCGATAGACGTCCACTGCTGGACATAGGCCTCCCTCACAAATCGCCTCACCGACCGGTCGTGATCGAACCTCATCCTGTTAGTCCCTCAACCTTCACCAGGTTGTGTGGCCACCTTGTGGGGTTCGACCACCCTGTGAAGGGTGATTAGCTAGGGTCAAAAAAAAAATAAGCCCAAAAAAACTGAAAAGCAAAAAATAAAAACTTTTTATCAAAAAATTAAACCGCCGAAAAAACTGAAAAGCATTAAATAATAGGGAAACATTTTCTATTAGGCCTTAATTTACTCACTTCTTAAAGTAATTTTGGATTACCAAGAAATTTTGAGTCGGTGCCACAGATCACTAAATTACCTGAAATTCAAGGAAATAACAGAAAAACGTGTGTCGCTGCGCATCGCGCTTTACGTAGATAATGAATTTGCTTGTGTGGTGTGGCACCGACTTAAAATTTCTTGGTAATCCAAAATTACTTTAAGAAGTGAGTAAATTAAGGCCTAATAGAAAATGTTTCCCTATTATTTAATGCTTTTCAGTTTTTTCGGCGGTTTAATTTTTTGATAAAAAGTTTTTATTCTACCTTCACTATGCCGTCAAACCATCATCAGAGGGCCTATAACGGCCGGCTTTTGCAATAATGCTTTTCATCCTCTTTACGTTTTTTTTTGTATTGACTTTGACACGTCCCAGAGGCTAAATCAGCTTTAATATTACCGCGTCAGATTTCGATTCCGAGCTATAAATGATATACTTTTCATCTCATCATTATCATTTCATCCTAAAGACGTCTGGATGTAGATAAATCGCCACAACGACCGGTCTTGAGCGACCCTCATCCAGTGTACTCCCGCAGCTTTCACCAGGTCGTCTGACCTTTTAGGGGGTCTGCCTATTCTGCGTCTTCCGGTTCGCGGCCGAGAGCTTTTTGGCCCCAGCGACTATCTGTTCTACGATTAGCCAGCGATTAGCTATACTTGTCATATTTGGTTTTTGGTTAAAGAAGATATTTCCTCCCCACAGAGATATCTCTCTGGCAGCCTATAGCCCTGATCTGCGTGTACTACAGCCTGCTCCCAGTCTGGGTCTATATTGTGTACCGGAACAAGTACACCAAGAAAGTGCTCACTACAGGCTGGACACCTGTCATCTCCGCTCTCTTCATCAGTGGGTAAGTTGCCTTCGTCTCAGCCAAGAGGCCTTCCCCACAGTTCGCCACAAGTAAAAACATTTTGGGGAGGCTTTGCCATATTCGTCACGCAACGACAGTCATTCAACTTTGCCAATGCTTCAAATATTTTTTTTTCTGTTAACACTATAAGATTTTAAGATGTATAAAATAAAGTCGGATTACTGGAATATATGTATTTATGAGATTCTTTGGATGAAATATATTTTTTAAAGCGGTGCCGTCGTTCAGAGTTACCGAATAGAGCGGCAGGTATTTTCCAGGCTATACTTTAATAGCATTTTCTTTCACTTCTTTATTTGATTTCAAACCTTGCAAATCAGTATGAAGTGGGTGGCAAACCATATCGTCACCTCTTTGCACTAAAGAAATTGTTAATGTTCTAATTTACTGAAATATTTCTTTCTTTCTTCTCCAACAGTGTTGGCGGCATCGTCTTAGACCAAGCAGTGGACCACTACCGAGGTTACGAAGTCTTCCAGCCAATTGTGAATGGCATCGGCGGGAACCTGGTCTGCGTCCAGTCTTCGAGGCTGGCAACCTTCCTGCATCAGACCGCGGTGCCAGGGGAACTACCGCCGGGGACAAGGATCTTGGAGTGGCCATGGAGGACTTTGTTCTTTGGAAGTGAGTAGGAATAACTAATGACTGATTTGTGATGATGATTTTCTTCTAGTGCTGCATTAAATCATTGAAATATTTTTTGAATGGAAGCCAACTGAAAGTGTTCTAATCATCTTCGTAGGTAATGAAACATTTCAACTTCTTTGAAAGACTTTATCTAGTCCTTTTATCACTATTATCTCAGCCGAGAGTCGTCCACTGTTGGATGTTGGACAAAGGCCTTACTATAGATCCCCACAAGGACCAACATTTACTATAATCGCCAAGCTTGGATGCGGATTGGGTATCTCAGTATGGCTCTTAAAGATTTACATCAAAGGACGCCGCTGCCCCTTCTTCAGGTGGTCTCTTAGTCGCCTTTTACGACACCAATTAGTGATAGCAACGCCGACGATTAACGAGAAATGAGTAGAACATGCATCTTTTTCCTTTACACAGAATTTATTGTGCGTTACTTGAGCGAGAAAACGCTGGCGTTGGGACCACTGTATATGGAAGGAGATAAGGAGTATTCTATGCATACAGTATTTTAATATGTATATAAAAATCCGTTCTTTTCCCTTAAACAGCTGAAGCAGCGAAGGTAGCTCGCATGCTGCTGATCCTCGCGGTGGTTGGACAGATCATCTTCATGGTGGTGGCAGACTTCGTCTACCAGGGCCTTGTCACCATCGAGCTCGCCTTTGGGCTCACCTATATCGTCTGCTCTGTGCTGCAGGTAAGAACTGCAGCCATTTTTTAGGTAAAGGGAATTCGTTAACAATGTTTGCTCTAGGAACGAACGGAAGGAGCTTCGAAGTCGCGACCGACTTAACTTTCCTCTTAACCATGGAGGTAGTCAATAAAATTTTATTGCAATTTTTTGTCGCTATGCTATTATATAAGAGTCTATCTATCTATCTATTTTCTATCTATCTATATGTATTTAGGACGTGTTTCAATGTGTCATTAATAAGCTACACCAGTGTATTTTTCTGTTCGGTTGCTCAGGCAGTCAGGCATGCGTCTTTCCTATGACGCATGCCTGATCAACCATAGCTCATGTGTGTAATAGCGTACGTAACACTTAATACTGGACGAATCGAAAGTTGAAATCGCAAGATGAACTTAAGTGCAATTGAAAGAGCTCTGGGGTTGACATAGAGTTAAAAGTTACTTCAAAATGATTAGTAATATAAGTATTTCGTGATTCCAGGTAATGGTGCTACTCTACCTAGCCTACATCCTCATCCACTACATGTGGAAGAAGAAGAAGGACCCTGACAACGCAGCCATCCCCTACCTCACGGCACTTGGAGACCTTTTAGGATCAGTGTTCCTGGGTCTAGCCTTCGTCATACTGTCCCTTTTCGGAATGGAGTACGGGAATAATGTGCAATGAATTTTTGAATTTTGAGTTTTTTTTAATGAATTTTTAACAGAAACTTTATAACTTGAGTTTCTAAGGGAGCTCGTGTTGCTGTTTTGCTGGACGAAACTGTTCAGTTTTTGAAGTTAACGAATTATTGGAATCATGGTCGTTTTTAGGTGGAGCGTTGGGTCGAAAGGTTTAGGACAAACGTGGTTGCTATTAGAATAAAACTAATACAGAACTGGGTTTTGTGATAATTTTGACCATAGGTCAGTATTCAGAAAAGTATACCTATAATTGAGGATTTAAAGTTAAAGTGAAAGCACTTTAGGCGGCATAAATACCTTTGTTTACGTTTTTAGTTAGGGGGTAAATTTTAGCAGATTAACCATATTTTCCATTGAATCAAAGCCGAAGAATAATGTCAGATAAACCATATTTTGTATTGTGTTAAAGCAAAGAAATGGAAATGCATTTTTAAAGAGTAGATTAACGATACAAAATAAAGGAACACATTATGTAGCTACTAAAAATTAGGACGAAAATAATACATGAAGTGACAAAAAAACGATAAATTTACGACTTTAGATCAGACAGTTACAAGTTTTGATAAGTTACAAAAGGAGTTTTAATTGCTGACTTTACATTTAGTGATTTAAAAAGTTACAAATATCTTAGTTGAACTTTCTAATTATTATATTATGTATTTATTTTTATCTATAACGGTATTTTTCAGTGAGAATTAATCAATTCTTTAGTCATGTGCCAATCGCCAATCCAGAAAGATATTGAAAGTTCCTTCATGACAATGAGTATTTTTTGTGGGTTCGCGCTTATTTCTAAAAGTCAATTTTTGGAATAAAAATACCTTTTTTAAATAGTTCTAAATAATAAAATAGTAGGCACGTAGCATTTTTTAATTAAGTATTATTAAAATTGTTAGCTTTGCTACCTTTTGAAATATGGAACCCGGTTTTTTTATTATGTTTTAAACTTCCGCCCCTTCGATTAAAAAAAATCATGAAAAATGCATCGGTGTTCATAGTTTGTATTTTGTAGTTGTTTTTTTTTACAAAATACATAGGTTCACCCTTAATTGAGTAAACACAACTTTATTATTATTTAGAGTATGCTCAAATTTTCAAAAATAATGCGTTCCTTATTTCTCTTTTACTTCGAAGACATAAAAAGCAATACCTACCCTTAATTTAAAAAAAAAATAAGTTAGTAAGCAAATATCTAAAGGCGTGACTGCATAATAATATTTTGCCTAATAAAAAATAGATAGGCAATAATAATATCAGCAGTAAAATATGAAATAGCAATTTTAATACTAGACCACTTTATTTGTTGTTTTCACGATATGAGCTTATATATCAGTTGTACAGTGAATCGTAAAACACAAATTGCCTCGCTGGATCGCTTTTTAACAATACCTTATCAATTATAAATTTAGCGAAGCCTAGATAAGAAAAGAGAAGAGAGTACAATAATGCAATTAATTAGTATTAAAATTAAATAATAACTGTTATTAGTTATACGTTCTAATGAATTCAGTGTATAGTGTATAATAATGTAGGTAAGTTTATCAAAATAGACAAAGATATTACCATACCATTTTTTATTAGATATAGGGATATATTTTTATAGTTAGATAGTAAAAGAGTAGGCCAACGAAAGCTTTCCTATTTTTTATAATATTACCGAGATGTTATTTGTAAAAATAATCCTTTCAAATAATAATATTAAAAAGAAAGCGCTGACGTGGCGAGATTAACCAAAAAAATATTATGAATTTATTATTTATAAGTTTAATTTTAACAAAGTATTTGATTGGTATTATGTTTCGCATGTGGAAATAAATCGCAATATTTTTTTACACTTGTTTTGTATAATTTATCATAAAGAAAAAAAAATGTCAATAAAATCATCTATGTACGAAGTTTTTATCAAGATGCACCGCTTTATAAGTATTTTTAAAACATATTCCAATGAATTTATTTTAACACTGCGACGTTGCTGGACTTAACACCGACTAAGTAGATAACTGTGGCTTGTTCAAGAGTGAACCATTTCTGTGAACTTGACATAAGCAGAATACCCAACAGAAGTGGTGTACAGTCCATAAAATAAAAATATTGTTTTTTATTTCCATATTAAATCAAAGAAATACCTACCTTATGTTTAAAATGTATTCTTCAGTAGTTTTTTTATTTCTATTACATTTTACTTAATTATTTTACTTTTCAATTGAAAGTTAGTAAATACCATTCCGTAGGCAGCTTCTGTGATATATGTAGTTTAGGCTATAAATTGTCCATATTAATTTTAATTGTATTATATTTTTTGTATAGGGTACTTAATAAAATTTTATCATTTGACCTAGTGTAAAAATTGTAAATAATTTTTGAAAATAAACGTTAAAAAACATACCTTCATTTTATTTACTTGCTGGCGCCTTCAAATATAAAATTTGCAAAAAACAATTATAAATTATTTCACCGAACACAAGCTAATATGAATAAAAATAAAATGTTTTCGTGCAAAAAACCTTACATACATTACAAAAAAACCTTTCGTAACAAAAAAAATCTTACGCCATCTCTAGTGAATTTTCCGAAACAATAAGCTTAAAGAGTTTAGTTGTAGGAAAATTCCGCTAGATGGCATGAAGTATTCAAAAGGTGATCTAAAAAATTGTAAATAGCTGGCTTTTTTGCCGGGACCTGGAATTTGATACTTCGGTTCAGTTGTTCTCCACTAGATTGGTCTGCTGGCTGCTGGATACGCCACATTTATACAAAATTCCTATCATACTCCTCACCGACAACAGCGGGTAATGGACTGAGGATGTCATATCTCAAAAACTGTTAACCGCTGCATTCGAAGATATCATATTAAAGGTTTTGGACAGGTGGTAAGACAACCTGGCGAAGGTTGCGCGAATCCACTTGTGGTGGAGGGTATGCCCATTATTGAAATTATTTCGGCTGACTGAGATGATTTAGTATGTACAGTCACGGACACGGTCGGCGTAACACTTCCGGTTTTTCTGTATTGTAAAATAGCTCTTGTTCTTTGGTAATACAGTCTAGGCCTGACGAAACCATAGACAAATCTGTTACGGCCTCCTAGTCCTTGACTGTACCAGACATACCAAATAAAACTCTATGTCAAACTTCCTAAAAGTAATTCTATCGCTGGGACGGAAAGGCTTTACGTTCAGCCCCTACATAACCTTAAAAATAATCCGAACCACTGACATCTCCCGCCCAACGCCTGCGATCTGTCACCATCGTGACTCCACACTCCTGGTGCAGCTCAACTGCGATCGTTAGCCGCGCGGTGGAGGGTACAAGGGGGGCAGGCAAGAGGCAGCAACACGCATGCGCGTCCAGCCGACAGTCGAACCCGCGCCACCGCCACGCCCGGCGCGGCAGAGCTCCGCCACCGCCGACCCGCCACTAGGCTAATATTAACCCGCCTGAACGCGCGTCGAGCGCGTATCGATTGGCTAACTAGGAATGGAACCCGGCGCCCGTAACTAGGTTATCCGTCTACTAAATATAGCGGAAGGTGCGCGTCCACGTTTCAAGGTCCCGCGCGCGTGCCACAGATGATCCTTATTGCCGCGCGGTAAGGTTGAAGCCGCGCGGGCACGGTGCTGCCACTAATTATGTAACACGCGTTCGCGTTCGCGCCACTGCTAGCCCCAGGCCGCGGTTTCCCGCGCGGCTCTCACCGCCAGGAGTGCATGGATGATTTCATTAGGTATGTAGATGTAGCCATCATTGCCCTAACTGGGCTCACTAGCATGCACAGACCATGTAGATTTGGAAAGCTTCTAGTTGGCTTAACTTTACAGTCGTGTTATTGATTGTCCTATATCTAAAAGTAGATTTCACCTTGACCGGTAGAATACTTGCTTTTTGTAGAAAAGCCGCTCTTTTATGATGAAGGATCGCCATCATCGTTTGTGGTTTCGGTAATGCTGATATTGAAAGGAAAATTTACTGTAGATTTTCACATATTTTCCACTCGAGCGGTTCTGAGATCGACCGCGAGATGGCGCCAAAAATATTGTATTGACACAAAACCAATCCTCAATCAATGAATAATGTCCACAAACTATCTTAGAAGTATTTTGTGGAAAATTAATCTTATATTACAAGATACTCATTGTAGTCACATTTAGTGCTTAGCAAATTTTAACGCAAACATCTATCGATAATGGGAGTACTTAGATGCTTAGGTACCTACTTACTCAATAAATCAATGCATATATCTAGTACAGTGGCGGACACGATCGGCGTAACACTTCCGGTTTTTCTGTATTGCAAAATAGCTCTTGTTCTCTGGTAATAAAGTCTAGGGCCGACGAAACCATAGACAAATCTGTTACGGCCTCCTAGTCCGTGACTGTACTACTCAGATCTTTTAAAAGTCGCGAAAAAACATTCGGGCCAATTTCAGCATGCTTCGAAATATTGAGTTTACAAGGAAACCGAAAACTACTTGGAACTTTGGGACTAAAAAAAGTCGCTTCCCGCGTCTGTCCCTATATGTATGCATAAATCTTTAAAATAATGCAACGGATTTTGATGCGAATTTTAAAAAGATGGTTTGATTCAAGAGGAAGATTTAAATGTAAGAAACATGCACGCACCACATAGTAATAGGTAAGGCGGTACGAAGTTTGCCGGGTCGACTAGTTTGGTAATAAGAAATCTGGCTTGTCATCTGGCATAGGTGGTGACTGACATTCGCAGTCAGTATTTGGAGTCTACCTCGAGTTTAATCTCGGACAAGATGTTCTTGAAACAGACTAACTAACCTGGCTCGAGCCGAATCATACTCCTTCGAGCATATACTTACTTACAGTCTTGAAGACGGAACTCGACTGTAAAACGTAGTGATTTACCTTCTCTCTGCTCGACTGTGTGTATCGATTTGGAGCGAAGAACGATTGTAAGAAAACACTCAAAGTGTCAAAATCATAGAAAAATTTTACTCTCTGGTCAAAATGTAACTTTATGTTAGGTACCCCCTATGCGGACCACTAGGTAGCTTAAAGTTAGTTATACAATGCACGCACATTTGTCACGACATGACATGTGGTGCCGTCCCCACTCATGGGTGTCTTAAAAGGCGACTAAGAGAACACCAAAAAGATGGGAAGCAGCGGCAGCGTCCCTTTTAAAAAAACATGAAGAGCCATACTGCGATCGCCAATCAGCCTGCCAAGCGTGGCAATTGTGGCAGTTCTTTCTAAAAACTTTTTGTTCCTTTGGCGATGTGTGGGGCAGGCCTATTGTCCAATAGTAGATGTTTCTTGACTAGATAATGAAATGACTGGATAGGGTCTTGCAATGAAACTTCTCTCGTTTGGATGTGTTGCTGTGTTTGGAGATTCACGTTAATTACACCTTTATTCGCATAACATAACATAATCTCACGCCTTTTATACGCCTAAGAGTTAGGCAGAGGCACCAGCTCAAGAGCCGGACCAACATTTAGCCGAGTTTATGCTTTATTACCAACGTGACAAGGGGCCAGCTTGTCGCCGCGGTTATAACGACCAAGCGGCCGGGACCGAAGCACGGAATCATTTTACTTTTCGGACAATCAGGTGATTCAAGCCTGCAATGTCCTATCCAACTAAACAGCCACAACGTGATTCTTGTGAGAAATCAATATGTGGTGTTTTCTGCGGGGATCGAACCCACAACCTTCCTTGCCTTAATCACCAACACCTAATAATCTTTATTCATTCCATGATATTCATGTGACTGCTTGATTTAAAATGAACGTTTCTCGGCTTAGATTGAAAATACTTCATCTAGTAACTTAATAGGCAGTATAGTAAGGCCCAACTTTTTATACCTTAGTATCTACATAGGTTAGCAAAGGCCCAGTTTTCTAGGGTTCCTCGGTAGCGACGCGGCGACCGGCCTCGTGCCGCGAACTTTGGCATTAGTCGCAGGGGTCGCCAACCGGCCCCTTCGATCCAATTTTAATAGAGAGTAGGTAGGGAGTAGGTGTGTGCGACGGGCTGCTTCTGTGCTATGGCATTTGCTATAGCCAAAGTATAGTTCTTGACATATTTGTTTGTGAAACTAAAAGTGGCCACATCAGGTAGCAAAAGAATATATCTAAGATGATTATCCTGATAGATCCTTAAAAATTCTAAGCAAGATTATCTAGGGTATTAGCGACGTATATTTTTTATTTCGGCCAATGTTTAGAAGATTATAATTATTTATCAGAAGTGGCGCTAGTTTCGCACCAATAAGTTTAAGTTTGCTTCCGTTTACTCCGATATATACCATGTTAGCCATTACGGCTCATCTGAAGGGTAATGCCAATTTAGACCAGTGTCCCCGTGTGACCCGCACCGTGTCCCCCTTTCAATTTACGCAAAAAGTATAAAACTTTCAGATGATCGAAATGATGTTAGCTAAGTCGATTAAATGCAATAATATTGTAAAGGGGTATATAGGTTTATTTATATTAGTATACTAGTCGACCCGGCAAACTTCGTACCGCCTAACCTATTACTATTTTGTGCATGTATTATACTTATAAACCTTCCTCTTGAATCACTCTATCTAATAAAAAAAGCCGTATCAAAATCCGTTGCATAGTTTTAAAGATATAAGCATACATAGGGACAGACGCGGGAAGCGACTTTATTTTATACTAGTCGACCCGGCGAACTTCGTACCTCCTTATCTATTACTATTTTGTGCATATATTATACATATAAACCTTCCTTTTGAATCACTCTATCGTATAAAATAAACCGCATCAAAATCCGTTGCATAGTTTTTAAGATATAAGCATACATAGGGACAGACGCGGGAAGCGACTTTGTTTTATACTATGTATTGACTATGTATTGATGATATGTTACGAAGTTCGCCGGCTGAATTTTTTTACAACTACGAACTTTTTAGAAGAAGACCTACTTTTTTTAAGGTTCCGGGTACCTACTTGTCCCGAGACCTTACTATTAATATGACTATTCCGTTCGTCCGTCCGTCTGTCAAAGGCACTTATTTCTGAAACGGCACAACTAATCTTAATGAAATGTTTGCACGAAAATTGTCTTGATGTCCAAAGAATACTAACTAATATTAAAAACTTCAAAAAATTACGTACATTTAGAGATAAATACAAAATCTTAGATTTTTTAACCAATTTTGTAGAGCCTCCACAGAGAAATCGACCGAATAACAAATTTATACTGAAAACTATGCGCATGCTCGGCTAAACGTGGGTCCGGCTCTTGAGCTGGTAACTCTGCCTAACCCTTCGGGCAATAAAAAGCGTGAGATTATATTATTTTTTATCCTAAAGCTAGCCAATTTTACACAATAAATTTCTTTCGGAACCTTCTAAGTGCCTTCTAGGCCCTCGCATTTGGTCGTTTATTTTATTTGCACATCTTTTTTGAGATTTTTAAACAACGATAAAAACAGTTCAATAAATAAATGATATTGGATCCCACCAACAGATGGCGTTTCAATACATGATGGCAGTAGCCAACGGTTAAATATTTATTTGTTTTGTGGCCATTAAACTTTTATGTTCGATCCCATTGTGCGTGTGCGCAGCGACCATAAAAAAACGTTTATTTTTGGTTATTTTAAAAGTGAGGGTTATATAGATCCATTGTTTTCTGTGTCAACGATTCCTCCTTACCTTTTCTGCGTGCATATTTTATATACCTATCTGTAAATCGGCGAAAAACTTAATTTTAAACGCTATGATCATCCTCATCTGACAAAACTCACTGAAATATGTCACTTTAAACGTATAACCTAAAATAATGCGTCCTTTTACGCGAACAGTGGCGCCAATCTAGAACAAAATAATATCTTTAGGCTTTTTGTCAAAACAGGGCTTCCTAGTGCATTAGATCTTGTTTCATAGTATTGTATAAGGATTTCTAATAATATTTAGGTTTTGACTGTTATTGTATTATGTACTGTTTGTTGTTATAAGTGGCCACTTTTAGCAACAAACCTAGGCTCTAGGGCCTAGGCTACCACCACTATATCACTGGTAAAGCTAGTTAGATATTAATAAATCAAAATTGTCCGACCTTGGTTCGGTATTGATTTAGAGTCATGAATTATGTATCGGTCAGAAAACTCGCAGTACCTTATTTTACTGAAATTACGTATAAAATTATTCAAGACCTTATATATCGTATTATTGAACAACCACCATGCGGATGCGAGGTTATTTTGCCTTTAAGTAATAGTTTTATTTTATTATGTAACCATTGTAAGAAAATAAACCAATGAGGGCATAAATAAATTAAATAATCATAATCAATATATATAAAACTCTTCCGTTACTGACTGACTGACAGACAACGCAAGTCCGGGCTAAAATTTTGCCCATGGTTTCCTTGGGGAGTGTAGGGAAGCACTAAGGAATTCCCGAAATTCCCATGGGAACGGGAAAAAACGGGATTTTGGTGTTTATGAGAAATCTGCGCGGGTGAAACCGCGGGGCTGCCTCTAGTCTCATTATATGTTCGCTGAAAACTTTAAGTATTATAAAATAAAAGTAAGAGAAACGCTTTAGCTGAAAAAAGGTAGGTATGTAGAACCATGAGACTCAGAGCGAGTCCAAGGCTGACATTCACAGTGGAGTCGTTCCTCGAACTTGCACTCCAAAGTGTCAAAATGAAACTAAATCGTTCTCCACTCCAAACTAATATACATAAGTAATTTACACTAAGAGAAAGTAAAGTTTGAAACGCTCGATGGAGTACAAAACGGCTTGAGCCAGGATAATCAGAACTTCCTGTTTCTGTCGTCGAGCGTTGGGCGAGCTATCCCACAATGTCCCCCCGAGAAGAGGCTCCACAGCCGATGCTGGAGGGGGTCGCGGAGAATTATCACTGCCCGCGACCCTCCTGCCAACAGCCGAGAAGGACACCGGCGGAGTTTTAGTGGGTGCGAACCCAACATAACCCTGCTCCCCCCGGGGCTGCAGGGTACTCGTTAGGAGTTTCCCCTCCTTAAAAAAAAAGGATAATCAGAACCAGGGAACCTCTTCTCCGAGTATCATACTTGACCGAGTAGCCTTCAAACACTTACTGTGAATGGTCAGCCTTAGGGTGTATTCACGTACAAAGCTGGTAATAAGCGCTTGTTGGCGCTGGTTCGAAAAATATCCGAAATATTTAAATCTAATTGAATAAATAAAGCCCAATTATTTGCAACGTCTAGTCGTTTTTGCTAATGAATTTAATTTTAAATTGTACTAAACAAGCTATTTACCCGTAACGGGCAGAAAGCCCCGCGGGGCCCGACACCTGGGCCCCTGAATATTTGACTACATCCGGGGCCGGGGTTGGGTCCCTAATACGTGCTTCCAGTTAGTACTAGATTTACGTAATTCTTATTAAATTAAATTGTTACGCCAAGTGGAGATTATGGAAAACCCCCACATTTACATAAATAATAATTATAATAATCGTTTATTTCAGTTGCATATACAACCATATCTTAATCTTAAAACACACATAATTATACTTTAACATTAAAAACTTGAAAAAGGATGCTGTTTAATATTTTGTTGTTTATAATTATAGCTCAGTGGCGTAGTGCTTCGCGCCTTTGATAAGGGCACGGCAGGTTGTGGGTTCGATCCCCGCAGAAAACACCACATATTGATTATCACAAAAATCACGTTGTGGTTGTTTTCGGTTGGATAGGACATTGCAGGCTTGAATCACCTGATTGTCCGAAAAGTAAGATGATTCCGTGCTTCGGAAGGCACGTTAAGCCGTTGGTCCCGGCCGCAGTAGTGGTCGTTATAACCGCAGCGACAAGCTGGCCCCGCCTCACGTTGGTAATAAAGCATAAAATCGGCTAAACGTGGGTCCGGCTCTTGAGCTGGTACCTCTGCCTAACCCTTCGGGGAATAAAAGGCGTGATAATATGTTATGTTAATTATACACATACTCGACCGAGTAGCCTCCAAACATTGACTGTGAAGTTCAGCCTTAGAGCCCCTGAGAATATATTGTTACTATATTTATCAGATGTACAGTGAGTTACCAATATTTCATGAAACTGAAACTGACGCGGTATCGGCAACCGGAAGCCCGAGCTCAGGTGTCATGGCGGCGGTCGCGCTTCCGGTGAAAGCCCGCGATATTTAACTGAAAATGTCTGTCTATCTGAATTTTACTGTTTAGTGTACTTACTAGAGGCTGTTGGTATTTTTAGCATGGACATAGAAATAGAAGCTAATTTTAGTAATAAAAATTGCACAAAAAAACTGGCAAGGTATGGAACTTAAAAAAGGATTGGACAGTCACGGACTAGGAGGCCGTAACAGATTTGTCTATGGTTTCGTCAGCCCTAGACTGTATTATCAAAGAACAAGAGCTATTTTGCAATACAGAAAAACCGGAAGTGTTACGCCGATCGTGTCCGCCACTGTACCTATTTAAGGTGGTAGCTCTCGGTATGGCGCGAAATTCAAATTTTTTCGTGTCTTTTATTTATTCTGGCGAAAGTACTCATTTTTAATAAAGTTTAAATGAATTCGCGTATGTAAAAAACCATCTCCCACATTGTAATACAACGTTTTTGGAAGACAGACCTAAAGTTTTTATGTCTAAGGGGGAAAAGGCCAAAAATCAAGTTCCTTGAATTTACACAAAATCTCAACTCTGTCTTTCAAAAACGATATATCACAATGTGGGAGATAGGTTTTTACGTTCGCGAATTCATTCAAACTTTATTAAAAATTTATACTTTCGTCAAAATAATAAAAAAAACGTGAAAAAATTTGAATTTCGCGCCATACTGAGAGTTACCGCCTGAAAAAATTTTTTTTATGAATTCTTTAAAAAAAACTTCAGTGCGTATTATTATCACAAAACTCTCTATAATAAATGACGCGATCCACTTGAGATAAATAATAAATATATTCCAAACCATGGCCGGAATCAAAAATATGCGTCAACGAAGTCCTATAGATATCTTGCTTAAAATTTTTAAGGCTCTAAATCAAAGAAAAAAAACCGTTATGAAACTAAAGTGGCTGCTTTAGGCAATAAACCTAAAGTGGCCACTTTTAGTTTCAAAAGCGTATATTTCTAAAATATTTTTTTTAAAAACTACACTATTTCTAAGATCTCTATCATAAAAGCTACACAAAAAAAGCCTTAAAAAATCTAAGCAAGATTATGTTCTAGCTATTTTTTCGCCCATGGTTTAGAAGAAATAATTATTCATCGGGCCACCGTGTGGCCCCGGTAACACGCAAAAACAAAATTTAAAAAAGTAAATCGTCCATTGCCCGCTAGGACTAATTAGTTTATTTTTATTGAGGCAGGCATTCAGCGGACCTCATACAATATTCAGAGCATGCAAACGGTTCTACTTACTTAATGAACTCGTTCCCATTGTTAACTATATTTTTTAACGAATCTGTCTGTTCGTCTGACTGTCAAAGGCAGTAGCTACACGGCAAGTCAACAGCTTTTAATAAATATTTATGAAATATTTGCGAGAAAGTTAGTTAAAAAGTAAATACATCTAAAAAAAATTTTTTTATGTAGTACATATTATTATTTATTATTTACTTCTTGACTCGGTAAACTTCCTAGCGCCGACTTTAGTATAAAACAAAGTCGCTTTCCCTGTCCCTCCCTATATCCCTATGTATGCTTAAGGCGGTAACTCTCGGAATGGCGCGAAATTCAGATATATAATAACTTGATTTTTGGCCTTTATGTCCTAAGACACAAAATCAGTAGGTCTGTCTTCCAAAAACGTATATTACAATTTGGGATTTTTTTACATACGCGAATTCATTAAAAATTAATACTTTCGCCAGAATAATTAAAAAACGCGAAAAACATTTAATTTCGCGCCATACCGAAAGTTACCACCCTAAATCTTTTAAACAACAAAACGGATTTTAAAGCGGTTTTTTTTAATAGATAGAGGAAGGTATGCGTTCTGGTATGAAATCTATACCAATATTATAAAGAGGAAAGATTTGTTTGTTTGTTTGTTTGTAACGAATAGGCTCCGGAAATACTGAACCGATTTGAAAAATTCTTTAACTGGTAGGAAGCTACATTAACACCGAGTGTCATAGGCTATATTAGATTTCCAAAAAAATTAGGGATCCTTACCTAAACTCAAATAATGTAACCCAAGGTGCAATATTTTTTTTTTATCCCAAGCCCATTCTGGGCAGGCAAAAGAACATAGTCTATAGAGCCAAGTCTTTTGTAGTATCTTATATTCTATGGCGTAACGAAGTAAGCCGGCAAAGCTCGTAGTAAATAAGTTTGTTTTCTTTCTTTCTTTTTTGCTATTATACGGGCAAAAAATAAAGTCACATAGATTTAAGCTGTTTTTTTTACTTGACAGTGGAAACACAACATAATAATATAATGTGTCCTTGTCCGTGGTTGCCGTTGCCGGAAATGGACAATTGTCGCACGCATCGCACGTATGCCGTTTCCGGCTACGTTTACTACATAACATATAGTACTAACCCTCGTTGGTGTTTTGATTTAAAAATTTCAACTTATATGAAAACCATGCATTGTGTCGATTGTGTCTTTTGGTATTTTGTTTCCGGATGTTGAAATTTCTATTGAAGTTTATAAGGAAATGTTGTTAGCTATGGTGAGCTTAATCATTCCTATAATTTAGACCACTGACTACTTTGTTTGTACCTTGTTATACATACTAATGCTGAGGTTATGATCATACGGTGAAATTTAACAGCCAGTTTACTGCGATGCTAGCTCTATTCGCGAAAAAAATAATATCTTCCTAACTAAGGCAAATATCAAAAATGTGGTACAGTATATTTTTTTCGAGAATGGCGCTAGCATCGCTGTAAACTAGCACTTAAATAACTTCCAACCTGTAGTTTTTGCGATCAAAAATGTAGCTAACATTTTGAATTGTCCGAAAATTTTGTTTGTAAAGAACATTAGCTTTCTTTTTATGCTGAACTAGAGGCTGCCCCGCGGTTTCACTCGCGCAGATTTCTCATAAACACAAAATCCATTTTTCCCGTTCCTATGGGAATTCCGGTAAATTATTTCTTAGTGCTCACCTACACTCCCTAAGGAACCTACAAGCAAAATTTCAGCCCGCTAAGCCCAGTAGTTTCGGCTCTGCGTTGTCTGTCAGTCAGTCAGTCAGTAACGGAAGAGTTTTATATTACTTAGTTATCTGTCTTTTAGATCTGGAGTGATAACTTTAGAATAAAATCTAGACGTAGATCAATAGCAATAAATGATTAAAATACCTCAACGCATGTACCTACCTACGGAATAGTTTGAATTAGCATGGTTGCGTCATTGAATCTCAGCCAAGCTCAGCCGAATCGATTCACAACGAAATCGATATTGTTTTTTGATTCATTCAAAACTTTATATTATTTTTTTATGAGAAGTACTTACAGTCCACAGGGAGGATTGTCTGTGTTTATGTAAATAATAGGTAGGTAAGTATATAATGATCATAGAAATATTCTTTAATGAAACTAAAGTGGTCACTTTAGGCAAAAACGGTTTATTCCTTAGATTTTTAACAAGAAAGGGCCTTAATAATTCTAAGAAACAGATATACTTATATTTAAATTGATCATAAAAACGTCATCAATAAAACAAGAATTTCCAAAGACAAAAAGAAAAAGAAAACATCGTCTAATAAAGAGATTTCTTACTAGAATTAAGTCAAGGATTGTCAGATACTCATCGAGGGGGAGGTCATTCCGACTCCGAGGAGTGGGGGGAAGGAATAAGGGTGTTTTTACACTGCGCTTGTAGAGTATACTATTTACATCACACTCAGAGCTCCTAACTAGAAAGAACCTGTATCGAAGTTATATCGTTATCGAAATAGTTAACTCCAGAATATCCTCATCGTCACTTCTCTCTCTTATTAATTTTTATGCTAATCCAAGCCTCCGTCGTCCCACTACTTTTCGTCTTCAGGTGTATAAGAATAATACCTCTTATTACAACCCAATTGTTCGTATGTGCAGACTCTACAATGAATTGTCACTTGATAACCTCAAGAATAAAAATAATGTCAGTTTGGACATATTCGATCCAAGACCTCAAATATTTAAAAATAACTTAAAGAAAATTCTTATTTAGTAGGTATGCATTGTATGTATTACTTAGTTAGGTTTCTTAAATTAAATTTATAAAAGCCGTTTCTTCTTATAAATTGTAAAAACCATTTTTAGTATTTTTTTATAATATTTTAGTTAGCACGTTACATATACTACCATAGTTTCATGCATGCTGTGTATACTATTTTTGGTTGCCAACCTAGATTAAAACAATATTGTATGCTGTATTTTAAGTGATGATTTGGTTGTTAACTGTTTGTATACCGAAATAAATAAATAAAATGAAGGTGCCCGAAACTTATACGGAGTCGAACATTACACCCAGACCGGAAACAAACATCGATATTCATCATACCAGCATGTTCGCCCCGCTGGGAATAGAACCCAGGTGTACACGCATCTTAGTCCACATCACTGCCAAGTGCCAACTGAGCTACGGAGCAGTCAAAATTAAGTACTGATATAAAGTCCTTTACTAGGTTGATTTATAATCATTATCGGCACAAGTACTCGGTATCTTCAATTTATTGTCATACTATAACATCTCTTTAGAAAAAATCAGATTGAAACCATTCTTGCCCCCGCCGGGAATCGAACTCTGACTTCTGGTTTCACAGTATACATTCCACGTTTTTCTTGAATCAATATATAAAACTCTTCCGTTACTGACTGACTGACTGGGCGTAGCGGGCTGAAATTTTGCGTATAGGTTCCTAAGGGAGTGTAGGTGAGCACTAAGAAAGGATTTCCCAAAATTCCCATGGGAACGGGAAAAAACTTTGTGTTTATAAGAAATCTGCGCGAGTGAAACCGCGGGGCACCCTCTAGTATATACTAAAATTACGCAATATATAATACATACACTGTATGTGTATGTATTATAATGTTTTAAATGATATTAAAATGATGTATGGCGGCGTCACAGATGACAGATGAAGTGAATTTTCAAAGAACGGGCAGCAGATTCCTTCGTTAAAAATTTAAATAGCCATACTGCGATCGTACAGTGGCGGACACGATCGGCGTAACACTTCCGGTTTTTCTGTATTGCAAAATAGCTCTTGTTCTTTGGTAATACAGTCTAGGGCTGACGAAACCATAGACAAATCAGTTACGGCCTCCTAGTCCGTGACTGTACGTGCGAACGTGTTTTAATAAACAAAATGTTTTGCCATAATTGGCAAAACATTTAGTCAGATAAGAAGACGAAATACAACGACTTACTAATCTTCTATTCTAAGTTAAGGTGAGGACCATCCCTTAAGAGGAGTTTGAGGGGTATGAGGGTACATGTACTCCTCTATTTACCCCCCATTGTCAAGGACGAAGCGCGCGACTCGGCGGCGGCGCGGCGCGTCCGACCGCCGTCGTTGTCTAAGATGTTTGGTTTAGTTTAGATTTAATGTGTCCTTTCATTATCTATAACTATATACATTGCCATATCTGAATTATGTCTTGTTTCATTAATAATATTGAAAATTTACTTGTATTGCTTTCGGTTTGCCTATGATTGCAAAAAATATTCTAAACAAAACTATATATAGGATATATCTAATGCCATGTAGGATCATATATTTGTTTTTTTTTATTAGCGCTTGTATCGTTGTAACAACTTGACTTTGAATTTTACCCGTCGATGTGACCTACTGCTGGATAAAGGCTCCTTTTGGTTTTTTATACCAAAACTTGTGTTAAGACAACAGTACAGGCAATTTGATGCAATATAAAGTAGTTTCACATATTTTTAAGAAAATTGTACAAATTAATAAATAAATTAATTAATCAATTGATATAATTATTCCTGAAATATTTTAAAACAAATCAACAATGACTAATTTAGCCGAGCGCAATCGCAACTCCAGACCGTAGATCATTTAGCAACGCGTTCCGCATAAATCACGCAAGATGGCGTTAGTATACTAGCGTTTCTACATCGCGCCTTCAAAGTTTTTTACTGCACTGAGTAAAAATAGAACCTCCAGCGCGGGTTGCCTGGGTGGTCCGTTTCTACGCAGTAAGCCAGCACAACGGAGGACTGGTCTGAACCTCCGGCATTCTATATGTATCCTTCAACACTCCATTCATTCTGTATGTGTTCGAATAACTTTATATATGAAAAAAAAAAAGGTACTTGACCGATTTAGAGAATCTCTCAACACCACTGACGTAGAAAATTGACCACTTTTTGTATTGTTCATTTTTATTGATTACTAACCGTCTTATTCATAAAGATACAGTAGATTTTAAGTCGCCTTACTGGAGGTCTACTCCTCTGGTTTGTTGTATGGTAAATACGCGACATCCAGTCTAAATTGACATACGTCAAATTACTAAAATGCTCTTTAACTTTTTATGAATAAGAGGGTAAGTGTTTAAGCATATTTTAAAGCCTAATATGTTCATCATGGATAATGTAGGATTTTAATAGTAAAATATTTTAAAGTCATTTCAGGATTAGTTTCAAAGCCTACTAGATGCAAATAAACAAACAAACAATGAAATATATTTCCTTTTATAATATAAGTGTAGATATTGCAAAAGATCCGTAAATCTAGAAAAATAATTGAACCCAGACCTCCAAGGTCACAGCATCACTGCCAAGTGAACCATAACGGGTAAAATAAGTATAACTAATTTTAAAGTAGTTCAGTAGGGTACTTTTACATATAACAGACGTTAAATTGCTTATTAGGGATGTTGCCTTCTAATTTGATACGAGCAAAACTGAGATTTGAGTATAGTGTCAGTAAAAGAAACTTCATAAAAGGTTCGTGTCGAATTTCTAACATAAAAACTTAGAAATGTGTACGTACATAACAATACACACATAGTAATATTAGTGTGTATAAATATTATAATATTCTTTATTTCTAACTTTATAGTTTTTTATATTTCAAAATATTGTACAATCCATAAAAAAAAAACATCAAATTCCAAAGAGGAGGATTTTTATTCGGTTGTATTACTACGGCATTCATTCTATTACGTAACGGCAAACGCGGCGTAGCAAATTACGTAGCAGCTTGCGTAGCCACGACTACGAGCTACGGCTGCGTAGGCCCTAAGCTACGGTAAGCTTTGCTTTATATGTATACTCACAGAACAAGGAAGATGCTCTCTCTCTCTAAATAGAAATCGCGAGTAGGCGGAGCCCGCGTGCCTATCACTAGCTCTGCAGTGCATATGCGTAGTTTTTGACAGATTTGATAAGCTCAGTTGCTTTATGCTTCTTGTAAACAAACCAACAGGAAAAATATGAAAAAAAAACCCACTAAAATGCCATATTGTGCTGTGTTGGAATGCAAAAATTAAAGTTGGGGACTTAAAAGTACTAATTATGCCGTATCATTACATCGGTAAGTAATATTTCACTGTATTTTTAAATAAATTTGAAATTATACATGAACAAGAAAACAAAACCATAAGTGAGAAAATGAAAACACCCTAATTACGGAGCAGTAAAATTGAATTTTCATTAAAGCCTGTAACTGTGACTGTACCTTCATAGCGTTCTTCTTTATCTATGGTATTAGACTCATGACTTTTTCTAGAACATTTTGACAACAGTATAATGGAAATCAGTTAGAGATTGCTCAACATGATGAAAATCTATCGATAATTTTCTATGATAAAAATCTATCGATAATGTTGTAATATGTAAAAAATAAAGTCGCTTTCCGCATCAGTCCTTAGGTATGTTTAAATCTTTAAAAATACAGCGGATTTTAATGCGGATTTTTTTAATAGATAGAGTGATTCAAGAGGAAGGTTTATTAGTATAAAACATGCACGTTCTAATAATAGGTTAGGCGGTACGAAGTTTGCCGGGTCGACTAGTATTGTATAAAGACAAGTCGTCACTCTTATAGTGTGCTATATTTTATTTTTCTTTTCATTTATTTACAGCCTGTGTTACTGGATCACCTTGGGCCAAGCTCAGAACCTAATACACTTAAGCATAAACTTGAAGATAGAGCCATCATGAAAGCTTCTTAATCTAAGAGAGTTTCAATAAACAATACCTAGAGAAGAAAAAATGCTAAATATTATATATTAAAAAAACCAAGATTAGTTAAGAGTTTAAGGCAAGTAATAAATAAGCAAGTACTTCGATATTAAAAAAGATAAAATAATATAAATATAAAACCCATCTTGTTTTATTGGTTATCTACCCATCCACCTAAATTGTTTACTTTGATTAAAATAAAGCTTCATTTAAAGTACAGTACTTACTCCAAAATTAATAATGCGCATGCAGATTCGCTAATTGTCGATTTCACGGAAACACCTGAATCAAAAATCATAATTCTACTAAATTACGCATGCAGAAAATGCACTTAACCTCCTTAAATACATATCGTCTTCCGTCGCTTGGGAATACGACCGTTGTCGAACAGTGACGAAGATTTCTATGCGCATTATAACTTTTGCAGTACTGTAGGTATATACAATTTTATAACTAAACACATTTTTATTTCTGAATCTCTATTTATGCGAAGCATAACTGTTGAATACAAAACGACATTGGAAATAAATAAAAAATAAACTGTACACTAAAATAAACTTTGTTCTATGAGCGACTGGTTTTTTCATATGATAATACCAATACATCGCCAATCACCAAGAAGGCCGTTTGCGTAGATTTTCGTAAAAAAAAGTAATTGTTAACTGTAGCCATATGAAACAAAGTTGTATATCGATAGGTTTTTCTCATCGACAAACTTTCTCCCGCAATATGTACATCCCTAGCTTAGTTTTTCATTTTTCGACGTAGCCACCTAGTGTTTAGTAGCGGTAGTACAAAAGGTGTAGTTCCATCTAGCGTCGAATAGTAAAACTAGGAACAATGCGTGAGGATTTTAAAGCAAAGAGGATGTATAGCTTTCTACCATGTCTTTGGAAAAACCTAATTTCATTCTTTTATCATATGTATGTCATCATTATCTTAAGTATTTCATAATTTTTATTTGATTTTGATCTTTGTTTATTTGTAAAAAAGGTTCATAGTCTACTTCAAAGTTTTGTGATGTAGATCTTTTCGGCATTGTCGTTAATCATCAATGGTAGCTTGGATTTCATAGTGAGCGTTTGGTTTATATGTGTGAGTTTGGACACACTGGTTTCGGTACTAAAAGCTCATGATGCTATTTCTATTGTATTCTCTTGTTCTGTGTGTATACTACTCGATGTGTGTAGTTACTATGCTGTAGTTGATCGAGATGAGATAAGATTCCCGCCCAGCCGAGTCGAATATTTAGGCGATAATGTACCTGCTACCTAAGCTTTTTTTAACCATATTTTTTCTTGTTTCAGACTAAAAAACGAAACGAGTGGCGGGACCTAGATTAAAAAAAAACGAAGACTAACTAGTGCTAGTGGTGGGTTTAGTTAGTTAAATAAGGGTCGGTTCACACGGCGGTGATGCGGCGGTCGCGGCGGCGCGTCGGCAGCCAAACCACTGCCGCTGCGGTTTGACGAAGCCTTTACAGGTAAGTTTAGAATTAAAAGGCTTTTAAGGGCCATTAACGGCGACCATTTCAATTATGTCAAAATTTCATAATTAGAGGGATTAGTTAGATAGATCTGAAGATATTTATTTTTTGACAAAAACAAAATGGCTGTCGTTTTTGGAACTTTAAGTTCAAAAGGCAAACAGAAGCAACCGCATAAGCAAACGAAACTAAATCAAAGGTTCAAAAGAGTCCTATAGATTAATTAGCAAATGTCAATTTACATAAACATACAATTTAGCATAAACTTGGCTAAACGTGGGTCTGGCTCTTGAGCCAGTACCTCTGCCTAACCCTTCGGGGAATAAAAGGCGTGAGATTATGTCAATTTTGCCTCAGAATTATCAAGTACCTACTAACTGTCTATCCGGAATCATAACAGAAAAATATATAAAAAAAAAATATATAAATATGAGAAAAATATATAAAGATATAGGTTTCGGGCACCATAGATACAGGTTCGTATTAGTTAGGGGCTCTGAGTGTGATGAGTTATTATTATTATTATTATATTACATAGGTCATCAAGCTCAAGGGGCTTGTCACGTTGGTAATAAAGCATAAACTCGGCTAAACGTGGGTCCGGCTCTTGAGCTGGCACCTCTGCCTAACCCGTCGGGTAATAAAAGGCGTGAGATTATGTTATGTTACACACAGAACAAGGAAGATGCTCTCTCTCTCTAAATAGAAATCGCGAGTAGGCGGAGCCCGCGTGCCTATCATAAGCTCTGCAGTGCCTATTCGTAGTTTTTGACAGATTTGATAAGCTCAGTTGGGCATTTCTACGGACGGGCAAAATTCAGTGGCAATTTGAAAATAAAATATACCCCAGTGAAGTAGGCTGCTCAAATTATTTCAGCCACAACTACGTATGGGTACGCAGTTGGAGAGCATAGAAACATTTATGAAAATTTTATATAAATACCAGAAAAAAAATCCGAAAGTCATAAAACCTGACATCGGTGGGGTGTCCTGTTGCCGAAATTCATGAAAGAGTCACTTGTTACAAAGTAATGAAGTGATATTTGATTTATTTATATATATTCACGCCTTGGCGATGAGTATATTGAGGCTGTAGTTACCATGAAAAACCCAAAACTTCTATATTTTTTATAATACACCAATCTGAATGAGCGTCCTGGAATTCTCCCTGATTTCGGTGGTGTTTACAAATCATCACCCACAACCATAGTGGTTAACTTTTCGAACTATCTGAAGTACTCTGCAGCTTGATTCAGTCATGGCCCACACGCCGCGAGCCTGAAATCCGTGCCCCGCTGACATTTCAGTAATTATTTTCAGGATAATTGTGACACGCGGTGGTTTTGGGTACCCCTCAGTCCTGAATTCGGTGTAGGTAATTTTTTTCTAACCGTAAGAAATAGTTAACTTTCAACTAGTGCCATGCACTCGCCATTGGGTTGGTATTATTTGATGTACAGATGATTGTTATGCTGTAATTTAATTCCGAGTAAAATTTTTATTTGTACTCTTTTGTGATTTCGCTGATTTTGATATCGGTGGTTTTCGGTGGTTTTTTATACACCGAAGTCAAAAAAACATCCACCAAAATCAGATTTTTACTTTGAACGCGTGCTAAAATAGATCATATTTCACATTTTTGTCATAAAAATACTTATTCGTTGTATATAATCATTGATTGTACACAAAATGCATTTAACTTCGTACCATTTTTTGTTTTTTATTTCTCTGACTCAATTTTTTCGGAGGGTAGTATTGAAAACCGGCATAGCGCTGTACTGAGTTGAGTCACTACTATTATTTTACTATTATTATTTGACCCGGCGAACTTTGTAACGTCTAAAATATTTCTATGTTATGCATGTACCTTCTTTATACCCTTCTCTTAAATAACTCTATCTATAAAAAAAGCGCATCAAAATCCGTTGAGTAGTTTAACTATTTAAGCATACTTACAGAAGCTTTCCGCTTAAGCGACTTTGTGTTATAATATGTACTGAATTTTTGTATACCAAAGTTTGCATTTGAATCAACAAAGAAAAAAGTAAATTATCGTTATTGTTATCAATATATATGATAAGGTAAATGTGAATAATCGGGAATTATGCATAATTACCGGTTATTATTAATAATTACCAACGCACGCGGTCAATGTGATAAATTATTCACATTGACCGGTAATTATGCATAATTTCCATGCAACCGAGGTAAATGTTGACACTATATTGGCTGACGCCTAGCTCCCGACTGGTAGTGGCGAGGTAGTGTAATAACATATTTGGAGTAAGGACCCCACCGCCAGGCGGCTAGGCGGTCCCGACCGCCCTAGCTCCCTACGTAGGGCCCTAGCTCCCTAGCTAGGCACCTACATAGAGATGCAAAGTGGTTCCAATATCGATATTTTTAACGAGTTATTTTTGGGAGGTAAATATTTGATAAGTATTCTATAATATCTAACCTAATATCTGTGTGTTTGATATCGATTTACCCTCTTATTCATAAAAAGTTAAAGAGCATTTTATTTTTTTGACGTATGTCAATTTAGACTGGATGTCACGTATTTACCATACAACAAACCAGAGAAGTAGACCTCCAGTAACGCTACTTAAAATCTACTGTATCTTTATGAATAAGACGGTTAATATATTAGCTGCGATATTATCTACAATATCAGTTTTCGGATAATTCGATGCTACTTTATTTTAGCCCCGGACGAAAACATCAGAGGGATGTTATAATTTTAACGTGTGTATCTGTCTGTCTGTGTAACTATCAGTGGCATCGTAGAGTCCAAACGGCTGAATCGATTTTCGTTTAGTTTTTTTGTATCATAGATAATTTCAGCCCGAGTGTTCTTAGCCATGTCTCATGAAGATCTGATCTGATCTCATGATTGAAAGTATATGGTAAGGTAACCATGACCTGATCGGCCGTTTGAAGATGATCAGCTCTTGAATAATGGATGAGAGGATCTAACTACCTTCCATTTGTCCTAATGATTTAAAATTTGGTACAGTGTTACTTCAATGATATTGAAAGTATATGGTAAGGTCTGGCGAATCGCTCCCGGGCGCTGAGCTACCTCACCGCCAGTGGTGCACCCTAAACAGGATCCGTACGGGCCATGGGCGAAGCGCGCAGTACAAGCACATGTGCGGCTGGACCGAGTCCCCCCGCTGCGACTGTGGCGCGGAGTTCCAGACCGTGGAGCACATCGCGCGCGACTACCCCCGGCAAGCTTACCCCGGCGACGCTGATGACTTCGTCACTCTTCCGGCCGACGCAGCCAACTGGCTAAGAAACCTGGACATTTGCCTTTGACATGCTAGTACTAGCATAGTACTAGCGTATTCAGTGCAGCCATACGAATAAATAAATAAATGGTAAGGTAACCATGACCTGATCGGCCGTTTGAAGATGATCAGCTCTTGTATAATGGATGAGAGGATCTAACTACCTTCCATTTGTCCTATCGATTTAAAATTTGGTACAGTGTTACTTCAATGATATTGAAAGTATATGGTAAGGTGACCATGACCTGATCTGCCGTACTGAATAGTTGATAATTTTTTTTTTTATTATATTCGCTCACAGAATATCGTACATTATTGTTTTTCATTGTTTTATTTTTAAAAATTTTTGACTGATTACTCGTAAATTCTATTAATAAGAGTTGAAATTATTATTTTTATTTTATTTGCTCACCAAATCCCCAAAATTATTGTTATTCTGATTTTCATTGTTTTAGTTTTACGGTTTTACTAATTTTTGACTGAATGCGTTAATTCTAATCATAAGAGTTTAAATTCTCTTTTTTTTTATTATATTCGCGCACCGAATCCCTAGATAATTAATTTACTTATTTTAATTGTTTAAGTTTTACAAATTTTTGGCTGATTATTCGTTAATTCTTTTCTGAAGTGTTTAATTTCTTTTTTTTTATTCGCTCTACGAAAGCGCTCAAACAAACGACGCCGACACCTGCGCTGCCACCGCGCCGCCGCCGCACCGCCGCGACGACGTCATATACGATGTTCAGAACTGTTCATGGCTAAACAAAATCGCGTTATCCTCCTATAGCACCTCCTAGATGGAGCATTTGTTTTTTGTCGCATAGAAAGTGGCGCCGCAGGTTGTGGAGGTGGGAAACAATTTTGCTAAATGTTTTCGCGCATTTGTTTTTTCTTGAGAATTACCCGATTTTTTTTGGCAATGAACACAGTCCTCTCGTGATAATTAGGTCCATGGTGTTACTAACAAGAGTACAGTGGAACGATAAAATTTGCATTAAATGCGCGGCGGCGGCGGTGCGGCGGCGTCGTCTGTTTGAGCGCTTATATTATTGTTTTACTGATTTTCATTATTTTAGTTCTACCAATTTTTGACTGATTATTCGTTAATTCTATTCTTAAGAGTTATTATTATAATAATAAGAGTTTAAAAATGATTTTATTTTTATTCAATAAACACACTAGAGTTGAGAAGAGTGAAATACGGCAAGTTGCAGCGTTTTTTATTTCATTTTGTTGTCTAAAAATTTTAATCATTAACATTTTTACAAAAAAAATCTAATCAATTTGCTTTTCTTATTTTAAAACTAGAGGCTGCCCCGTGGTTTATCCCGCGCAGATTTCTCATAAACACAAAAGTCCCGTTTTTCCCGTTCCCGTGGGAATTTCGGGAAATCCCTTCTTAGTGGTCACCTACACTCCCCAAGGAACCCACGTGCCAATTTTCAGCTTTCTACGCCCAGTAGTTTCGGCTCTGCGTTGTCTATCAGTCAGTCAGTCAGTCAGTAACGGAAGAGTTTTATATATATTGATAAACACTCAAAAGTGATGAATATAAACGTATTTTATTACATTTACTAATGGGGACTGGGGATTATTAATAATTACCGGTAAATGTGATTAATTCAGTGGTTTTTATTACATTTACCGCAAGTGCCGGGAATTATTAATAATAACCGGTTATTATGCATAATTACCGCATTATTCACATTTACCGTAACATATATAAAACTCTTCCGTTACTGACTGACAGACAACGCAGAGCCTAAACAACTAGGCGTAGAAAGCTGAAAATTGGCACGTGGGTTCCTTGTGGAGTTTAGGTGAGCACTAAGAAGGGATTTTCCGAAATTCCCACGGGAACGGGAAAAAGCGGGAATTTTGTGTTTATGAGAAATCTGCGCGGGAAAAACCGCGGGGCAGCCTCTAGTTATACTTATATAATGTTTAAAATAAATACCTAAAAGTTGAATATTTATTAACAACACAAGATATTTTTAAACTTATTGACTTAAATAAACTAAATAAATATTTACAAATAAAAAATGGCCTCAAAATCGCTGCCACCGGAAGGTACGGTGCCTAGCAGGCTGGCTGCGTTACCCCTCTGAATGGCCAGACGTAAAAGTTATTCTTATTATTATGACTAATGAAATTTATTAAACTTTAATTTTGTACGATAGTGTACTTATTTATTATTGAGTATTTAATAACAGTAAAGTACATACAAAATTCAGGTAAATATTTTCAGATATCCTTTAAATTATTTTTAAACATTTGTAATTCTTAAAGCTCTTCTTGGAAATATCCAGAGTTCAAAGTAGTATCCGAAAAATCTGTCACCAAATGACACTAAAAATATGAAACACGCAACACTGTACAGCTAAATACTGTGTAAATAAAAATTAATATAAAATTTCGATGATAAATTGTATGGGATTGTGCTTTCGGTGGATAGATTTCTGATTTCAGTGGCAAAATTGTGATTCGGTGGGTAATTTTTCTGATTTCGATGGAGACAAAATATTCGAGGTCAGTTTTTTTGGACACTGTTATCTTTTGAAGTGGGCCAAATAAATATTTGAATACAGAATAAGCTCTTTTGCATGGTTTTTAATTATGAAGTCTCTAGGTCAAAATAAAAAAAATGCCACCGAAGTCAGACAAATCTGTTCACTTTGTAGAAATGCTCAGTTGCTTTAAGCTTCTTGTAAACAAACCACCAGGAAAAATATGAAAAAAAACCCACTAAAATGCCATATTGTGCTGTGTTGGAATGCAAAAATTAAAGTCGGGGACTTAAAAGTACTAATTATGCCGTATCATTACATCGGTAAGTAATATTTCACTGTATTTTTAAATAAATTTGAAATTATACATGAACAAGAAAATAAAACCATAAGTGAGGAAATGAAAACACCCTAATTACGGAGCAGTAAAATTGAATTTTCATTGAAGCCTGTGAGTCCTGTGACTGTGACTGTACCTTCTTAGCGTTCTTCTTTATCTATGGTATTAGACTCATGACTTTTTCTAGAACATTTTGACAACAGTTTAATGGAAATCAGTTAGAGATTGCTCAACATGATGAAAATCTATCGACAATTTTCTATGATAAAAATCTATCGATAATAATAATTTTCAGTGAAAAAAAAAATAGGTATTCGCTTCGACTTGAAAACCTCTACCTTTTTTTGGTTTAAAATGTGATTTACTTTAAAGTTAATTTCTTGATACGAATGAAATTATATGAATCTTTCAACTTAGACTCTTGCGTATGAATGAAATTATATTAGCATCATCATCATATTACAATAATGTTGTAATATGTAAAAAATAAAGTCGCTTTCCGCATCAGTCCTTAGGTATGTTTTAATCTTTAAAAATACAGCGGATTTTAATGCGGATTTTTTTAATAGATAGAGTGATTCAAGAGGAAGGTTTATAAGTATAAAACATGCACGTTCTAATAATAGGTTAGGCGGTACGAAGTTTGCCGGGTCGACTAGTATTGTATAAAGACAAGTCGTCACTCTTATAGTGTGCTATATTTTATTTTTCTTTTCATTTATTTACAGCCTGTGTTACTGGATCACCTTGGGCCAAGCTCAGAACCTAATACACTTAAGCATAAACTTGAAGATGGAGCCATCATGAAAGCTTCTTAAGCTAAGAGGAGTTTCAATAAACAATACCTAGAGAAGAAAAAATGCTAAATATTATGTATTAAAAAAACCAAGATTAGTTAAGAGTTTAAGGCAAGTAATAAACAAGCAAGTACTTCGATATTAAATAAGATAAAATAATATAAAACCCAACTTGTTTTATTGGTCTATCTACCCATCCACCTAAATTGTTTACTTTGATTAAAATAAAGCTTCATTTAAAGTACAGTACTTACTCCAAAATTAATAATGCGCATGCAGATTCGCTAATTGTCGAATTCACGGAAACACCTCAATCAAAAATCATAATTCTACTAAATTACGCATGCAGAAAATGCACTTAACCTCCTTAAATACATATCGTCTTACGTCGCTTGGGAATACGACCGTTGTCGAACAGTGACGAAGATTTCTATGCGCATTATAACTTTTGCAGTACTGTAGGTATATACAATTTTATAACTAAACACATTTTTATTTCTGAATCATTATTTATGCGAAGCATAACTGTTGAATAAAAAACGACATTGGAAATAAATAAAAATTAAACTTTACACTAAAATAAACTTTGTTCTATGAGCGACTGGTTTTTTCATATGATAATACCATTACATCGCCAATCACCAAGAAGGCCGTTTGCGTAGAATACACATAGATTTTCGTAAAAAAAAGTAATTGTTACCTGTAGCCATATGAAAGAAAGTTGTATATCGATAGGTTTTTCTCATCGACAAACTTTCTCCCGCAATATGTACATCCCTAGCTTAGTTTTTCATTTTTCGACGTAGCCACCTAGTGTTTAGTAGCGGTAGTACAAAAGCTGTAGTTCCATCTAGCGTCGAATAGTAAAACTAGGAACAATGCGTGAGGATTTTAAAGCAAAGAGGATGTATAGCTTTCTACCATGTCTTTGGAAAAACCTAATTTCATTCTTTTAACATATGTATGTCATCATTATCTTAAGTATTTCATAATTGTTATTTGATTTTGATCTTTGTTTATTTGTCAAAAAGGTTCATAGTCTACTTCAAAGTTTTGTGATGTAGATCTTTTCGGCTTTGTCGTTAATCACCAATGGTAGCTTGGATTTCATAGTGAGCGTTTGGTTTATATGTGTGAGTTTGGACACACTGGTTTTAGTACTCATGATGCTATTTCTATTGTATTCTCTTGTTCTGTGATGTTACATCATAGGTCATACATATTTACATGCCTGTAAGGGTCTGTAGACAAAATGTCTCCGTCATCTTAAGTTAACAAATCGTTAACTTCAAGTATGTATCGCTACCTACGACTACGACTTCAAGTAGATTCCATTTGTTTTGTGTCGGGTGCACGCCCCTTATTTATTGCTTAGTAAGTGAATAGGTAGAAATAAAATAAACATAAATAAATACCTATAGGTAAGTTTGTTTTTTTTAACTCGTATGATTCATAGTTTAAATCACGGTGTTTTTTTTATTAAGACACGACTGTTTATAAACATAAAAAGGAAACGTTAAATGTTGTTGTTTTTCTAAATTTGTGGTTTTAAATAAATTATTTGTTATTTAGATTTTTTTTAACGCTCTGTGGGCTTGTTTGTAAAATAACTTTGCATTTATTGTATAAAAAGCAAATTCAATCAAGGGGCCTTAATCCAACACCGAAATTTCAAGCAAAGTCACGCCCTTAATTGCTAAAACATGATTTTATAATTTTAAACTCTTGATCCGAGACTCAGCCCAATTTCATTTATTATTTTCGGCATTTTTTTTATTCTGAAAAATTCAGCAAGTACTTTTATAAATATACCTAACATTATTCCCTTTTTTTAGGCGGGGAAACTCCTAACGAGTACCCTGCGACCCCGGGGGGAGTGGGGTTAGTTATGTGGGGTTCGCACCCACTAAAACCCCGCCGGTGTCCATCTCGGCTGTTTGCAAGGAGGTCACGGGAGATCTCTCGAACTTTGTGTTCAGCTCCGCGACCCCCTCCAGCATTGGCTGAGTAGCCTCTTCACGGGGGAAGAGGTGGTGGTAGTCCCCCCTGAGCGCGGATGGCTCTTCCTACGCTCGACGACGGAACTGGACACCGCGTTCCGCCGCCCTTCTCGGGGCCGTTATATGACTACACGAGGCCCCGCCTCGTGCATCCAACGACCCCGGGGTCCCCTCTTAGTCGCCTCTTACGACAGGCAGGGGATACCTCAGTCCTATTCTTCAGCCCGGTACTGCAGGGCGTAACATTATTCCCTTACAAATTTACTGACAGACAATGTTAAGCCTAAACTGCTTGACGTAACATTATTACGTTTGAAACTTTACCTTTGCATACCTATTTGATAGAAAACCGCTAGCTATAACAGAATTATAGCCAGATTGTGAATTAGCAAGATGCTTAAGGACCCGTTGATAAGGTCGGATGGGTGCTAACAAGATGAGACAAGAAATCCAATTTTGCTGCTCATCTGTCTTCATAACAATTTCATGGGCTAACTAATTATTACGGCGCAGAAGGCTTTGACGCCATTTTGAATTAAAATTTTACTAAAACAGAACTTATTTATTGAACACTGATAAATAATTCTAAGTGCAAGTATTTAATAAATGTTTTCATCGCTTTAGAAGCAAAGTATTTTTAATCTCAGTGGGGTAGTCACCGCATGGCTGACAGACACCCCTCTGCGCTGGCTGAGTCATCTATCTCCTGTTTACCCTAGTTAGTTAAGTGACTTGCCTTGTAGTATCGAAGTTGATAACAAGAAATTATTTTAATTGTTTCCTTACTTGGGATTGAATAAAAATAAGTCATTCTATATCTTTCTCCTGTGCATTGAAGACGATAAAATAATTGAAATGTTGGATTTGGTTCGTTTATACACAATAAACGGAAAAACTACTGAATAGACCTTAATGTGTTTTGGGATTAGAGGAGAGTTCGTATTGTAACTTAAAGAATGCAGAAAGTTTCGTCAAAAGCATTCAAGCAATAATAAAGAGTGTAGGCAGATCCGTTAGTCATACTATAAGAACATAAAATTAAACCATTGACAGAAACAATATTAATTAGCTTAACAGCGAGATATTGAGTCTGAAATCTTAATGCTTTGGGTAAATCTTTTAAGGTCGTAAAATAGGTCGGAATATTTTCTAAAATCCTGGTACAGTGGCGGACTAGGAGGCCGTAACAGATTTGTCTATGGTTTCGTCAGCCCTAGATTGAATTACCAAAGAACAAGAGCTATTTTTCAATACAGAAAAACCGGAAGTGTTACGCCGACGGTGTTCGCCACTGTACATGTAAGTTTGTAACTCATTGTTATCGGCGCGGTGTGCCAATACCATTGCATGCTCAAAATGTTTAGTAATTTCCGTTTTGCTAGAAGTTGCTGGCATCCAGACGGATTTGGCGAATCTTAGGGGTTCTTGTGCGACTATAGAACTGAAAATACCATTGGGTATAACCTAATTGAATATAACGTTTGCTAAATACAAAAAGTCTATGTAGGATTGATCGACTTTCATGCGAAGAAAGCGCTTAAAGCGCTGTTTAAACAAACACTTGGTTAGACGGTGGAATGTAGGCTTCGCTGGCATCGCTGAAAGTGGCCGCTACGGATCGATGGGGGTGCGCGCGCCGCCGATGACGTCATCCGGCTAAAGAATATTTATTTGTGCGAATTGTATATATAACAAAGATATTACTTCTTTTACTTTTATTCTTCTTCTATGATTTTGTTTTTGTCTTATGTCCACAGCGGGACATAGTCAATGTCTTGAGCGACATTTATCCAGTGTATTCCCGCAGCCTTCAGATCGTCTGACCACCTTATGGTCTGCCTGCCATAGAAAAATTTTACTCTCTAGTCTGCCTGCTCTCTGCTCTGCGTGTTCCGGTTCGTGGTCTTCGAGCTATGTTCCCTGCCCATTGCCACTTATGTTTCGCAATTCTTTGGGCTATGTCGGTGACGTGACCAAAATTTACTTATACTTAACTAACACTTAAGAAAGATACCAGTCTGAACGGTAACAACGCTTAAATAAATATCTTCCTAACCAAGTAAAGCAAGTACTTATTTAATCAAGTTAGCTAATACTACTCTAATAATAAGAATAAAAATCTTTAAGTCTATCCGTTTAATTTTAATCTTGCCTGCGTCATTGTTGTTATCTTTTTATTTTTTTAATCTACCTTCTCACGTCATTCGTTTCACGAATAAGCACTTACCTACAATATTATTATTATTATTATTTTAGTTTTTAGTCTCATAAGACAAAAACCAAAAACAAAAGGTTTGAAACATATAGTGGCCACTTTTTGCAACAAACGAATATTTCTAAGATCATTATCCTGAAAGCTACACAACAGAGCCTTAAAAATTCTAAGCACGATTATCTAGCTAGGGCATCAATGCCGCATATTCTTGATTTTGGCCATGGTTTAAAAGATGTAAATTTTTATCAGAAGTGGCGCTTGTATTGCACCGTGTGGCCCGTTAAGAAAGCAGGTACAGTGGCGGACATGGTCGGCGTAACACTTCCGGTTTTTCTGTATTGAAAAATAGCTTGTGTTCTTTGGTAATACAGTCTAGGGCTGACGAAACCATAGACAAATCTGTTACGGCCTCCTAGTCCGCCACTGTACACCTACTTATAATGTTATTTTACTAAACAAGTGTGCGCCCCATGGATTCGCCAGTTCAATTTCCCTTCAAACCGCCAAATCCTAATTTTAAAAAGTTTTCTTGTCCGTTACGTGGTTCTATAGTAACCTCTCTACATATAAATTTTCAGCTATATCGGTAAGGCGGCGTGATTGCGAAACACACAAAAAGTCGACCCGGCGAACTTTGTACCGCCTAACCTATTGTGCCATGTTGCTTATGTATTATATATATATAAAAAACCTTTTTCTTTAATAACTTAATCAATATATATAAAACTCTTCCGTTACTGACAGACAACGCAGAGCCGAAACGACTGGGCGTAGAAAGCTGAAAATCGGCACGTGGGTCCCTTGGGGAGTGTAGGTGAGCACTAACAAGGGATTTCCCGCAATTCTCATGGGAACGGGAAAAAACTGGATTTTTGTGTTTATGAGAAATCTGCGCGGGAAAAACTGCGGGGCAATCTAGTATCTATATAAAACGCATAAAAATCCGTTGCATAGTTTAAAAGGTTAATTATACACAGGAACAGACGCGGAAAGCGATTTTGTTTATTACTATGTATTGATGATAAAAGTATAATATGATTATGGACTGGCAGAATGGGATTGGAAAATGGAAAATCTAATCAGAAAATTAACACAGAAAAAAAGTTCTAAATTTAAAAGTCGTAAGATAATGCTTGACGCAGACAGGTAACCGCAAAAAAAAAGATAAAGGTGTTTGTGCACCTATCAGTCCAAGGCAACGGATTATGCGGTGCGGTACATAAGTACTTATAAGAAATACGTATTTATATAGCGTGGTGTGTTTTAATGAGTCTTAGGTAAATAAACTGTTTATTTTGTGTGAACGTTTCATTTCACTTAGGATTACTGATGATAAAACTCCTTTCGTGCCTTTAGTAGTGTAAAAGCTGTAAATAAAATAATCTAACTAACTCAAGTGATTATTGGCAGTTCAATAAAATATCTAATGATATACCTAATTTACCTGAGGCAAAGAAGCATAGAAAAAGATAGCTAAAGTGTCAGCTTAAAAAATTAATTAAAGGATTTACAAGGTAAGTATCTCTTCTAAGTGTAGTTATCTAATAAACTACAATAGATAGATAGATAAATACCTTAAATTGATCAAAAATTAAGTAGGTACATAAGTAACTACCTATACAATGTAGATCTAGACTGTAAAAATTCAAATTTCAAAATTAATAGATACATAATTATTTATACTTAGTTGATACATTTTTCCAACCAAAGGACCTTCTTGACTAACTTGCTGGACTCTGGATTCACCAAAGAACTTTAATAGCTACTTAGGACCATAGCATTCATAGTGAAATATTCAAAGACATTCACACCAATATAGTTATTCCAGCTTCGAATCCGCCTAGACTAATTCTACAAGAATTTAATTTAATAAATTGTGCTGCTGTTCATGGAATGCAATTATTTTAATATAAGTGCCATACTCACTAACACCAACAAAAATGAAAAACCATTTAACAAAAGGATGAATGAAATAAATTCTTTGGTTAATGAAAAAAAAAAAACAATGGAGGTTGTATCAATGTTGTTGTTGTACTTTGTATCAATCAATCCTTCAAATATTGTTTGAACGATCACGACAATTTGACATTTCCGGTCTGTACATTAGACTTGGGTACTCCCAGCTCCGGAGAGGGATTGGACTTATCTTGTCCGGATCCGCTCTGGGATTCTACTCATCTTATCGAGCCGGGTCCCCTTTCTTATTCCGATTCCTATACGCTCCAAGCACTTCGCGCGAGTCATCAAATCTGGATCCGTCCGCGTCTAATCTCAGCCCGCCGCGCGAACATTAAGAGTGGGTGTGACCGAATCGTCGACCGGGCCCCCGCCGCCGCGCCGTCCGCCGCCGCCGGGCCGAGCGAGCGCGAGCGCAGTATCCGAACGATCCTAATCTTATTCTTATTTATTCCCATCTCATCCCATCCCAGTCTTCCTCAGAAGTCTGAGACGACGTGACGTGCGAGTTCGTCCGAGCCGAGCTCTCGCTCCGGACTTATTTGGGATCCGGCTCGATAAGAAAACTGTGGAGTGATTCAGATTTTATGATCCGGGAGAGGATCTAGCTCATTGAAGTCTTCTTGTCCGGAGTTACCCAAGCCTACTGTACATACACCACTTTTAATATCTGGCTGGTCCAACATGTTTGTAGATCCCGGACGGCCCGACACGACATATATTTTTTATCTTTTCTTTTAATAGGACGGTTCAGTTATATTTTAGTTAGGTGCTTAGTTTGCAAAACTAACAATATAGTTCCTAACACACGCAGCTGACTCTACATCTGAATTCCTATTCATTAGTGTTCTATTTACTAATTTTAGATTGGTTTGTGTTGATTTAAAATGTCAAAACTGCAATGCTTGTCAATCGCTGACGTTAACAAGGGTTTGTCTACCAGTTGACGCATGCGCGTCTGATTTTGGTGTAATATTTCGAACAAATAGATGAACGCAAAACGTATATACCTGCTCTTTTCACAGCAGCTACGTATTGCGGGCGCTTCCTATCGTAAATTTAATTCAGATTGTTATCTCCGCTTCATTTTGCCGCATCGTGATAATGATAACGTTTACTATAGTTTGTCAATTTTGAGATAGTGATATTAAACAAACGTTATATAAATGAAAAATTTAACTGCGGCGGAAGCATATCGCAGCGTTCGGTCGCTTGTCGGGTGTGTGTCGTGTTGGACGAGCGAGAGCAATCGAGTGAGTGAGTGGGCGTCAGTCACGGCAGCGGACTCGGACCGCGCGGTTGCGTGGAGCGTTGGTGCTCGTAGTTTTTTAGTTTTGACAGTTGGCGCGATTTTTCGTTCTCAACTAGGATTTTACGTGGAAAACATAGATTTTAAGTTAGTGTAATTCTGTGTATTTTCGTTTACCCGTGTGTACGCTAGTCATTTGTGAATAATCAACGCCGGCTGTGAATTGAGTGCTTATTCGGCCTGTGTACTGCTTCGTGTTTGAGTGCAGATATTTTGTGTTCCGTTGGAGAATAACTTGCCCGTTGTTGTTGGACACTTTGCTGCAGCTGCTCCAAGTGCAAGCGACAAAGGTAAGTAATTCATAGAGTTGCTCCAATGCAGAACACTGCAGTTAGATTTCACTTCCAGTCCCACACTTGTGAGTTCCAAATATAGACAGTGGTGGGATCTGACTAGATTCCAAAGTGTTTCTGTGCTGTAGAGAGCCGTCGTAAAGGTTATTCGGGCTGCCTGCGTCCAGCGCCCGGCGCTGCGGCACAGCTGGCAGCTACGTAACAGGTTAAAATAAAATACACAAGTAGGTAAGCAGATAAACCGGCTTGCGGAGGACTGCGCGATATTATTAGTGCTCGCCATTATTCTGTGCGGAATGCACTACACATACCTACGGCTAAGTAACCTAAATGTCAAAACACTTCAGTTGTAGAGTTCCGTATAACTGTTTCTTGTCTTACCACTAATATTTGAGAACACACAATGGTAATTTAAACCTTAGAAAGTATACTTGCTGATGACTGACTGTAAGACCAAGCAAGTCTCTATTGACTGCTTTTGAGGTTATAAATATATAAAGCGTGACAACAATAAGAAGCAGCTATTTACATAGCGTAGTGTATTTTAAGTCTTCGCTAAACTTTAATCCTGTTATTCATAAAAAGTTAAACAGCACTTTAGTTACCTATTTGAAGTATGTCAATGTAGACTGGTTGTCTCGTATTTACTATATGTACTAAAAACCAGAGCAGTAGACCTCCAGTAAAGCTACTTAAAACCTACTGCATCTTTATGAATAATACAGTAAGAATCAAACCTATGATAGAAAATACAGACCACATTTTAATATTCCTCCAAATCATTCTTCCCTACCATTTTGGAACGTTTCTCTTGAATCTGATGCCTCGCAAAAACTAAAAACGTGAACGGCAAACTTCTTAGATAGATAGACTCCGACTCCGACTCCATCTTACCGCCTTACCTACTACTATGTTGTGCATGAATTAACATGAAATCTTCCTCTTGAATCACTCTTTTCTCTTGAAGAACCACATAAAAACCATTGCATAGTTTTAAAGATTAAGCATACATAGGGACAGACATGGGAAACAACTTTGTTTTAAATACTATGTATTGATTACTAGAGAGAGAAACCCTATAATAGTAAAGTACATATAATCTTATGTGTCCCTAACACAAAAGATCTGACCTGATTTATTGTAAGATAATAAGTTTAATCACAAATTGATTGAAAAAAACAATGATTTTAATCAGCCCCTGTATTTCATTATTTTAATATCAATTAGTAATTCTGTCTAGCATGATGCCATAATTGCTACGCATAATTGTCTTCATTTCTAATGCTGTTAATCGAATAAAAATGAAGAGAAAAAAAATCAAATTGGTCTTGAGGTTTCAGGTTTACTTAGAATAAAGTACTTAAATAAAGACAAAAATTGTAAACTTGTTTGGCAATATCAACTTTTAAATTTTTTGTGAAACTATATTTTAAGAATTATATATAAATTCAATGAATAAGTCTTTATATTGATGGGGGTAAAGGCACAGATAAAATTGTAGTTACTACGGTGAAGGTGGGACGGTGGATAGGTTTGTACGACTAATGTAATTCAGTTGCATTATAATTGTCTATAATACTTAGCACTAAAGACAAACTTTTACTTTCCCGACACCACCCAGATCGTATATAATATATTATTTATCAAAGCAAATTTAAAATCACACCTCAAGAAAGCAACATTAACTAAAACGATAACAGCGACCAGTTTAACGATATTTTAATGCCCACGACGATTGATGGCCGAAGATATTCCCCTGCCCATTAAAACATCTTCTTACGAATTTATTTTTTATGTTAAATTGTGTATCGATCCGATCGATATTTGCCTTGGCGTCCTGCCAGATGGAAATAAGGAAGCGAGGTCTGGCGACGCGCACGGAATTCATCTGTGGCCATTACTCTTTTCTATTTTATTTCTTTCCTATTAAACATTTCTCTATAATTATGTTTTGTGTCTCTGTGTGCCTACCCCATCTCCATATCGTTAAAGGCGACTAGGATCACTCGAAGGACGGGCTGCAGAATTCTTCGTTAAAAACTTGAAGAGCCATACTCCCGCGACTGTCAAGCTTAGCGTGCCCTTTAAATGTTTCCCCTTGTGACTATCTGTGGGGGAGGCCCTGTTTAACAGAAGACGTTTTGCGGCTCGAACAATGATTTTATTCGTATTAAAATATCTTCAAAGCTCAAGGAGTCTCTGGTTCTTGCTCGGCGATATGGCTCCAACTTTGCGATTTGGCAGCTTCCACAGCAGTGAGGTCATTAAGGGGGCATGCGGCGCTCATTTCGTATAAAATACGGCGACTAGACGGCCCGTTCTTACACCATGACGATGTTCCAGATATTAATCCGCCAAATGTCGTTGGCTGTTTGCGCTATGATGGCCCGTCCTGGCGTGTTGACGATGCCACACGGTAGCGTCATACTGCGTGCGTCACTGTCTATCCAACGCGAATAGAACATTGCTTACCCTCGTGGTGATGACGCCACTGGTAATAGTGACAGTCGTTCTCACGTTACTACATGGGAGTACGGCGGTTTTTTATTATAGCTAATTTTATTTGCATCCAACAAAAATACAACAATATGAAAAATATAAGTCCTCCTGGCTCAGTCGCATATTAAGTACCGACGTCATTGCGCACTAGGCTTGGGTAACTCCGGACAAGAAGACTTAAATGAGCTAGATCCTCTCCCGGATCATAAAATCTGAATCACTCCACAGTTTTCTTATCGAGCCGGATCCCAAATAAGTCCGGAGCGTTCGTCCGAGCTCGGCTCGGACGAACTCGCACGTCACGTCGTCTCAGACTTCTGAGGAAGACTGGGATGGGATGGGAATAAGAATAAGATTAGGATCGTTCGGATACTGCGCTCGCGCTCGCTCGGCCCGGCGGCAGCGGCCGCGGGGCCCGGTCGACGGTCGGTCACGCCCACTGTCAATGTTCGCGCGGCGGGCTGAGATTAGACGAGGATGGATCCAGATTTGATGACTCGCGCGAAGTGCTTGGAGCGTATGGGAATCGGAATAAGAAAGGGGACCCGGCTCGATAAGATGAGTAGAATCCCAGAGCGGATCCGGACAAGATAAGTCCAATCCCTCTCCGGAGCTGGGAGTACCCAAGTCTATTGCGCACTACATCTTCTAAAGAAAAGGAAAAATATTATAAAAACCTCTGCAAAATGCATTGAGCACAACCTGTGCTCTGCCACTAAACGTGACCTATTTACCAAAAATAAAGCTAGGGGCTCTGCATCCACTCTGAAACGTGCAAATGTCACTTTTTGTATACTGAACGCCGGAAGGTAGGCAAAACCTGCCGGAGCATAAAAAATATGTGGTATTTGTAGACAGCTAAATATACTGTCGCTATTTTGCGACACCGTTTTCTAAAGGATAAAGCTTACTTTACGGATAACGAAACTAATAAAAATAGTTTCTGATCAAGTATTCGATTAGATTAGTCACTTAATTAGCAATGCGCTCATCACAGACAGGCTTAACTACAATGAAATCATCAGCGAACTCGTTAGACTGAGTTGAAACTCAATTAATTCAGCAATAAATTCCTACGGCCATTGAATCAGGTCGGGGGTCACCACGGCGCGGCAGGCGTTGTGTTTACCACGCGTACCTTCGCATAGATAACTAAGAATTTGACACAGAACGAACGAGCAAAGAACGGAAGCGAACGAGCGGAGAACTAATTGGTTTAGGCTACGAATGCACAGGCAGGGAGGCAGGTGACTTGTTTCACGCCTAGATCTTGCTGTGCGTACATAGCCCTAGGAAACTACAAGTTTGTTAGCTTTAGAACTCCTTGATAAAATGTTCAAAACCACTTTAAAGTCAATAGGAGATTATATAGAGCAGGGGTGGCCATACGGTCGATCGCCAAGGTTTTAAGGTCGATCGCCGAGGATAGCTCTGCCAACACAACCCACTGACCAAATCATCAGTGATCGACCATAAACACAAGCTTTTTGCTAAATAAAAAAGCTACGTACAGAAACCTCTAACCTCTGCCCTCTGCTGCTCTGTAATTATGTCTCGTAATTTATTACTTGTTTATTATGTTATGATTCTCAGAGAAATTGATGTATAATATGGAGTATCCTATAATATGGATTTCAGAAGATATTGAGTTATTTCGTTTTGTCTCTGCAGGCGGTAGAAGTCGCTAATTATCAGAACAAAGGTCAATTGCCTGTGGAGGAGATCTATGTGTGTAGTGTAGATAGTTCGTAACCTAAAACACCAACCATTTTAATTACTTGTAAGTAGGTATTCAAGTAAATTATATCAAGTCATAATTAGGTGCCAATGCTAACACCTTTCTAAATTTCTGATTCCAATTTATGCTACACCACATATTTCTTTCTCTTTCCTCTTAGAATGTTACTGTCCATTATTGTACGTATGTCCTTCCAGTAGATCTTCATTATTACTAGTTTCTGGCCCTTATGGTCCAGAAAGAGCCTGCTTTAACGTCTATGACCTCCAAACATCAAGCAGGTATTTCGTCTACACTTCTTTATGTGTTTTTTTTTCATGTTCATTGTTTTAACTATGTTATTTCATCACCTGTTTGTTATTACATCAGATAATTCATAAAACTCCGATTTTAGTTCACTTCATCAAGCAGCTGCTGAAAGACACGACCTACCGACTGATTTACCTCTCGTCTTTAGTTTTGACGTGTTGTGTTGAAAATGTTGAAATCGACGGATCTGCGTAGAGGAGAGAGGAGTAGGAGTGTTTAGGCTGGTTAAATTATGTTATGACTCATCCAATATGGCTGCCGCATAATTTTATGAGTTACACTACATCACTATTATCGACTGTTGCTAGTTCTACTTTGTTCAACTTGTCAAGTGCGTGTCGGATTCTTTATTAAGAAATTTCGTCATCATCATCATCATCATCATCATCATCATCATTTCAGCCATCGACGTGATACATTGAGCTACCCTCCCTCATCCAGTGTAATCTCGTTGCTTTCACCAGGACGTCTGACCACCTTGTGGGGGGTCTCCTGGAATATCGTGATTTTCTTGAATTACACTTGCAGTATGGGCCACGTGGTATGGAACGGTGATGTGGCCATAAATGACCATAAAAATCAGTACATTGCCTTGGTATTTAATTCTTATCTAATCACCCTTTGAAATGATGAAGGTCACACGGACTATGTTACATTATTTTTATGGACTATTAATAAACGGCACACTGCTATTGTATTGTCTATCAATTTTTTTTTCGTTTGCTTCTGTCGAGTCCTAATCCTCTGTTTTCTTGTAAGTAGCTAAATAAATAAAACGAATGTTCAATGAATTACATTAATATGGTAGAAAGAACGTGCATCTAAAAAAATATTTAAGATCTAAGGCCGAGAAGGAGATTCCGGGATGACATTAATTGCAATCTATCCGACTAAATTCAGGTGGCACAGGAAAGAAACACGTGGATACAATGTCGTAGATGGATTTAAAAATGGGTAGAGTATGTACCGTGCATAAAAACGACAGATAGTAGATTCGGTTAGTGAGCCAGAAAAAACAAAACATTTTTATAACATTTTCTACTATTACCGACGGTTTTATTATATCATGTAGGTGTAGAAGTAAAGGCCAACGAGTATCGCTATGGTTGAGGTCGCTGCCCAGCCAGGATGACATCATAGGTTGGTAGGTAGGTTTTTTTGCCACTACATTTTACGTGTCCAAGTCCAGTTTGCCACGGACTCAATGAGTATTATCTTTTTATCGCAAAACGGATGGTCAAAACAGGAACTGAAAATAGAAACACGTTTTTTTGTTTACTGTTAGTTACTTTAGTATTTTTATATTTAACGTACAACCTGTTTTTTTATGATTCAGGTTTAATTTAGGACTTAAAATCATGTCTTACTATGAAGCTAGTGCTTCCACCTGGCTGACATGACTTTATGTTCTCATTTTAACTGGACAGGAACTAACTTTAACATTTATAATTACTTACCTAATAGTTTTGAAACATTGGAATTAAAGGTAAAAGCAAATTGATAATTTTTAAACCATCCTTGCGCTGTGCACAACGCTTGCACAAGAAACACGGAAAGCTAATAGCTCTTGTTTGTGATGTTTTGTAATATAATAGATATCTCATAACCAGGTTATAGAGAACTCAAAAATTAGTGAAAAAGTTTCAAAGTATTAGAAATTCATAAAATTTAACAACAATTTGCAAAGAATCCAGGTGTTTTGGCTTCAAAATTTGTTGAAATGATCGTAACAAGAATGAAACTCGATGGCTGCTTCACTAGTAATCCGTTACCGTATTTCCATTTATGTGAACTACAAAATGTTGGGCAGCAAATAGCCCAGATGAATAAAGTGTACTCTCCATTTTGCTTGTTTCACCTCGTATTGTGGTTTGAGGGCTGCCGGATTCTGTTAGAAGTACAAAGATTATTTCGTTTATAATTTCATTAATCTGTGTGTCTATGCAAATTCAAAAACTTTAGCGTCTAATGAACACTTTGCGTGCGAGTTTGATATTAAATAAGTTTGATAATATCTAGTTTTATTAAGGGTGCAATTTTATAATATAAATTTTATAAATAAGTTGATAATAACTAGCAGTTGTTCTCGTTTGTGTGTGACTAGTTCCTTAACATGAGATTGGATAAATGTCGTTTCTTTTGGGAAAATAAGTTTAAAGAGAGATTCTTCTTCTTCAAATTTAAAAGCTACGTTCTTGTCGGTTGAGCGTCTTTCACACCTCCCGTTTCTCCGTTAGCTGCTTGACCTCTTGATACGACATCTAAAAAGAGATAGAATTGGTAAATTTAAATGGGATAAAGATCAGAAGAAGAGTAGAAAGAGAAGGGTCCACAGACAAATGCTTTTAATTGAACAGTAGAAGAGCCAACCCTGCCAAATGATTCGCTCTCGGAATTCCCAATGCACAAAGAAAACTTGAAAATCACAACGTCAGCGAGCTTAACAAACCCGTAGAGACAGAGCTAACTGGGGTGGGTTAACTAGCATTGCATAATCAATACCCTCGATTTTATTGAGGAAATGTATTTTAGTCTCGTGCCCATTCTTGGCACTTTAAATCTTTGCTTATTCTCTTTTTTTTGAGTATTTTATGTATGATTCGTTTGCATCGTTATCTCAGGCATCATAACCATTGCTGATCATGGGTCTCCCCCACAGATCGCCATAGTCAACGGTCTTGTCTTGCGCGACCCTAATCCAGTCTGCAACGTGCGTCAGGTCTTCTGACCAGCTTTTTGCAGACTGCGTACTCTGCGTTGCGCAGTGCCACTCGAGAAATTGTCGGCCTCATCGACTATTTAGGTCTTCGAGCTAATTCATTATTTTGCTGAGCTGCCTGTATTAATCTTGGAATTATTGATTTTCAAATTGATATCATTTATGTTAATTGATTATTTCATCAAAATTATTTTTTGCTGTCGTCTCAATGTAAATTGTATGGTATTGGTATAATTGGTAGTTTGGTAGTTTGGTAGTTTTCATTGGTTTCATATAATTGTGGGTGTTGTGTTGGGTCTTCAATATTACGGCAGTAATAAGACTATTCTGTTTTTTTTTCTTCTAGTAAACTAAATATTTATATACTTGTAATGTGTACATTTATATGTTTAAACATCGCAATTAAGTGTTATTTTGGATGCATTTTATTCTTGCAACACAAAAAAAACCGTTAAACGCAAGTCTATCAAAATGACGCTGGACATTAGTAGGTAGATTCTGTTCATTAACGATCACCGTGACATCCGGCGGTCACGCGACGTGGTCCTATTCAATGTAACAGTAATGAGAGTTGCCCAAGAGTCCACATTGTAGGAGACATCACAAGAAACCCAAATACGTGACCGAACGAGGCAATTTTACTGATAATTTTAATCGTTCCCGCCGACAGTTGCAGAGTTGGAAAGATAGCGGGTTTGCCAACTTATTTCCAAAGAACTACTGTATGGACAACATATTTTAAGGTAGCGTAAGAATCGGCACACGATTGCTCCTCAACCCTGTGCCATAGAATTTAAGAGACCAGTCAGTTCAAATTGTTATTTTCCATTTTCTTCGCTGAGCCTGACCAGATTGCGCAGGTTCGAAACGAAACGTACTATATTTTAACTAAAGATTTGTTACTGTTTCAAGCTGTTATCGGATCCGAGCTAAACAATAGAATTGTGATTTGTTAGTTTTTTTAATTTATTTTTTAACAAATCGATTGTTGGGAAGTTGTACCTACATTAGAATGCCGTTGTTGCTTGCCAAGGTGCCATTCACGTTTCCCTTAGTTCTAGGGATTTTAGCGAAGAATCCGATGTTTATTGATCCAATGTGTCGTCATGTGGGTGGACAGTGGAATTTGGAATTCAAACAGTGTAATAATTAACTTTAACTCAACATTGTTTTAGTGATACAACTCGTTAGTAATGATTTGTGTTTTTGTTTTCAGGTAATAATCATCACACGTCATGCCGTAGACCCTTTTAAATATTTGTTCGGGAACAAAAATGTAAAGGTAATTTTCTATTAATTATGTATGAATGACATGGGGAGAGCACCTCCAAATCCATTGAGAAAATATTAGTCTCTTTTATTTCTGCTTTTCTGAATAAACAATCCAGTACTGCTATGTAATACCAGCTTTATCATGGTAAATTAAAACTCAATATAAAACAGCTTAAAAAAACATGAAACCTAACCGTGTCGCGTAGACGAAAAGCTTCCCTGTGTTTTCAGCTGATTTGTTTTAGCTGGTAATGCGCTTCTTGTTTGGACAAGCGACTAGTCTACGATGTAAGGTGGTGATGGGTTTGACGTGTTTACTCTCGATTTTTACTCACATCTCATATTACATAGAATCTCCAGTAAGTAACGTTTAAAGAAACAAACCTGGGAGGCGACGCCGTTTATCCAATTGAATTAGCTTTTGTTATTCATTCGTTTTTTGAATCTGTTGATTTTGGCTTTGAAAGGATAGCTTTCGTTTGATGCATTGCATGTTGCTAACATTTTAGTTAGTAAGTAAGTAAGTAAGTAAGTAAGTAAATGTTGTTTGTTTAAAAATGCCGCGTCGTGCAGTGCAATTTGTTATCGCCGGCTTTCGGTTCGTCCATTTATATAGTTCAAATAACTGAAGACAAAGCAAATGCTACCACTAGCATACTCCTATTTTCAGTCGGTCTCGTGGTGTCTATTCAAATAACTTTTTTGCTTCCCATAGGTTAACCGAAAAACGGGCAACAGCGACATTCGTTGAGAAACTGAAACAGCCAATACTGCGATCGCCAACATGCTTGCTAGTCGTGCCAATTCCCACAAAATTTGTACTTGTGACGATCTGTGGGGGAAACCTATGTCTAACAGTGGATGTCTCTCGGCTGCTGAAAAACTTCCAGTGTTTTCACACACAAGCCATAAAGAACAATAACCGGTCTAGCGCTAACGTTAACAAGAAACTTTTATAAATTTAACATCAAAGTTGAGTCCTATAATATTGAGTAAACCGCGATGAAAGCAAACAAAGGAATTTATTCCTTATTAATAATAAATCAAACAGAATAATTTTCGTAAATCTTTTACATTGACTTGGCAATTCAAAATTCTGTTAGATTGCCTAATTTGCCGTCTCCGGCAACCTCAAGCGGCGCGATGCTAAGTAGCGCTAATTAGGTAAATGTTTTGTCTTCTAGATAACCCGATACATTGATCCTGGGTGCCAAGGTCTATTTGTCAAATCAATTAACAAATTATAGACTGGAGTGTAACAATGCCGATAGTTATTTCGTGATAAGGATATTGTCAAATAACTACAATTTGAGTCTAGTCAAAAAAAACCAGGCAGACATGAGTTTGAGGCAGTTGGCGCCTCTCTGACAAGTAACTGCAAGGGTAACACAAGATAAATAACGAGATCTGTGAGTTTATCCATACTTTTTATGGCTTCTTGAGAGGCTAATGACAGACACAGTGCTAAGTTTAGGTATCACAAATAAAAAACATCTCGGGCCAAATTCTGAGCCCATTGCAAGGTGCCTCATTTTCGAGATTTTGACAGTCAAATGCCGTTTACATCAGCACATTTGCCGTGGTTGCTCATGGTGTTCCGATGTTGGTACTGTCAAGACGCGCAATGTGTATAGACAGTCTCAAAAATGAGTATCTCGCTTGGGCTTTAAATAATGTTGATGTAAAAAAAAATCTAACGCGTCCCTTTTCAGTGTAAAGAGAATCCGAAATATTCACGACGATCCATTAGGAGCTTTTTAATAACGTTTGGTATGTGTCGCGGTACTAATGTTGCCAATACATGGAAAGTAACCCGAATTCGTAGGGAATCGTGCATGGAACGATGAAACTCGGTTAAGTTTGATAAGTTTTGTTTCTTTTTCTTCTTCAGCTTCAGATTCTTCGAGAGCTTCACTCTTGTCGGTGGAGCCTCCTCCTTTCTAAATTTTCCCCACCAGCTGCTTGACGTCTTGATACGACACGACACCTATCATCTCGTTTAGTTGGTCAATGAAGTTTCTTCTCGGTCGAAGGTAAAAAGGTACTCAGCTTAATCAGGATATGTACAAAGTTTAAATACGGTGACCTTAATAACTTGCAACCCAAAATACATTAGAAAAACTATACAGGTATCTTGTTTTAGTACAAAACCAAACCAATAGGAAATAAAAAATGGACAAAAAAGTCTGAGAATTTTTAATTTTCCTATCCGACTGGCAACACTGTCGCGTCGGGCGACGTTATAAAAAGCGACTAAACGCGTCCGATTGCCCTCGCCGGCTATTTTCGTTTTCCCCGTCTGGTGCGCCCACCGGTCTGCTCTGCTGGCTAGTATATTCAAATACTTCTAGTTTACTATAGTAAAGATCTGTACATTTTTCGTTTAATATTCCTAGTAACTATGTATTTTCAGGTGGTAAAAACGTTAGGCCCTATTTCCAAGCCAAATACCTTATATTTCTGTATGAATGTCGGGATGTTTGCAGAACTTCAGCATCTTCAATAGTTTCTGAGATTAATGACTGTGAACTCCCGGACAATCGGAGAGACAACGATTCCGTGTTTACTTGTCAGTTCAGTAGCATAGCAGTAACAGTTATCATAATAACAACAGTTTACACATACTTAGGAATGACCCATAATGCTACGAGTGGCAAACGCAGGAGCAGGCATTTGTTCATACCGACTTGCATTGGTCCTAAAGATTTGTAATACCCTCACTACACTATAAGTCTCAATAATTTGAGAACCTATTTCTAATCTAATTATAGGAGTTTTATCATATAAAATAATTCGAAAATCTTCAATAAATAATTAAACTGCTATATTTTTTATACCAAGCGTCAATGATTGGGGTAAGTATTCCTTTCTAATAGCCGATCGTCAAAATACGCTTCTGCTCTTCTGCTATACTAATATTAGAACTGTATTAGTAGAAGAGGACAAGGGCACTGAGTTTGTTAATATAGCAATTGTTTTATGGTAGCAAATAAAGCAGTCTGTCACTGGTGCTGTTAATATCTTTGCGTGACGTCATCGGCAGGAAGCGTCCACAATGTTATCGTATTGACGAAGGATGGCCCTCTGTATTTCTACAGAATACATTATGCGTTAATGAAGTGTTTTTGCTTCAAAGATCCAATGAGATGTAAATGTTGTATTGTTTTAAAGAAGTTAATCTTTAAAGGGCTTAAGAGCAAACACAGCAGGTATTGTGATTGCTTTTTGTGAGAAAGATAATCACAATACTTATGATAAAGGCGTTAGTACAGTTTTTGTACTGTTGAAACATATATGCAGTCCCATATTGATATCCATTTATAATTAAATTTTAAGTCTTAGCTCCAAAGGCTTCATTTACATTTTATTTTATTAAAAAAAGAGTGCTAGCTTTAAATACTCCAGTTTCTAGCATACTTTTCTGTATCTTTTATATCATCAGCATTGCTTGTAAAATTATTTTCTTCTTCGTTTAGGTAGCTTTTTCTATCCGTTTTTCCTTACAATTTTAAAGCACAATATCAAGCATCGTTTAATTAAGCTCAAAATATTTAATGTCTTGCTAATCCCCTAATAAGTTAAGAACATGTGTCTTCGGTGCCAGAATATTTCCTTCTATGCCTGAATATTTCTTCCTATGCCTTCTCTAGGTCAGTCTCTGTCAGTATAATCATCAATATTTATCATGCCAATCGCTGCCCATAGGGCCATGGAGGCAAAGACCATGTCTAAGGTACTCCATAGTCCTGAAAGAAGACTATGGACTCTTTAAATAATTGCTTTTTTATCTCATCTCTTATTGCGGAGAATTCGAATGCAGAGAAATACCTAGTGAAGTCAAGGCGTTGAGTGAGTGATATAAAATCTACAATGCCATCTGAGCCTCGTGTAAATAGCATGTTGTTTCAACACGTCTCCTTATCTGGTCCCATTATCTTTTAGTCATCTTTCAAGAGAGACCTGTTCTTGCATATTCTTTCCAGTATTAAAATATAAATTACTGTTAGTTAATTATTTCCTTTCGTGCCCTCCTATTCTATGTAATATTACTGGAATTGTATTTTATTTTTCTTCTAGCGTGTCAATAACTAACCCGGTTTCATTCCGCTCTGCCAAAAAGCAGCCACGGAATAATCCTTCACGAGAGTCGCCCAGGTCATCCCATCCATACTATAATATTATAAATGCGAAAGTAACTCTGTCTGTCTGTCTTTTTTTCTGTTTGTCTGTCTTGCTTTCCTTAAAGAACTACTGAACCGATTTGAAAAAATTTGGTATATGAATAGTCCAGGGCCTGAGAAAGGACATAGGCTACTTTTTATCCCAATAATTCCCACGGAGAAATTGGGAATTTGATGTTTCAATGGAAAAGGCGTTGGGGAAGCCGCGGCCGCCCACTAGTATTCCATAAGTTTGTAACAGAAGACGTGGAGAAGACAGACCCAAAGGAGGTCAGTTGACCTGGTGAAAGATGCGGGAAATTCGTCTGAAATGCTATTGGAGATTGAACACATGACGATAAACCCCGCAGCAGTATTTTGCCCAACTGTTACTTTTACATTTACGCACCGTTCGCTCCAGCACTTATGACAGCTCATCTTTCAATCTGCGCCCGTTGACACACTTGATTGGATGAATGCATTGAACGGATGGATTTGCGCCCTAACAGGTCGTGAATCGTAGTTCAACAAACGACCCATTGTCGGTCAAGTTTATTGAAATGTGCGGCGTGGCCAATCGTGGAGAGATCTATTGCCAAAGCTATTACTTTACATTATATTTTTGCTACCTGACCCAGCAACTTCGTACCGCATTACAATTTAAATATTACACAATAAACCTATACATTATACGCTGTGTGCTAAATTCTGTTTAGTTTCCTATAATTTTGATCAGTGGTTTTTGTGTGAAATTAAAATTTAAAATTTTAAGCAGGATAGTTCAGGATACTTACCAGCAAACTGAAAGTTAAAGTCGTGTCGTAGAATGCTCCAAATAAAAAGGTCTGACTCTTGTGGAATATGGCGTTGATAATCCCTAAATAATTTTATTTATCCAATCAGCACTCATATTTATGAGTGATGATTGGATACTCATTAAAAAACATTTGATGATGCTGATGCTTTATGACGATGAAGCCAAAAGCAGTGCTTATGAGTAGCTATAGTAGGAGGTACGAGCTGCAAGATAACTTGACGGGTTTAAGTGGTTTATGAGATGACTGATGAAGTGATTGATGCTCTTGATCGTAGTGAGTTGACAGATTGATTGAAGAGCCTCAATCAGAAATGTCCTATCACCTGCACTTGAGTCGTCTTCTCGTCTCATTTCATGGCGTTAGGTAATATTTCTTGCATGATTTTGATTTTCATACAGGAATTTGTACCCAATAACGCAGTTCCTATATCCATTCTAATATTATAAATGCAAAAGTCACTGTCTGTCTGTCTCGCTTTCCTGAGAAAACTACTGAACCGATTTGAATGAAATTTGGTATATGGATAGCCTAGAGCCTGAGAAAGGACATCGGCTACTTTTTATCCTGACATTCATACGGGAAAATTGAGGATTTGATGTTACAAGGGAAAATGCACTGGCGAAGCCGCGGGACGCTCACTAGTTCCAATATAACTTTTAGTTTAAACTAGCAGTCACATAAATGTTTTAATTCTATTTGTTTAAAACTGGTCAAATAATATTTACGATGCAGACTGGTCACGCAATGTGTTATAAAACACATTTTGTGTTTTTGTTACTTTTATGTTTGTTTTTATAAGGAAAAATACCTAGTATTGTTGAAACGGTAATCGTTATGCTTGTTTAAATTATATGTTGCATTGGTTTGACAGTTCAAAGTTACATTATTAAAGCCTAATGCGTCTCTTCTGTGAGAATTGTAATTTGTGGGAATTTTATTCCATTTTAATTCTGTGTGTGTGTGTGTGTGTCTCACGAAACAGGATGGGACCATTTAAAATGAAATATAATTTCGAGCAAACTGCCGTGTTAATTTTTAAAAGATTTTTTTACTACAGTTCATGAATGTACATAAAAAAAAGAACAAATTTTACCTATTGCTGAGTGGCATAGGGGGATTGCTAGATTATAATAACTGTGCAATTTAATTAGATTTTTTTCTTCTTTCTTCTAATTCAACACTTCCCTTGAGCGTAGGATTCTATTATGTCTATGCCACCTTCTTGGTTCAATTGACTGACAGTGATGTTGACCTGTGACCTCAGGGATCCGGGTTCGATCCGGCGGGATCGAATATTGTTATGATAATATTTTTTTTTTTTTTTTTATTAGTTCTTTTATGTTTGTATGCATATGTCTTTCGGGCTTCCTAGATACAGGTTCTTCCCAGCTAGGAACTCTGAATTTACTTTTTTCCCGTTTCCACGTTCGTTGCCACTCTTGTTCACGTTCCCGCCTCGTTAATTCCAGTTTGGTTCCAGAGTCTAGATTAAACAGGAGTTTATCATTTATCGGACTGATTGCGCATTCTGATTTGTGTGTTTGCCAGAGGAATGAACGGCGCAGCGCATCTGTTTGTGTGATTTTCCTCCACTTTGGCCCTGTTTGTAGCATGTAACGAGTGTGGATTTAAACTAAACTGTTCTCCCGATAAACTTGCTTAAATCAGGATTATTGCTTTACTAACTCTCACTTAGAACAATACAAATTGGTATTAATATACAATTTACTACGACGTTTATCGATTTTTGTCTAATGGTCGAATTGAATTATATTATGATCATAATTTTAGATACTTCGAAACGCACGCAATATTATAAGTTTCATTAAAAATTACGATGAACATATTTTATAGAGCGCGTCTTCCACTCGACCCTCGACCAAACAAAACGTTTTATCTTTCTTGCTTCAGGAGAAAGACTCTTTTTCCACAAACAAAATACATCTTGACAAATAAGAAAACATAAAAAAACATCTCGTAAACTCACAATCCGTATTCCTAAGTTTCTGATTCAATTCGGAATATTTACGTTTGGATCGATAAACCCGGGAAAGTAAACATTGGTACATACCGCGATTCCTGCGTATACAATACAGACAGATATGCACGTCAGTCCTTTATGTGTGTGAGATGAGAACGACATGAGATTTTTGAATTTATAACAGACTAGTCGACCCGGCAAACTTCATACCGCCTAACGTATTAATATTTTGTGCATGTATCATCAATACATAGTATAAAATAAAGTCGCTTCCCGCGTCTGTCCCTATGTATGCTTAAATTTTTAAAACTAGGCAACGGATTATGATGCGGTTTTTTTTAATAGATAGAGTGATTCAAGAGGAAGGTTTATAGGTATAATACATGCACAAAATACCAATAGGTTAGGCGGCACGAAGTTCGCCGGGTCGACTAGTTATACTTATAAACCTTCCTCTTGAATCACTCTATCTATTAAAAAAAAACGCATCAAAATCCGTTCCATATTTTTAAAGATATAAGCATACATAGGGACAGACGCGGGAAGCGACTTTGTTTTATACTATGTATTGATATTTGTTCAAAAAACCTGACGTGCATCAACCGTGCGATATTCTGTTTGTTACTTTATGGAACTTAATTTGTTTTTTTGAGCATTTTGGAATTCCAGTCGTCCATGTTTGTTTTACCAGTGTCTAGCTCTAGAAAATTAAATTTTTAATCTATCTTCTAAATAATACCTTTTACTATCTTATTGTCACCTGTACTTTAAAACTCTTGCATTACTGATTATTCTGCATCATAATACATTTCCAGTGGCTTAGTCGTATAAAGCTCGTCTATCAGCCCATCTGCTTCCATCGGTGCAAATAATACTTTTGCAACTGATTTTTCTGCATCATGCACATCCGGATAAATCTGTGCATGAATGAGGAGTCCAGTCGGCGGGTTCGATTACCGCAGTGAGTCATGCGACGGCGACGACCGCTCGCCGGTTTCTGCAAATGCTAGACTATCCGGCATTATAATATGGAATCCTGAGATCTAGATTTTTTTAAATGAAATCCACAATCTTGCCTCCTCGGACACTTCATAGAAAATGACACGTTGCTTCACTAACAGCCGAAACTCGTATACGTGCAAATGTATATGCTTGTGAGAGTGAGATAAGTCGTGCGATGCTACTTTATTTGTACTGAGCGTCACTGAGAGGTAACCGGAACAGGGGAGCCGCACTTGCTGAGGGAGGCATGGAGTGCCTATACTGTATGTAGTACTATTTATTATACTGTGCCTTTAGACTGAGCCTTGTTTTTTCTACAGTAGCCTTAAATTGCTTTTGGGTTCGCGTGCTAGCGAGAAGTAATTTGAAAACGCCAACTGGAATAGTTGTAATTTCAACTTGGAAGTATTTTAGTACTTTCGCTTAAAGTGAAGAAGTTTATTTTGGTTTTATGGTCATTCCCGTTCCTTCACCCTACCTAGGAGTTAGCGTCACTCGGTAAGTGAATTTGATTTAAGAAAATTACTATGATTTATGCAATTGAAAGGTTTTTTTTTATATTGGCATATTTTAACATAGTTTAAAGGAAACCATTCTTGCGAGAAGACATGTTTACAAAACTATAGAATTAGTCAAGATTTGTACATTTTAATACCCAACAGCATTTTCTCATAGAATATTATATCTGCCAGAATACATTTAACTAGTTGTGCTGTGTTCAAATAGGTGTAAAATTCACAAAGATTTGGCCGGTTTTGTAACTAAAACAATCCAATACACATTCGTTGCCAAGTTTACAGTCATTTGCTCGGTATTTACAAACATAACTTGTATTTATTATCGTTTCGGTCTGGTTGTATGATTTTAGCTGGGTTATTGAATCCAATTTTTTTTTATATTAATACGATTTTCAATTGCTAATTTCTAATAATTACAACTTTGTTAGTGTCTATTTTATGTTGTAGTGCTATTCCATTTTTTTTATCGGGGGAAAATTTTTGTAATAAATTTTTATATGATTGTCATTGTTAGCGTATTTTTTAACCACCGCTGCTCTCAATGGGTTTATTAAAATCAACCTGGTAAAAGCTGCAATTTCTCCATTGTACCTACTTACTTATAATTTTTTAAATTCACTTCTCGCTGCCTTTTGTAGTGTTTTTTTTTTTTGCTTAAGGTAGAAAAAAACAGAAGTTTTGCGGAAAAAATGAACATTTTGAGAAAACTTAACTTTTATTTTGTAAACTAAGAACGCTTTCGTTAGTCGTTAAAGTCCTTAAAGACAGGCCATCGTCTGTCGTGTCGACGTGCCGGAAATTTTCGCCTACCGATTATGTTGCAAACGCCTAATTTATTGACTATAGTCCAATCCGCCCATGCCTCGCCCTGCTTGCTAAGCATGCCATAAATATTGTTACGGAAACTTACCAAACTTCCCAATCTGCGCCGATTTGTTTATGTTACCGTAGTTTATGATTAATATCGTCAGCTGTTATACAATATTGATTGAGATATCCAGCGCCTTTAGTTCTCCACCTGAGCGTGCATCAATCAGATTGATGGTGTTTACACTAGGTTACTTGGATAGTGTTATCAGGTCCAATACAATAGATAGGATAGAGAGATTTTTAATTATTTTGTGGACAACTTTTCATTTATTATCCCTTTTCATTTATTATTCTGTGGTGTACCGAAAACCTTTATGATAGTGCAGTAGAAAGCAATTCAACCTACCCTATTTCGTTCGTAAAATCGTATTTATGTTGAACGTATGGTGTTAGGGGAGAGAAGCTGATGTGATTAATACAATTTCAATAGATCTTCCTACGTATCAAATACCCACGATTTCTTTTTACCTATAGTACCATATATTGTTTGGTTACATTTACATATCGGCATAGGTCTATAAATGGCGCAGGTGGGTCAGGGCCAGCTTTTGCAGCCTCCTCCCTCTTTGCCATAACCTGGGGGGGAGGGGAGGTGATGGTGCATGGGAGGGGTAGGCTTTTGCATTGAACTGGTATTTGTACCGGTTCTAGCTTCACTGCCTTGTATGTCTATGAATATCCATACTTACTATTATAAATTGCGAAAGTATCCATTCTATTAAGAACGTATAACTTTTACAGCCATATCGGTTCAGTATTTAGGCGTGATTGCGTAACACACAGGCAGACAGAGTTATCTTCGCATTTTTAATATAAGAGTAGATTTTAATTGTCACAATTCAAGTTAGCCCCAATATAAAATTGTTCAATCTAGGTTGATAAACCCAAACGCTAGCCGAATCAATAAATTCGTCCACCTGGCCCCAAAAGATGTATTGGTTTAGTTATCGTCCAAATTCGTTCGCTTATTTATAATGGTACAGAAAGTTTTAACCCAGGGGATAGTGGGCAAACGGTCCCAAACTTATGCAACTTAACACAAATGTTACTAGATTCTATCCTTCAGGTTTTAAGGTTTATTTTTAGTTTGATGATGCTTGTTTGAGATGACTTGAATATTTATGCTTTCTTGTCGCCGAAGCTGATGGCTTAGCTCTGACTAATGTTAGAGAATAATGGCAGAATGTAGGATTAGCTTATATGAATTTTATTTTAGAATGTGACTAACTTACTACTTTTTTTACATAATCTCACTTGTTCTTTAGAGGTTACATAACGTATCGAATAGGCTTGAGATTCCTTTCGCTGTTTAAATAACAACGGACAGACTAAACCACTTAAGATAGACACTTCAAATTTGGATGAAAGTTTCCTATGTGGTATAGGTACAGAAGCACTTGATCATAAAAAAAGTTTAGACATTACTGCAGGTACTCACGTAAAATATTCTCGTTTAAAGCAAGTGTCTCCAAGCACGTTAAACATAAGGTTAGATTAGAACGTTAGAACAATTCCACCTGTAAAGGAAAGCATGATATATGACTGGAAGAATGATATTTTTGCCAGTGAAATATGTTTTTCCAGCCGCTGCGTCAGGGGGGGCAACTTAGGGGGGCCGGCGGTGTGAGGGGTGACCTCATTCGAGACCAGGCCCTGAGCCGAGGTAACCAAGAATATATGAATGCGAAAGACAGACCAACATAACGACTTTAGTGTAAAGGTAAGAGATCTACCGGTATTGAGCACGTGTACGATTTTCAAATGCTCGCATTATCGCCGTTCCAGTGAATATGATTGGTTGATTTTTTCTTTACCCCGTCTTTATTGAGGATGAATGGTTACCCTTTTCAGTTTCAGTGAAAAGGATTTATTTCTAGGCAAATTGATACTGAATGGTTATGTGATGGGGTTGTTATAAGATTATTTTGACGTTCAATGACATTTCTACGTCGGGGTGAGTTCGGAGTAGGTAAGTTAGCTCCAGCAGCAGACAATGTTTTAAATCAGAATCGTATACCCAACAGTAAAATTATGGTTTGTTGTTGTGTTATATTTGCCGTTGAAATAAATTTAATGTCAGCAGCATATTACGTAACACCAGAGCCCTCGTACTGCCGTAGTAAATTCCACTACCAACCTGATCCCGCTTTTATTTACCGTAAATTCTAAAGAGGCCATGAACAATAATGGCAAAAAATGTAATTAAACCTGAAAACAAGGCACGCGAGCTTCAGACTTTAGCATCGACTGACGTCTTCCAACCTAAATTGTAACTCTGCCAAGTTGTAGAGGATACTAATAGTACTACTCGATACCGCGAGTACTATCGCCGTGACGCGCTCGCTAATCCTGCAAGTTTTATCGGTCGCATTAGGTAATGGAAGCCGTGCGCTGACGGTGGTGATAACCTTGGTGCAGCAGCTGAGCGGCGTGCTCCCGGCCCGGGGTTCGATTTTCACTTGGAGATCCCGCGCCCATGTTTCGCTCAAGTGGGCGTGGTCTCGCGGCCGGTCAATAGCACGTTATTGCGCCTCTCGCTCTCCCAGCAAACGGTCGCATAGCTGCGTCCCTCTCGCGCAAGGGATGATTGAAACGTCTGATGCCGCAGGCGCCCCGCGCGCCCCCTAGCCAAGGACGTTCAGTGAATCCGTCCCTGTCTGCCGCGAGAGCACGTGTCTCCACTCCTTATAATGTGTGCTCCCCTAATGTCGCGAGAATTTTCACAACCTATTATGAGTCAAGTGCCTAAAAAATTAAGTGACGGTATTGCCTGAAGCCGATTTCGATGTCGTTGCTCGCCGGTGTTGCGGGTCGCTCGCGGGGACAATTAGCGGCTCCACTCAAATGATATGGAGATAAGGAGCCTGGAACGCTCTTCGTGTCTTCCGTCCTGTGTATATTCTCGCCTTGGTACTAAAGCTTACGTGATATTTTCAGGTGGGTGTCTCTGCGAAGCTTTGTACGTATAGTGTTGCTAGCGTTATTTGCGGAGCCGTCCGCCTGTCGCCGGGTCTAGCCTGTGAGCCGGGCTGGCAGTGGGCATCGATCGACCCTCTCAAAAGAAGGCTCGTGTCGTAATCCGATATAGGCTATTGTTTGGGATAAAAGCCTTGGATACTATTTTCTCCCGGCACCGATGTATAAAATCTCTGCTAATCTTCATTGTCATTATAAATCTTGTTGGACTTCAAAGTGGGGCACATAAAAAGTCAGTGGGAGCCGTGATCTCATCTCACCTATTGTAAACGAAGCGACCTAATAAACCTAGTTCTGTGACGTCATTGACGGGATGACGTCACGATCGTGCGACCCATAAAACCACCATTGGGTCTGCTTCTTTTCACTCCACTGTTCTTTATTAATAAATAAAAGTTTTATGTTTCTCTTGAATAGCCGCGATGTATCGTAATGTTGGATTTCGAATTTTAGTTCGTACGGACAAACAATGTGGTTTTTTGTAAGTTAGGCGTTCTCGGCACGTTAATTATCGGGAATTTATATATACCTAGGTAGTTAGTTACATATAGCATGTAGAAGGTACTTATAACAACATATAGTAAACTAAACAATACAATTTTATACATCATACTAGAGGCTGCCCCGCGGTTTTTCCCGCGCAGATTTCTCATAAACACAAAATTCCTGTTTTTTACGTTCCCGTGGGAATTTCGGGAAATCCCTTCTTAGTGCTCACCTACACTTACTAAGGAACCTACATGCAAAATTTCAGCCCGCTACGCCCAGTAGTTTCGGCTCTGCGTTGTCTGTCAGTCAGTCAGTCAGTCAGTCAGTCAGTCAGTCAGTCAGTCAGTCAGTCAGTCAGTCAGTCAGTAACGGAAGAGTTATATATATATTGATTCTTAATCAACACTTAAATTTGCAAATTACTAATGATTTATAAATGAGATATTTTGTACTTTCTGTACAAAGGGTAATTAATAGGCCGGTTCCAAACGACTCTCGGCCTTGCCACCATATAAGTTCTGGTCTAAACAGTTACTACATAGATTTATATCACGGATTTGTCTAAAACATTATTGACTTATTAGTCTAACGATTTAGCCCATTTCTAACTTTTTTGTTGTAAGGCCGTTAATGTCCGATAATAGATCGACATTAATTAAATGAACATTAATTTTAACTACAGAAATTAGGTTTTTTAACTAATTGTAAAATATTAACGCATTTTCTGGTATAAGTACCTATAAATCGAATATAAGTAACATAATAATACACTTCAATGCAAACAACCAATTCCATTCCATTCCAAGGAAACATATAAAAACAATACTTACATATTTAACCTGGTATTCAGTACTTTATTAGTGCATAAGGTTAAATAAAATTTGGTCATTCTATGAAAGGTCGCTGGTCAATTGAAATGAGTTTTATTTCGCCAGTCATCTTGACTGGGGTCAACCCTAATTGTCTCTACACTTTTCAATGAAATTCTAATGAAAAGGAGCCAACTTACGATCCGATAAGAAAAAAATAGTTTTGTCAGTCTGAAACGTGATCGGGACCCTCGGGGCCGGATTTCTGTCCATTTTCGTAATGGGACCCGTAGGTATAAGGTCTTTTGTCGCGGACGCTTTGATAACGAACCCTGATTTATTGGGGTTTTAATTACATACGAGTTGAATGGTAAGTGCTATTAATTTAAATTCAAAGCTATTATTTGTACAGTAGCAGCCGGCACTTTAGGGTTATTTTAAGTGTATATTCGTCTTTATGTTTTACGTATTTAAGGGTGGATTGGTCGATGTTCTAGCTACTGTATATATACAGTAGCTAGAACATAGACCAATTTATCTATTATAATGTATATATACATTATAATATATATATACATTATAATGTATATATACATTATCAATATATATAAAACTCTTCCGTTACTGACTGACTGACTGACTGACAGACAACGCAGAGCCGAAACTACTGGGCGTAGCGGGCTGAAATTTTGCATGTAGGTTCCTTAGGGAGTGTAGGTGAGCACTAAGAAGGGATTTCCCGAAATTCCCACGGGAACGGGAAAAAACGGGAACTTTGTGTTTATGAGAAATCTGCGCGGGAAAAACCGCGGGGCAGCCTCTAGTAATGTATATATACATTATAATAGATAAATAATTTATATTTTGAATATTCAGGTATACATTGTTGAATATAATAAAACTTACTCTAAATTGAAGATTTCGTTTGCACACTTAAATCATAAAGAAAAACAAATGAATGTGTGCGCTGGTCCTATAAAGACAGTAAAATAATAAATTAAGTCAGCAGGTTTATTGTCTACAGGAACGGCCATGAAATAATAATTAAGAAAACACATATTTGTATAAGAATAAAAATGTTTGAATACTCTGTCTGTTATTTGTATTACGGAAAATTAACAACAAAAATGTTTTTTAATTCATGTCACCTTCAAAGTTGATTTCTGTTAAAACACAGTTTTTGTTTAGTTAATTTAAAATTATTTATATTACCTAGTAACTAAATGTGAGAGATTTAAATTCGGCCTTCATGCTGAGCTGTTGAGAAAATATACGATTAACAATTAGACAACACCTACGCGGACAAACACACGTTTTACTGTATATTTAATTACTTACTTACACGCTATTTAAATAAAAGATAACCTGGTTTTAGTAATAAAAGTTTTTCAAATCTTGGTTCTGTACAAATCCTTGTAATATAATAAATGCGAAACTTTGTAAGGATGTTTGTGCGATTTGTTTCCCTTTCACGATATACCTAACTATACTGTTTAGAATTTGATGAAACTTCACAGTTTGATGATATCAATTAGACTTAAATTCCAGTCCATTTCTATTGTAAAGCGGTCTAAAGTTTTGCGGGTCCGCAAGAAAATACTAAGATATTTTTTCTTAAACGTGGACCCTTCATACTAGTTCGATTGATAATACATAATAGGTTGTAAATAATTAGGTTATTTGGTGTGACTAGGGACGGTTGCGGTAGTGCAGAGGTTTACATAAGGCATTTTTTGTGGCGATCTGTGGGAAAGGCTACACTGGCTAGGCTTATTTCCAACATTGGACGGTGAAGATTTATTGGTCAAATTCGAATAGCAATTTTATGTGAGAACTAAAAGTTTAAATATTTTCAAAACGTATATATTTAAAAAGCTTCCGAATTTAAATTGTGAAAGCTCTTTTATAAAATAAAGCTGTCACCAGCCTGAAAAGTTTATGTTCTCACTATTGAACGTCGATGCGGGCTGCGAGCTGATAGAGTGAGATTGTAACGTCTCTATAATGTACTCTATAAGAGCTATTTTACATAGTTCTGTCGATCAGAAAGTGAGCATGAGCTTTTTTGGCTCTGATCCTTTCTATGTTTGCGAAAATGGAAATAGGTTTTAATTTTTTTTTTTTTTTTGTTGCAGGTCGTCGCCAGCAGCATAATAGGGAGCCATACCCCGCGGCAGAAAGACGGGTGCGATACGCACTCGTGGTATGTACCAAATATATTAATTTAATTAAAAAAATACATAAATATATTAAAAAATAATAATAATTTAGGTATTAAGTATTAGCTGTAGTTCGTAAACGTGACTTTGTGCAAAATATTCCTACTTTAACTATTTAATTAAAGGCGTTGTTTATTAATTATATTGCTTCTCGTGCTAGTTATGTTTCGTTTTCACGATTTGCACTGACACATGGTTGGAGTACTTCTCTCTCTCTCTCTCTCTTCTCTTTGATAGTTTTGATTTCATTTCGCGTTTGTTTAATTATTTATCTATCGGTCAGTTGGAAAAGGTTCTTTGGAATATGTCATCAAATGTCTTTTACTAATTTGTTAAAGCAAGCAAAGTAGGTTGTCATAGTAACAGAGCTTTGGCCTCAAAAAACATCCCATCTAACCAAACTAGCCGTATTGTAAGGCCCTTCTCTTATAATGAGACTTACAGGAATTCTCTGGTAAATAACAGTTAAAATTAAAACCTTTAGTTAAGCAAGTGGTCTTCGGTAACTAAGCTGCGTTATTTAATTCGCGTCACGTCGCCGGACGGACGCGCTGCGGACGTGACGCGCGTCCACCTGACGCCGGCTTGTCCAGGTAAGGTTCAATTTGCTGAGGATTTTCTGATTTAATCCTTTTAGCTAACTTTCCTCGGAGAAATAGGATGCGTGGGTATTGAGTGATGCATTATTTATCGCCAAAAAAAAAAACATTAAAAACGCAACCTCGAAATTTTTACTCAGTAATGTGAAAAAAGTTGAAAATATATACCATTTTCATATTTCGTACATACTGTGCGTACCAATTTAGCTGCGTAACAGTGTGTTGATTAGTATTCAGCTAAAATTTGTCGTCAAAGAGCGTCGTGTAATTATGAAATCCTGTATAATTTTCATCAAAAATGTAATCATCGTTCCCTCCCAAATGTGTCGAGCGAGCCGTAATGACGCGGATCGCGTAAACTAGCTGCGTCACGTTACGTCACTTCCCTACATAACGTCGCCTAAAGGCATTCCTTCGTCCTTTGTCGCTAAGGCTTCACCAGATTTTAATCTGGGGTTTAAAATGCAAATTGCACGCGAGAGGCAACCTAAACGCGCAGTAATGCACGCATGTATCTTAAAGAGTGATTTTATTATTTGTGATTTGATTCAAAATAAAACGCGGTCGAAAATCGGAAGAATTGATCGAAAACTAATCGAAAGCCATAGTTAATGTAATATCATCAAGAGTAAAAATTTAAAAGGAATATACTTAAATTTAAGTCTTAATACACAGGTGATCATGACATTTAACTATCACTAACTATTGTTAATAAAACCTAAATTATTCCGTTTATATAGATAACGGAACGGGTAAACAAAAGTTTAAAGCCACGCTACGCTATATTCTCTACCAGGGTAGCATAAACTGAAGCCGCCCTACGTGCCTGCAGCACGCTCTGCGGTCGCGCCTAACGCAGTTTGCAATCAATTAAGGCTATTTCTGCTTCTCGATAATTGTTAGTTTACCCTCTACTCTATTCGGAGCAAGTTGGGGATGGGTTGAGTATGCCACAGCTGAGTGCTCTGGGATAAGGTCGGAGTGATCGAGTGGCCGGTTCTCCCTGAACGTTCCTCTTGAGAATAACACTTCTTGTTTTAGCTGGAATTAAGATAGTTTAAGGAAGCTTGTAGTTTTTGCTAAGAAGGGCTTTATTTAGTCTCTATGTAAATTTGAATTTTATTCAATTAAAAAAAAACTGTAACATTGTTAATAAGTGCAAAAATTTAATGCCGTTTGAGATGAATAGATGAAATCATAAATTCGAAACCAATAATGAAAATAATGTTATGATTTAGAAACAGTATTTTAACTTTTAACAAAAATAATAAATGATAAAAAAAATTTACCATGCAATTCCAATTTGGATTGAGTAGTCTGCATTCGCTAGCAGTCAAATGACACTTGTAAAATTTATTGAATGATTCATCATAAAAGGTTTCACTGCCGAAATGATCCATTAACATTGATTTCATATTTGCAGAATAAAATTCAGTAACCAACACAATCATACCGTAAATCAACTCTCGATTTTTATATTTTTTGGGAAAAACTTCCGAGTTCAATCGTGTGGATTTAAAAATAATATTAGCTGTTTATGTCAACGCAGCATTGATGATAATAATAACAATAAATGAATAATAAACATCACACTCAGACCCTCTAACTAAGAACCTAGGTGGAACATATAGGGTACATCCAGGGTGCCTGAATCACTAAAACTTTCCTAGAAGACCACGTTTTGCTTGCTATATTTCCTATTTGCTACAGACAATTTAGTAATAAACAAAGTTGAAACCTAACTAGCTAGATCTCAACTGTTTTTCATGAAACATTTTTACACCATTGCTGTTTAAGAAACTTAAAAGCGTCCAAGGGTTCTCGAGTGCAGTCATTGTCATCGAATATTCGTGTTAGATTTAGCTATTAATTCATTTGACCCACTAACATCCTAGTATTGCAATGAAGTTATTCTACAGCTTTCCACTAGGCGATCCTGTTTTAACACCAGTAATAAATCGTTCATAATACTCCCATTTCGGCAACCTCAAGCTCTGCCTGCTGGCTGTTTGATTAAAATTGCAAATTCAATACTCACCTGGCGATAGCCTGGCTAGCGGAATCCGGATTCCCGATTACCCTCGATTTATCGACGCCTCGATGCAATTAAAACTCTGCCACTTTTTTAACCGACGAAAAAACAAAAAGGAGGAGGTTCTCAATTCGTCGCGTATATATATTTTTTTTTTTTTTTTTTTTTTTTTTTTTTATGTATGATCACGCATAACTTTTTACTGTGTGGACCGATTTTGATAATTCTTTTTTTAATCGACAGGGTATACCTTGAAGTTGGTCCCATAAAAATTTGGAAATAAAATTCCCACCCTAAGGGTGGGAAAATAGGGGTGACTTTTTGGTCGGCGGGTCGATTTATCCACTCACAGGTTGCATTTCCGTGTTAAATTATAACCTTTGATACCTACTTACAATATCTTTGGAAATGAAATAAAATCAGCCAAAAGACGTCCACTGCTGGACATAGGCCTCCCTCACAAATCGCCTCACCGACCGGTCGTGATCGAACCTCATCCTGTTAGTCCCTCAACCTTCACCAGGTTGTGTGGCCACCTTGTGGGGTGCGACCACCCGGTGAAGTATGATTAGCTGGGGTCAAAAAAATTGCCCAAAAAAAACTGAAAAGCAAAAAATAAAAACTTTTTATAAAAAAATTAAACCGCCGAAAAAACTGAAAAGCATTAAATAATAGGGAAACATTTTCTATTAGGCCTTAATTTACTCACTTCTTAAAGTTATTTTGGATTACCAAGAAATTTTGAGTCGGTGCCACAGAATCAACGAATAAAGATCACTAAATTACCTGAAATTCAAAGAAATAACCGAAAAACGTATGCCGCTGCCATCGCGCTTTACATATAATGAATTTGCTTGTGTGGTGTGGCGCCGACTTAAAATTTCTTGGTAATCCAAAATTACTTTAAGAAGTGAGTAAATTAAGGCCTAATAGAAAATGTTTCCCTATTATTTAATGCTTTTCAGTTTTTTCGGCGGTTTAATTTTTTTATAAAAAGTTTTTTCTACTATTCAGTTCACCTCTCACAGGATAATTAATTATACCTTACGCTGATTTTCAGTTAGTATACATGTGTAATTGTGGTTTTAGTGTAGCTTTACTAGTTCTTGACACCTTCATCCTAATTTTAAATGCATAAAAAATTCTACGTTAGTCGTGTAGACTCCTTAAAATCTCTTTAACTAAGATCAGTTCATTGTTGTTTCAATATATTTATTGATTGGTTCATATTTGAGTGTGTGTATCGCGAAACTTTCTCAAGTCTTGTTGGATCTTAGATAAAAATATGATCAACCAACGCGCACTTGACCATTTCAATTTTACTTTCCCAAACTGCCTTACAATGGTGAAACTTTTAATTAAGTTGGCGACCGCAAGATTAAAACTCCTGAGTCGGGCCCCCAGCTTTATTGTAGGCTTAATTAATTAGTATTTTATATTTTTCATTTACCTATATTGATAAAAGTATTCTGCACGTTGGCTTTAGTTATGCTTTAATGAAATTGTTCTTCTGTTTATACATATATTTCTTAAACCACTCTATATTTTATGGCTTTTCGATTTTAACGCTGTACTTTTAAATATCATGAAGAGAAAATTTTTGAACGTTCTTTGAACCAAGTTTATCTCTGACATTTCCAACAATCCCTGGAAATTTATTGTCAGTAAAGAAATTTTCAGGAATTGTATTCACAACTTGTGTAGCAACCAACTAAGTATCGATCGATGTCTTAAAGCTTTTCTCTAAGAATATACAATATTCGGTCATAACTTTCTACGGTTACAATTTTCTCAAGGATCCAAGAAAAATAAGCTATATCAGTTGTGGTATTTTCTATCCAATCCTTTACATAGCTCGTAGATAACTCTAAACCCCATAGTGCAATATTCGTCGTCTGCAAAGCAGTATGTTTTCTAGTTCAGCCTCAAAGTTGGCAGCGGCTCGGGGTGGTTGAACCGACCTGCATGCATACGTGTCGAGCGTCCTAACCACATTTATTGATGCGATGCCGCTATTTGCTTCAAAACTATATACCTCCTTGTATTCTATAGTATATTATGGTATATTATATGTAGCATGTAAATTTACAGCGTTATAGTTGTAAGTATTTTTTTTGTGTCTAGAGACTTTGTAATATCGCTGTCGTTTGCTTCTTTACCACATTGACTAACTTTACCAATCTCAATCAATACATCACATTTTTTATTCTCAATTTTATTATCATTACTTTTCCTATGTTGTTCGTTCGCGTCTTCTTTTTGCACATTTGTAACATAAGAGATCTTATTAACTGAAAGATAAATCGCATTATTTTCTTCTTGCATCTCCAAATCCTTGGTAGTAAATTTAAGTCAGTTGCAAGTTTCTACGATCTAAGTAGTATTAATAATATAGATTAGTTAGAAGAGAAACTTAATTGAATTGATGCAACCAGGTAAAATACGGTAGCAAAATCACTCATTCACGATATCATAATAACGATACAAGGAAAATATCCAAAATGATTTTGCAATTTTGCAATACTTGCGAAATGATTTGTTACATTTTCCCACAGTGGGGGTCGTCTTTATTATCTCGTGCCATTGCGCCTGTCTTCATAAAAGCCGTTGATCGAGGAATAAAAAAAAAGGAAACTCGAACGTCTACCAATCCTTTCGTTACATTTATTACCGCGCTCCTTACACTGGTCGCTTTTATCTGTAGGAGCTTTGATGTTCCCTTTGATACTTGCTTGGATCCCGCTCTCTAAATATCTATACGTTTGGATCCAATGATTTGCATAGATTAGTTTGGTAAGAGACGAGATTACACTTACTGGGTTTTCTTTTTTCCTGAGAATTGTCTTTTGGTTTAACATTTCATCTTAAAAAAAAAGGATCTGAAATTCCATCAAAAGCTTTTTTAAAATGGCTGTTTGTGTAAATGTAGAGATCTGTAATTATCACACAATGTAAAATTACTCGGTACCATTACAAAATAATAGCATATCTGGTGTAAGTACAAGCTACTCCGATACTGACAAGTTTCATCACAATTCAAAGTGAAAATAAAAAAAATACTTCAAAGTGAAACAAACATTTCTCATAAACTTTTGCATTTATTAACAAAATCTGCTTAAACTTACATTTCCTGAAACGTTTTGTCGAATAGCCAAAAGCACACCGTGTCACCTGTTTAAACCACAAAGTTTGCATGTCAGCCTTCCCTGCAGTTAGTTAGACTGTAAGTTATCTGTGTGTAACTTTGCTCCCCATTATCCCTAGGCACTAGACTAGACTAGACAATACGACACTTAAAACTGAAATTCCGAAGTCCAAACTCTATACTAACGAGCTGTTGGCTGTGGAGCTCTATGCGGGCTTTTGACTTGAATTATCGATTATCGTTTTAAAGTTAATTCATTATGGTCATTATCATACATTAGGTTAAGGTGGTTGACTTTCAACATCGAATCATGTAAGTGACACACACTCCACACTCCACACTATAGGCACGTAAGTAAATATTCACTTATTTTTTTTTTTAAAAGAGACCCCTTCAATAAATTGACAACATAAAACTGACAACACCCTCTTTTCTGAAGTCGGCTAAAATAGGTACTAAAACCTTCTCCTAAATGTAACAAATACTTTTGAAAACCGCATCAAAATCGGTTCAGCCAAACTCGAGATAATCGCGGTCAAACATACATACATGCATACATACATTCATGCATACATACAAACATACATACAGGTCAAACTGTTAATCTCCTTTTTTGAAGTCGGTTAAAAAACAATGAATCAGTGTTTTATGTTGACCCCTTGCAAAAAAAAGGTAAAACATTGACTGAGATCACGTCAAATCGACTTTGGTTTGGTGCAAGGTTCTGATTGACAGCATGCCGCGGGAGGGTTCGTGTAGCTCGTATGACATGAAATCTGTTTCTGTATAGTGTTTTGTTATTTCTGTAAACTGTACTTTCTGTTTCGCTTGCCTGCAGCTGCGTAGGGCATGGACCCTGGACATTATTTTGTATTTCAAAATCTTGCAAATACTCCACACGCAAATATCCTTCGTTATGTACGTAAATAGCACCTTTGTTCCTGTGAATGACACCGGGGGCTTAACCAGTTAGTTATTTCGAGCTGCTTGTGGCGGTAGGTAGCTAGTTTGAATCAGTTTATGGACACGGAATGACGTCATCCCCTACGCTGCTTCCCATTATAGTTTGAGCTTAAAATTAACATAATTGAACACATTTGTAGAACGCAATTATTTTCGTATCTATACATTAATCAATTTGTTGTTAGACCAATAACTTTTGAGTAGATATGAACCGGTTCGTTCACATTTATTGAGCTGGTTATACTGATATGTATAACATGATTCAAGAGTTCTGCGTTCTGGTGACTGTTTACCGCTCAAGAGTTCCAGTAAGGTTGACATCAGACGGATCGCACGGTACCAAGCGCGCAGTCGACCTCAACCGCATGCGGTCACTACATGCGGAACTCAACTGCACGCGCTTGACTAACATCGATCGACAGTGCGGTCGACGCTACTCGACTGCAGCCGACCGCGTGCAGTTGAGTCTCGACCTTTTGCGCTTGAGAGCGTCGACTGCATGCGGTTGAGATGTCGACTGCGCGCGGTCAGTTTCGTGTGGCCCGTCTGATGTCAAACTAAGCGTTGTTGCTAGGGCTCATTAGGTTTACATTCGAAAGAATGGAAAACTCGGAACTTTGAACTCCTGACCTCTCGCTGTCTGCGCGCGCTCAGGCTACGAACGCATGCCTATTTACCTGATTCCTAGGACTACTAACACCAGCAAGGCTTTAATACGCTAAAGAGGCCTGCCTGTGCCTTTCAGTCCAGTTTTCGCAATCAATATATATAAAACTCTTCCGTTACTGACTGACTGACTGGCAGACAACGCAGAGCCAAAACTACTGGGCGTAGAAATCTGAAAATTGGCTCGTGGGTTCCTTGGGGAGTGTAGGTGAGCACTAAGAAGGGATTTTCCGAAATTCCCACAAGAACGGGAAAAAACGGGAGTTTTGTGTTTATAAAAAATCTGCGCAGGAAAATCCGCGGGGCAGCATCTAGTTTTTTTTATAAGCGTTTACACGAAGATCCCGCATGCTAGCATATAAGCGCTACAGGATCCTGCAGGAAACGGGAAACTAGGCTGCCATGTGAAAGGGGTCTTGCTGCTGTCAGTCGAAGCAGGCATTACGTAATCTTCTTGAGTTTTTGTTTCAGCAAAAAAACTCGAGAAGAAGAATGTTAGGGCTTCTTCGAGATTCGAGTCTCGAATACTTAGAAGTCTCCCGTAGTCACGGCGCGGCGTGTTGCGATTTGAATACTTTATTAACTTTAGCTCGGTGCTGTGACGCGGTAACTTCTACTCGAGTTAACTTTTCGAAAACTTTGAAAAAAAAAAGTTATTATTTAATCGATTTCGTTAGCGAGGCTGGGAAAAGTTTGTGTTTCTTGTTATTTTTTAGGAATGTGTTGTTTTAATAATTGCGTTCATCTTTAACTAGTGTGTGTTCAAAGATAAATGTAAGGGTTTGAATATAAACGAATACGATATGCGGCAGCAATTTTCCTAAATACACAAATATGTCACATTCCTAAAAAAATAAACTTTACTCACAAAACGAGTCGGAAATTGTGTGCTAGCTCTGTACGTCCTTAGAGATTGCTTTTATTAATTGCAGTTCATTGAGCCGATCAGGTTTTCCTACAAATATATCCGTCCTTATCTATTCACAAGTATCAGAGCGGCGCGAAGAACGGATACGCCCTGCATTTGAGTTTATTTGATCGATTACCGACCACCCTTGAGGCCTTGAGGGAATGTTATTGGGTAAAATGAATAAATTGCCATAAGTTTTGCGTATATGTATTACCTACACATATTTTCTTATTTTGCATTCGTTTGTACAGTTTAATAAACGTGTTTCGTAACTAACATTTATTATTGGTAAATGGGAATGAATCGGGCCATAAACGAAAGAAAATAGTTTGGAAGGTCTTCTGAAAATAATTCGGAAAAGGCCGTGACGTGCAGTTCAGCTAACAAACTAGCTGAAGAAGAAGAAGAAAAATTATGTCACTATTGGGAGGCTACACTATCCCCTAGTGACATTAGGGTTATATTAGATTTTCAAAAATATTAGGGATCGTTACTTAAACTCAAATAATGTAACACAAGGTGCAATTTTGTTTTCCGTTGTTTACATATTTTAACAGTTGGTGGATTGTTGTTGTTGTTTTTTTTTTAATTGCCCATTCTAGGCAGTCAAAAGAACATAGTCTATAGAGCCGCCTTAGCAGCATCTTTTATTCTACGGCGTAACAAAATTCGACGGAACAGCTCGTTATAATTAATTAAAGAGTAGAGTTTTCATTGTTATGTGGCTGAAAATGATGCCCACTACTACTAACAAATAAAAACAAAATCGTACCGTGTAAGAATCCCGCGACTCGCCTGTAGCCCGGAAGTGACGTCAGCCGAGGCGTCCGTTAACCGGAAGTGACGATGCTATGTTACTGTTTTGCATAATGGTAGATTTCTTCGTTAATTTTTTTTTTTAATAATTTGATTGATGTGATGTGATGTCACTTTATACTTAAAATAAATAGGAATATTTTGTTGATCGCCACGTTTTACTTATAATGTTAGAATTCCACTAAACTCAAACCTGCAGACTTTCGAAGTAACTTGTTCCCTGCCCAACTAAGTATGTGGGTTGATGATATTAACAATGAGTGCACAGAGAAGTCAGCAGTTCAACTTTATCAGAAGGTCTTTGAGGTCGTGATGCATGTTTCATGAAACCGGTTTTCTGTACATGATATCGCTAAAACTCCACTTTAAGTACCTACTCAAAATACACTTATTCGAAACGGGCTTCAAAATAAAACGCTCCCCTTTGCAAACCGAAAATACAAACGCCAGTAACTTCCAGTGTTTCACAGGTTTCAGCTTAAAGCTCCTTTCAAAGGTTTACCAAGTTTTTTTTTCTTCTTATATATTTAATCTTTTTATTAACTAAAATTTGAGAAAGTTAAAATATGATTTTGTTTGGTTATTTGGTTTGCAGTTCATACCGGTAATAGGTTTGATCCAAAGTTACATGAAATTAAATCTAAACAAAAGCTGATGCTGCTGTAGCCTGTCTTCTATTTGAGTTAGGTTTGTCCGTTTCTGGCTAAGCTGACCGCCTTGATAACAGCTGGAGCACCTATGCCTCATCAAACTGACAAGGACTAAACACATGTTCTGAGTTAAAGCACCCGCTAAACTTTGTGTTTAGCCTAGATCCTTTTGAGTTAATATACCAATTTAATTTGTTTCCTTGGGCAAGTGGCGTTCAGGAGCTATTAACTATAATGTAGTATTGAAATAAAAGACTTAGTACTCAAGGGTACATCTGGGCTGGGGCGCATTCCCTAGACGTGCGCTCTGCCCGGGCGTCGGACTCCGAATGGCAGCCGCCGCACGACAGCCGTCGCGGGAGGGCGCCACCAACACCGGATAGTTACAATTTATTAGGACACCACAGGGCATATTTATTTACATTGTCGATACAATAAAAGTTAGTTGTTGAATGATTTGGTTCTTTCTCTATCTCTAATACAAAAAAAATTAACTTCTTTATAGGTTTTTAAAAAGCGCAGGCTAAACTGTCGGCCACTCGTGTCGTGTAGAATAAAACGTTATTTGCCTTGTGAAAACTGAATTTTCTCTTACCATTAAACATGTTATACATATTTAAGTAGTAAAAGAGCAAACAAACCACATTTAATCGTTTTTTTTTCAAGAATTGTCGCTTTACTACGATAGCAGTAACAACATTGACCTTGCCCAGGTCAGTGCTGCACGCACCCTTTCTTTTTTTTTTTAATATTAAAATGCTAATTAATTTTATTTCAGTATTTTCTATTTAAATTGTGCGCTATAAAAATGATTATTTTACAAGGTTAATTTAAATTGTCACAAACTTGTTAGCAATAGCAGTAGCAGTGAACAAAATAATGCTTATAGTTAGCATATCAATTTAACTGTTTACTGTTTGTATACCGAAATCTACTATTTATATTCTATCTACTTCTACTATCTACTATATATATAAAAATGAATCGTGGTTCGTTAGTCTCGCTAAAACTCGAGAACGCCCGGTCCGATTTAGCTGATTTTGGTTTGGAAATGTTCGTAGTAGTCCAGGGACGGTTTATAAGGTGAGAAAATATGAAAAAAATTGTAAGGCAGTTAGTAAAAGCATCAATGTGACATACAAATTTTAAGGCCTCATACGAAGTTCGCAGGGACAGCTAGTAAATAAGTATTAATGCAAGAGAAGCGAGAAGCATGTGACAGAATCCTGTTAGGGCCAGCGCAGATGGCGGCACGGCTGAAGATTTTGTTTGTGCTTTCGAACTAAGAACCTTATTTTCATTACTTGAGGATTGTTTATTTCGTGACATCCTGTGAGATGCTTCGGCATCCCGTTGAATGAATTCTGATGTCATGTAAATAAGATTCTAAGTACTAAATCAGAATCAAATCAATCTAAAGCCGCTCAGCGTCGTCAGCCATTACACATACTAACTAAATTTGAAGTAATTCTAATAGTAAAGTCAAGTTTCTGTTGAGAATTTCGAATATATTTTATGCCATACGGAAATGTGATTTTATTTCTATTGAAACATCGACGTTATAACGTTGGTTTATAAACCAACTCTAGTTTGAACGACGTTGTTACAATTTCCCGAATAGAGCCAGAAGCTTTCAAAAAGTTTTCAATTCGTTACGACGACGGTTCGAGTTCATTCTATTTTATATTACTTTTGTTTTAATTATCTTGGAATTGGAATGAGATGGAAGAAATTGGGATAACTTGAGGTACCCGATCTTGGATATGTAGGTTGTACGACAGAAGTTAAGACGAGAGAGTTCTGTGGTTAAGACTATTAAAGCTGCAAAAGATGAATTCCCACTTTGGTTGTGAATCTTAAAACAACTCAAAGAACTCCTTCTTTTCTGCAGTCGGTTAAAATAGGGTACTAAAACTTCTCCTAAATGTAACAAATACTTTTATGAAAACCGCATCAAAATCGGTCGAGCCAAACTCGAGATAATCGTGGACAAACATACATACATACAAATAAACAAACAAACAAACAAACATACATTCATACATACATACATACAGGTCAAACTGATAAGCTCCTTTTTTGAAGTCATTTAAATATAACTTGACTTCTGGATTTATCTGATTTAAGTAAATCATAACGTTCCTTGTTGGTTAAATAAATTAGTTTTACTTTAAATCACAATTTTCTTTCTTCAACAAACTAAACTGTTCTAGCACGACCCAAACCTGTCGCCTCGCCTTCTTAAGTCAATTTATGAAGTGGGCCTTATTAAAACCGCCGGGTTACTGGGTTAGCTGTTGGAGTGGACTTGAACGACCAACAATAAGGTCGTCGAGTTAGTGTTTGCAGTCATTTAGAGAGAGTCATGGTAGAGGTCCGGAATCGTAAAAATGATGGCTTTTTGAAGGATTTTCTTGGATGTTTGTTATTACCATTTTACCATTATGAAATATTACTTTGTTCGATTTCAAAGGTTTTTTTTTAGACAATCAAAACATTTTTAGAAAAAAAAACCCGACACAAAAATGAATAAAAAAAAATTACAAAGTACCGTTCATTTTCAAGCTTTCTTCGATAGAGATACTATTAATATTTAAATTAAAAAAATTTGAATTAAATAAAAAAACTATTTAAATGCAATGAACAAATACATTAAAATTTCTGAATGGCGAAAAAAGGGAGAATGGGCGGCCTTATTAGCTGCTAAGAAGATACGTAATACCACACCCCTATTGGAGATTTAGAACAATCTAGCCAGAGAGGGCATAGGGGGTTAGGGGCTAAGGGGTTCTGTTGTGTGATTAGTGGTTAAGGGGTGGTTCAAGTTTGCTTTGTTAACGGAATGGAAGTTTGCTTGTTTCCAGTCCGTCCATTGATTAGATGTGTGGTCGATGTAATGGCTATAAACTAGTTATGTGAATTTGATATAGTTCTAATTACGTAAACGAAGTGTTGATTCAAATTTACACTAACAGGGAATTCTGAGTGTATCATAATTAGACCTCTATTTATGACAGTACAATTTATTTTCTGTTGAAGCTTTCGTTCTGGCTGGACAACACAATGCATGAATAACAACACCCCTCTGTTTTTTCGTCAGGAGTTAAAAAGAAAAAGTTTAACGGGAGTTTTTGTTCTTTATAAGTTTTCTGTTAATCTTAATTCTATTTGACCAGTTATTTTAAATTACTCGGAACTCGCAATTCACTAGGCTACTCCAATAGGCTTTAGGGCTAAAACGTGAGCATGCGAAGCTGCCAAAAGAAGCTCGCCAATTCGGAATCGATTCTAGACATTTCAAATTACGATCACGAGCCAATCGGGGCGGCATAGGGCGCCTGAATCGAGTAACGTGATGACTATTCGATTCTTGCGAACTAGTATTTAATCGATCTTGCTTTTAGCTTGATCGACGTGTTTAGAGTCGCGAAAGTGGAACGATCGAATGATTTAGGGACTTGTTAGTGGTTTTGTGAAGTTGAGTTGTCGCCAACGCCTGCCTTTGCATACAGTTTACTGCATTACTGTTTTAGACGCAGCGGTTTTATCAACATATATTATGTGAGGTTATTGAGGTGGCAACTGCGACCGATACTAATAAACAAGAAACAAAAAACTTCATTCATCATAAAAAATGATCACCCCAGCTGGGAATCAAACACGGTCTATCTGAACCACGATGGTCGATAATATATTTAAAAGTAACTGCTTTTAAAAGCCTCGATTTTCTACCAAAATAATTCTAAAGAAGCTGAAAACACTTTCAGCCTTGGACGTACGAAAAAGCTATTAACATACGAGAGAATGTTCTAAACAATTCATCAATAGGCGATAAATTCAGCGAAGTGTTCGGCAAAAATCGTTTTAACATGAATTAAACGGTTCTCAAGTTCCAAGGCTTCACTGGGGAGGTAATATAAAACGCCAACTTTGTTCTTGTTTATTTTTAACGCTTTCGTTAGCTTAACTGCTTTTTGAATAAGGCTTTGATAGTAGGTATTTATTGGTAGACTGTAAAAGACATCTATCAGATTAGAATCATTCGAAAGCGTAATCCTTTTTATATCTCACGTTTACTACACATTTTTCCATAAAAACAGCCATGGAAAACTTCTTGTCGTTAAAGCCTCCTCCAATCGTCCGTGTTCCCCGCCAGCTGCTCTATCTACCACCTGATTCGACTCTGCACTGACTTGCTCTTTTATTTGTGTCAAAGTAGCTTTGCTTAGTCGTCCACGCTGTCTGTTTTCTTAAAATCTTCTCTTCTATAATATCCTATCATCTTTCCTCTTTTGTTAACTCCTCTAGATCTTGATTTTACATCTCTTCTGTTATTAGGACTGGTCTGCCCTTCCGTAGTCAGTTCAAATTTCACAGTAGCCGTTTGCCTTAGCCGTATGGTGGGAGCGCCTATCGCAGTTTAGGATACTTTACTAAATAAGGTATTAGTCTGTTCTGTTTAGTTGACCTCTAATAAGTTGTACCTTTTTTTTTGGATTTGATTTTGAAGCAAGAAGGAGTATAGACGAAAAAGTTTTCATAAAATTTCAAGCAAGTAGCTTTAACTTGTACGAGTTCTCAATACAATGATAGACTGCGGCCTGGCGTGTCGGCCCCGCCTCCACCAGAGCCGCACCTGCGCTTTTACAAGCCCTACTTAGCCTAATCTAGGCTGGTCTGCCATTATAAGGAATGATAACCTCGATATTTTTTGCAAACTATTTATAAACATCGAATTAATAGTAGTGTACAGTGGCGGTCTAGGTCTCGTGCGCCCTAGACTGTATTACCAAAGAACAAGAGCTATTTTGTAATACAGAAAACCGGAGGTGTATAATTTGTTACATTTGGGATCGTGGTTTTTCACCACAGCAGAGTGACGACCACTGTGGACATAGGCCTCCCTCCTTCACAAGGACAAACAGTTTTTAGAGGGATTTTCCTCTCTCGGCTAGCGGGGTGGCGATCGCGGTATGATTCCTTAATTTTTTTTTCAACGAAGGACGCTGCTTGTTTGCTTTGCTTGCTTTTGATGGAAAAATAAAGAGCTATCTATGTTAGTATCTCTTCGTATCTATTCTCTAATTTGTGCTATTGTATCTAGTTTGCTCTATGAAGCCTAGCTATATTCGCAGCTGAAGGCGATCCTCAGTAATCACTTTACAGAACACAATAAGCATGCTCTCAACTCACCCGCGCTCAAGTAACACAATGAATTTTATGCCAAGTCATTCCAGAGTCACACTCCCTGAGCACCAGAACAGTTTGTCACAATAAAATTTACATTTACATACATTTCGCTGTCTTGGCTTCGTATGATGTGAGATCGTGTTTGTATGCTTCAAACGTAATTTCCGCTTGAAGCTTCATTGTTGATTTTTAATGGCTGTGCCATGAGAATGAGATGGTAGCTGAGCGTTTTACTGCTGCAAATGCTTATCTGTAAGCGCTGCAGTTCTTTCTACGAAAGATTGAAACTGAACTGAAGTATACCAATTACCTTGCGGCATGCCTTGCCTTTTCCGTTATAGTTGAAATTTGAAGTGGTAAAGAAAGTGCTAAGACTGAAAGGAAAGAACATCAATAAAATGTTATTAACTAAAACTTTGTTACCTAAATTACAACATTTCCTCAGCTATGGAGTATTGATGGTATGAGAAACAGAGATAGAAGTTTATTAACCACGACTTTACCATTAAATTAACTTAATTGGTTTTGGTATTTGACTTAGTTTTCTTGTCGCCATTCTCTTATGACAATGTCTTTCCCGTAAAGCACGAAACCCTCTGCTGATTCTTGTGTGCTCTCTCTTTACGAGGCACTTAACCCTTTTGTTTTTTGGCAAACTCTTTTGCCCGACATCTTTATAAAAACAGCTGGAATTTTCTGTTTTAGTCTGCATTCTTTTGATTGCAAACATCGTTGTTATTTAACGAGTTTTAAGAAAATTTTGTGTTTTGAATGAGTTTATAAATAATTTTACTTTAATGTTTGTTTGCAAATTTGTTTTTTCTTTTTTGGAAAACCAAGCTTGTTTAATAAACTTTTGGTGGCGTTCACCCAAACGCTCCAAATATAAGTCTTTACTTTTCGTGAGGACTAACTTTATTCCAGCACTCTATAAAGGACAGTCGATAGCTCTGACCGAGCAACAAATTTACAGGACACTTCCATTACTCTCCAACTTCAATTATGCAAGAGCCAGCCGGTGCACAGTTTTATAGCTCCATAAATACTGAGCTCTATGCTGTCGGGCGATCAGGGTACTCTGCTGCTTTCTTGTTTTCAGTGGAATAGTCTTTTGTAATAGCTAGTGGTTCATGTTAACTCCCTTTAGTACACTCAACAACGTAACAATATTCCTTTATAATTTGTAAAGTGATGAAGACTCCCTTACCTCACTGGAAATTTAATTTTCCATTTTTCTTTCAATGAAAAGACAGTTTTATAATGAGTGTTGTATTGAGACGAATACAATATTATGAGTACTAATATATAATGTACGGATCGACCATCTAAAACTAAACACTTGTCGACTCTTGACGTGTCTATTAATTTTTTTTTTGTCTGGTAATAACATAATAACAGTGTTATACCCTACCATCTTCGTCGTCTTCATGGCCTTGAATGAACGCTTTGAATTTAAAAAGAGCTTGTTGCGTGGGATTGGTCCTTCGATCCGGATGTTCAGACTAATTCAAAGGACGACCAAAAGTAAATTCGATCGACATGAATGGTTATTTTGTGAATGGTTCGCTCGGCTGGCTTAGCTAATGCTGCGCGGCAGCTATCAGTTATTATGAATCCAGCAGGACTATCTAATCTAAAAAAAAAATGTATCCGGATAACACCGGAATGCATTGATATTAGAGGCGTTGTCGCGTAAATGAATTTCTAACGGGCTCGCTGATATTTGTTATCTGATGGTGCATTTTAGGTCGGGGCTGTATGTTATGTCACCTATCAGTCTTCGTTGCCTAGGCATTGTAATAATCTCGCGTGAATTGAGATGACATCATAATGGTTGTGCGTTATGAAATTGATATGACGTCCTCAGCTTGAGCTGGTGACAGATATAATTATCTATTTTGCACTCAATTAGAACCTCATTGTCATTGCAAAATTGCACTGCAGATTTTAACACTTCTCGTGACTGAGTTTTAAAATGTAGTACAAAATACCCTAATTGACAAAGCTCTCAGACTTACAAAGTGCTCTCACACACAAGCTAGGATAGTCTTTAAAATTGTAACTTGATAAATAAATAAATAAATAAAAAAACCTTTGAGAGCGTCGTCACTTTAGTCGGGCCCGCTCATCTCGTCAGCCAACACATTGGCTGACCAACAGAGCTAGCACTTCCGCTATTGACCTTTACTTACCCACTCTCCACTCGGGAGCAAAGGGCCGGAACAAATCCTCTACACTTCTTCTTTCTTAAGATCTGCGCTCTTGTAGGTGGAGCCTCCTCCATTCATCCCTGTTTCCCTCCATATTGACCACCTGTTACGTCTCGGCACTGACTCGCTCTTTTATTTGATACAAGTAGCTTCTCCTTGGTCGTTCACGCTGATCGCCAACTAATGTAAAAAAAATATAATTGTTCCAGAGCTAGAGGAGGGTTGTCGGGCGCACCGCGGGCTGTGGCCGCGAGCCCGGCAGCATGGCGACGGTGGAGGGGAGGCCGGCGCAGTATGGCGTCTCGCTGCGGCAGCTGCGCGAGCTGATGGAGTCGCGCGGCGCCGAGGGCCTAGCGAAGATCAACGCCGTCGGCGGACCGCAGGAGCTATGCAAGAAGCTGTACACTTCGCCTACAGATGGTATGTTACTTTCCAGTCATTCATTCGTGGGTTTCCCCCTCAAGAACAATAATTTTGAGGCCTCCAGACCCTTCAAGCTTTTCAGCAAAGAACGCTGCTGCCCGTCCTACGTAAGTTCCCTCGCCTTTTGCGACACTAGTGGGAATGAGAAGATGTGGTATTTTATGCCGCTATTGTACGGCATGGTATGTTTTTATTTTTGTATCCTTGAATCGGCGTCAAATACAACATAGGGAGCAATGTGCTTTTATCCACCAACAGAATAACTTAATTTTCCTATAACTCAGTACGCTCGACCAATGTTATCGTAGGAATTCCATCCTAGCTACTTCAAGCTACCAAATAGCTCGAATATCCTAATATTGATCTGGAGCAGACTTTCAGCAAATCTTACAAGTTTATACAAAGCAATATCACAAACTGTGAGTTAAACTTATATATTTCAACTTGAATAAATCCTGAACATGACCGATTCAATCCATCGTTCAGTTCAATTCAATCAGTCAGTTGTCTTTGAGCTTCTTTTACTATATTGGCCCGGTAACGTTATCTTGCCAACTTGTTCATTCCTCACAACTTTGCCTTTGCAAGTTCTAAAGGAAAATATAAGCTTTATACAAGTGAGATTTTAGTTTTATAATAGTTTTTATTTGTTAAGTGTTCTAGTTTTGCGTTGAAGTGGTGAAAACTTTCAAAAATTTGTTATTTAACGAGGGCTTGTTCTTTTTCTAGACACTTTTTAATTGTCAGTATCAAACATACAAACGACGGACGACAGATAGGGAGCTGAAAAGGGTTACCTTTACATAGGATGTTTCTCTTTCGGCATATAATTTTCCCGCCCAAAAGAATGGTCACAGATTAAATGACCCTCATCATGAGGTGTTAAGAGAATTACGTTACGACAGGCCAGGGCAAAGTTGTGGTTCATTCGTTTGTACGACAGATTAAAGCCCAATTACTTAGGTGACCATACAGCAGATACATTTATTATGCATAATATAATAAATGGAAGCTGTGTATATGTAGAGTACTTTCCCTTCAGGTGGCATTGCAAAATTCCACCCTGCATATTAAAGGTATAGACAAGGGATATTAAAAAACTAGGAAGGTTTTTAAGACAACAAGAAATCATCAAATGAAAACCGAGATAAAATACAAAGATTTACACAATTTTCCTAGGCAGTTGGCACACGTATTTTTTTTTACAACACTATAAAATTATATATGATTAACTTATCTTGTACATATCGCTTTCTACAACCAGTCATGCTACCTTGCCGGAGACCTTTCTATTCTAACTCTATCTAGGCTTGAATCATGGTTGCTTTGTCGCGAACAAAAGTCCCGACACAGCGTGTCAAGCCCGCATGGCATCGCACTATCTGTCCATGGGTTATAGAGCTATATAGCACCGTCACTAAGATGGCTTTGGTCAAACGAAGAACACACACTGTGGGCCCCCTCGACGACCCACAATCCTAGGCGGTGCGCTGGTTACTGACTGAAGAGGGTGGAGGCTTGAAGGAAACTCAGGAGCTTGTATTTTCTCTTTTCTTTATTGGAGGCCCGGTGGTCGGCAGGAAGCCCAGACCCCAAAAATGGCCTTACTTATCTTACAAAATTACTATTTACATGAGCTTAGCCTAGAGCGCGTGTGAGACCTAGCAGGCCAATCGCGGGCGTTTCCTCCCTCACCCCTTCACCCGTAGGTGACGAAGGCGGGGGTGAGGGGAGGCCTACGAGATCCCACTTACACACAACTACCCTCTCTAAAACTAATACAAATATAAGCTACCTGCTATTCCCTAAAGGTTCATAGCTTATGTACTACTTATTTACTATACTGAATATCAAGTTATTCTCTATTTATTTCTATATGACTAGCCTTTAACTACTTACTATTTACTATTTAGGCAGTACCTAGCCTACCTAGGTTGTATTTCCTAATAGGCTACCAGAATAATATTACCACTTCCATAATACTTTATTAAAACCTCAAAATTTATACCAAATGCTATTCACAAACTTATTCTATAAAAATGCCCTACAGGGTTCTTTAATATTAAAAATCTTAAACTAATATCTATTTACAGAGTCTATATGAGGCCGTTACACTTGTCGCGAACACACACAATAGTAGAAATAACAAACACTTTGAAGCCAGTTTAAAACTTTACTGTTATCTCTATCACTTTATATGTAATTCTGGGACAACCCACCCTCTATAGATAAATTATATTTATATTTTTTGCTATTGAATTTCCTGAAGTTGTGCGCTGTAACGGCTGTGCTAAGTTATCATGTTGCATTTTATAAAAATATACTTCACATTTTGTAATTACAAATGTACTCCTTAAAAATCTGTACATTCAATCCACGCTTATAATTTCAAGCATATTCATAGCTTCCAACCGCGAAGATTGAAGGTGTGTTTTCTTATTTAGTTAGTTTTACAATTGCGTTATCGCCCAAGTAACTGTGAAGACAGCCTTAAATAAGCCCCGTCGTATCGTGGTCCGATACGATCGCGTTTCCTTGCCACGATAGCGTCAGTCCGGCCCGTCTTTTTATGAAGGAGGAAACAAGAGAAAATCCAATAGTAGCTGTGGGGGACAGATAAAGTAATGAAAGTGCTGTTAACGATCGTTGTATGGAATCGTTTTTCGAACAAAAAATATAACCGTGTCGTTTCGATTAGTGTTTGAATTTTTTAACAGGAAAAGATTGATTTTGATTTAGCTAGTGAGAAAGACGTTTAAGATAAATTACTCTTAGTACGAGATTTTGTGCTATATTTGTTAAAGACAATATTAGTTTATCATCCCAGCCGGAATTCGTTTACTGCTGGACAAAGGCCTCTAGCTCACACCGCCATATTGCGCCGTCTTGCTTGATATTAGGATACTTATATATTTTTTATATAACATAAAATTAACGTATAGAGCTAGAATGAACTTCCTGCCTTACCTGTATTTTTTGTAGCATTAGGACTACCTTTTTTTACTTTACTTTTACACTTCTAAAACATGTTATTGTATATTTGACTACAATTATGTTCATTCTATCAAAATACCACAAAACATTTCGATTATTAAATACTTTATAAGTCCACAAAGAAAATGTGCTAAAAAAAACCTGAATATCTGCTATTCTGTGAAAATATTACAGAAGATTCAATTATGAATGAGGGAGCGACCGTTTATTCCGAAGCTTACGTTTCCATGTTTAGTTAAATAAAAACTTATTTTTATTTACATAAGGTGTTTAGTACATTAAAAGTCTGTTTTGCTTTTAATAATTCAGCTGAACATTTATGGGGGGCACCGTGAAACGTAAATATTTAACGTGAAACGCGGAGGTTGATCGGACGGAAGGACGAGGTGAATTATATATGTTTTGAAGAGTAAATCGCCTCTGCGTAATATTTATATGACGTGGAAAATATGTGATTTATATCTAGTTTGTGTTAGTTTTTAAACCGACTTGCCTCAACCAATCAATGACTGATTGACCGACAATGAGCATCCTAAACCGCTTGAGATACATACCTGCTTGAAATTTAAAATACAAGTGGTGTGGCACTAAGGAAAATATTTCCGAAATGCCGGAAAAAAAAAAAGCTGAAATATATGTTTTGGATATAATGCTGGTACATAAATCTAAATATTTTGAGCCAATAAGAAATTTTCCTAGGAAAAGTCTACGATAAGGAAAAGTGGTTTTTTCTTTGTAGAAACGGTTGACCTTCATAAATATTTTGTTTGAAGATCGAAAACCTTTTTCAAGGTTCCTAGTTCAGTCCAGTCCAGCACAAAAATTATTTTATTTTTACGAGACTATTCTTGTTTCTGTTTCCAAATGATTTAGTTATATTTTATTTTTATTTCAGGGATCAATAGCATCTTTATGTAGTGATAAATGTTTGTGTGACTTTAATAAAAATAAAACTTCAGTGGCGCCCACGGTTTGCTTTGAAACTAATAAGAAAATAACTTTTCTAGGAATTGTGATATCTTTGTTGAATCTCGGTTCAAATGAATAAAGAGTAGTGGTTTTTATCACAATGATTTGTTTCTTAATGTTGTTTGATAGAAAATTATACCGTTCTAAAGAATTCTCGTAAATTCTTGTCCCAGTGATGTATTTGTTGAAATAGATTTCAGTTACTGAAGATATCGATGCGAGTAAATAAAAGTCAATTTTTACTATAGACAATTATTCAAGTTTGAACTGAAAGTAGTTTTTTCTGGATAATTTATAAAGTGATTGATTAAGAACATTATGTTAAGTAATAAAATTGTAGCTTGGGTATGAATGTGTAAGTTGTTTGTTACCTTTTCAGGGTGCTATGGCTTGACAGATTTGGTTCAAATTTAGAATTGAGTTAGCTTTCATCGTGGATTAACAGAAGAGATAAAATTTTAATCGAAAAAATTAGGAGAATTATATTATGACATGTGTTTTATGCAGAAGAAACATCACATCTTTATTAAACTCCTAACTAATTTCCCCGCGTGACCTATTGGATATTGTGAGAACACTAATAATTAGCTCCACTTTGGCACTCACATACATGAATGTCTAAATATAATTTTATTTTTTTAACACCACTGTCATAGACTGTGAGTCAGATAATGATCTCATAGACGTGCTTACTTTGTGTCGCTTCTGTGAATTTTTAAACGCCATCGTAAACTTCCGATATGACATTAAAAAATAATAATCTTAATTAAATTGAGATTTATGTCCCATATAGTGCCTGCCTACTCACCGCTATTGGTGGGCCCTTAAGGCGTTAGGCGGCCAATTCTTGCGATATAGAGATGTGATTATGCGCGCATAATGTGAAGGATCTAGATTCATGTCACGCGTCTCATGAATCTAGATCCGTCACCATTTGATTTTCAGGCAATTCGTTATAAGTTTTCTTGTTAATAAATGTTGAATGTGAGAGTAACTAAGTTTAATCAAAATACAGGTTATACTAGAATCATTCGATTCTAAGTTCTACCTCTAGAATGCTTTTAGAATCGGCCAAAACAGGGCCCTTAGTCTCATCGCGCAAAACGTAACTATCGAATAAAATAAAAGTAGAGTAGAAACAGTACGTTAATCGCAAGAAAATACACATTTGGTAGTCTCGTAATCAATTTTGCTATAACTATAGCAGTAGTATCGCAATAGATTGGAATTGACCAAAAAGGGTAGTCTGCTCCATAATAAGATAATGTTATGATTACGTTCGACTGACATTATATATGTCAATAATGATTGATATTAAGTGACAGTTGCACTACGCCCGTCCGGATTCACAACATAAAACAGGATTCACTATTTAGTTAAAAAAATCCCAGATTATTCTATAGCTTGCTATTCATATTCTATTGCTATACTATAATGATCGATCAAAGTTACGAGACTTGCAATTTTTGATACAATCGTAATAGAGTAATAGTAGAATAATAATAGAATAGAAGTTTAATCGTAAGTTTAAGAGACTAGAGTCCCTGGTCTCCAGCTGGCCTAGGTGAGCTCAGGTCATCGGCACGGAGGTGCGTGTAGTTCCTAAAGTAATTTGACGGGAAACGGTGACGGGCTAAATGTGCCCGCAGCCTTTGATAAATTATCCTCAGACAGGCAGCCCTCGAGATTACTTGGCTAATTTATGACACTACTTACACGTCTGTACTATGTGTATTTTTTTATGAAGAAAGTAATTATGTCCTAAACTTAATTAATGTTAATGAAACCGGCCTAAAACTAAATAGTATTTTGATTCAGGCAGAGAATGACTTTAGCTAATTTTAAATAGATAGACATTGTCTTGCAATCTATAAACTTATCATAATTAAATTGTTCTTAAATTTATTCATTGGAAGCAATGGACCTTTACGCATAGAGCGATTTCGTCCAGGCTTACCATTTTAATCGGTTGCAGAGTTAAGATTTAAACGTTTTTAATATTGTTTCTAAATTTTATGAAATACATTTGAGCGCAACATAAGATCTTAATAAGATAATTCCTTGGAATAATGTCTTGAAAGGGGACTCCGTCATTGACGTCCATTAGCGGCGATGGACTCGTTTCATCACCTGTCCCTTTCGTTCTTACCTGATTAATGATTTATTAATCTACCTAGCTAGCTAGACTGGATATATCTTCTATGTTTACCGAATAATAAACTTTGGTTATTTTGTAATGTGAAAAATTAAAGTCTTTACGGTAAGATTTGTAGCGATGAAAATTAAAAATGTTTTATACCCCGGAATAATACGCCATAGTCATGAAACCTATTCTTAAACTGAAACTTTTTACATTCATTAACAATAATTTAAGGCAGTGGTTTATTTATAAGCGTGGCCGGCCGAGATGGAGATGGCGGGATGATATCGATTCCTATCTATCCGACTGGATGGTGGTACAGGAAAGGGACAAGTGGATACAGAGGGGGCAGGTTTTTGCCCAGCAGTTGGACACAAATCAGGCTATCTAAAAAAAAAGTGGTTTATTTCGCTATAGTAATGCAGGCTATTATGGTATCAAAGTGGACGCAATGGTACCTATTGCAATTAGAATTACGCAGTTCAGTAAAACTATGATCTACAGCTTTAAAATAGCTTCGCCTGTCACGATGTTCAATAAAACAAACGTAACACCCGATAGTGTCCCCACAAAAGCGGTTAATAGCGTTTTATCCGGGCACCCGATCGCGAGGGCTGCTCGGCGGAGACAAATCGAATTAGGAGCTGGGGTCGCGAGGCGTGATAGTACCGCGAAGGTCGCGCGGAGACAGGGCGAGGTCGCGCCAGTGACGTCATCGTCACTCTCGGGGTGCCTTTGCTTGATAGAACTGACAAAATACGTCTATCAGCATCAAAATTCTGCACTATTCCTAACCCTGTTTTTTATAAAAAGATAAAGAGCATTTTAATTATGACTGGCTGGATGTCTCGTATTTACCATACATGTAACCAGAGAAGTAGACCTCCAGTGAAGCTATTTTGAACTCATTGTATCGTTATGAATAATACGGTAGGACATTTTGTGAAGATGCTAGAAACGGAACCATTATGAGGCACAAATACAGTCACATTTTGCAATAATATTTTTCGCTATTTAGAGCAAAAAGTAAAATACAAAAAAACTAGATAATCGAAAGGAGTTCCAGTTTTAGCGGACATAATACTAGGACTCTATACATTTTACCAAGCAATTCCGTGATGATGCCAGAAACGGATCAGAGCTATGAGACTAGTCTGTTTCTACTAGTAAGCAATACTAATTCAGTTTTTATATCACGTTCCTCCTCCGATCATCCTATAATGCGTTGTAGTGGGTGGTATGGGAAGTAGCTGCCTGAAATGGTATAAGATAAACATCCTGAATGTAAAACACAGTATACATTTTTTTACAAATGACAATAATATATTTAACATAGCTTATACAAAATAGCCCTATTTACCTTTATATAATTAACCTTTCTCCTATATAATTTTTGTTTCGCAAAACAAAAAGTCGCAGGTCTAAAAAGCCTCCATATTTCAAAGCCACCTCCTGGCCTCGTCCATATATCTGTGCTTGACAGCTCGGACAAATGGCAGCGTGTCGTCGGCCTCCCCTTCCTCAAGAGCCCTTTATTTTCCGTTACACCCTGTATACATTTTTTATACGCCAATGAATGATAATGAACATTTGTTCGTTTTCAGCCCTTGATAATGAAATGTTTTCAGTGTCAATTACAGTTTCGATTTCGAACCATTATCTATCAGACATTTTATTTTCGAAACTCAATATGGCAGCCTCTTAAGATGCTATAAACAGTCTACTAATTAACTAACAAAGCAAGTAATACGATACAAACAAAACATATTTATTATTAATCCAGATATTTGACGTGCGATGTGTCAATTCTGGTGACCGCGGTCGCTCGTCTAGACTCTGGGGGATCACGTTTCTTTACGTCAAACGCTTTGTCCCGTGAAAATGGGATGGTAACTTTATATTCAGGTGAAAAACAATAAGGTACATAGCTATATTGATATTATGTTGTATCAACATGAGCCTTGCATTCAATATAAAACTTATATGTATTATAAAACTAGCTGACCCGGTGAACCGTCAATGGAATACTTTTGCGCTTTTTGTATATTGGAAAATCTTTGTTGACTGTCTAAAACTAAAGTTTACGTTGGGCTGACATTTTTCACGTGGGTTCCTTGGGGAGTATAGGGGAGCACTAAGGAATAATTTCCCGAAATTCTTTGGGAACGAAAAAGAAATCTGCGCAGTTGAAACCGCGGGGCAGCCTCTAGTAACTTTATAACAATCCTCGTCAGACTGGTAGTAATCAGGTCAAAATCAATGCTTTACAACGGGTACACAGGTCAGGCCAACTTGTGTCACTGGCTGTAATCTCATTACGGCATTACAATATTGACTTCGCGCTTATTAAAGTGCTATAACACATACTCGTGAGACTATAATGGTTGGAAACCACGGTCGTTCTCAATGGCCGATGTGACGTCAATCAATCTTTCGCGGCGGTTACCTAAATTCCTTGCTTCGGCCTCTTTAGTCACGTTATTGTTTTAAACTTTTTTTTTTCTACCCAGGCCTTTAATTTAAATAGAGCTGTGTCCTCATAATTATTAAAATTTTGAGTTGTTTTTTATTTTTGTGATTCAGTCACGGATTTGATAATGGTGTTAGATCACACCGTGATGTTTTTATCTCTTGTACTTTTTTTTTTTTCATTATTTTATCACAATATAATGTTTAGAGCTATGTTTTAACTTCATAGACGATAATAGATTTAGAAAGATTTTAAATTAAGAACTTAGAACAGATCCCGGTCTTGTCCGTTATTAAATCAATGTTCCTATTTTAAAAATGTAACCACAAATGTTGGTAAGTACGCACATACAATTTGTTCTTAGTTTTATAATACAAACCTAACTAACTTTTATTGAAAGTTGAAACTTTAAAAAGAATATATTTTGTTCCACGTTCAAAAGTCTTTCAGTTGCAGTAGCACTCTGTTACGAGAATTACTGAACGGTAATCGTGTTACGTTGGAAAGGTCGTGAACGTTAGCGGACGAACGTTTGCGTTTTCCTTCCCATTGCCATTGAGTGAGACTCGATCAATACTTCTACTTTACTAGAATAAGGTCTTCACTGGATATTATAAAAAGCTAGTTTGCGGCTCATTTAAGAAAAAAAATAACCATTTTAACTATCTATAAATGTAATCGTGCTTGATTTAAGTGAAAGTTTAGTTATATTATAACAAAATGGGCTTTTCTTTTTGTAAATTCTGGCTGAGGCTAAAAAAAAGTCACTGTGTCGCTACTACACAATTACACAATGACCTAATGAATAAAATTTTAAGCAAAATAGTCCATAATTATTCACCACACGCGTTATTATTGTTAAACGACGATTTTCATACAAGCACAGAGATTCCAAGACAACGACCATGAAGGACAAATGTCATATTATGTCACAAGTCACAGGGTTATCTGATCCGTCGCTATGATGTCACTCTTAATTGTCACTATCAAATGGTTAGGTGACTAATACAATACTAAGGCGCTGGCAATATGGTCTTACTTATGTAGGTAATAAAAAGAAAAAAAAAAAGAAAGAATATACATTTATTTCAATGGCACGATAAATAACATAGCATTTTGTACATACACGCGTAATAATAAGACTTGGCGTACTCCGTACCGCCTTAACTATTACTATGTTCTGCATGTATTATACATATAAACCTTCCTCTTGAATCACTCTATTAAAAAAAAACGCATTAAAATCCGCTGCACAGTTTTGAAGATATAAGCATACATAGGGACAGACGCGGGAAGCGACTTTGTTTTATACTATGTTGTACTATTGATACATAAATATTATCAAGATACTTACGGTTGATGTATTTGTGTCTTTTACGACACCCACGAGAAGGGAGAAAGGGAGAGGAAGGGATAGGGTGGTGGTATTCTATGCAGCCTCCGCACGGCAACGCTACTTTTATTTTATATAAATCAAACAAACTTAAAGCATTACCTTAGATCAAACTAGTATTGTATGCTAAAGACAATGACCTATGGTGGACCTATGTTCATTGGTTTTCGCGTCAGGTGCCGTATTGCGAAGCCTTCGTCAATAGTAGCTTCTGTGTAGCATAGCAATTAGTAGTGATGTCAGATTGATGTAAGGTATTAGGAATGTTGCCCTGCCAACTTGCTAGTATAGTTTAATTTACTTGATGGGTTAATAGTTGTTGTAGTGCTGCATTTACTACCGACTGTAAATATTGTGGATAGTCTACTTTTACGATAGCTAGATAGCTTCCAGACTTTAATTGAGAAATATTAGAAACTTTAGTCGTTGGGTAGACATAATTGTAATTGAAATAGAACGTTTTATTAACCTTATCGTCATAATCTTACTCATAAGACGTCCGCTGCTGTCCTTCTTCCACAGAACCGGGACCCTTGACTTTTTCAGATTGTCTGACCACCGCGGTTTTTTACGAAACCCTACAGGTTTCCGATACAGGTTCTCCCTAGTTGGGGCTCTGAGTGTGATGCGTAATTAATTAAATATTATGTTTTACATATTATGTAGTTTTCGGTATCACAGGAACGGGATGGGGCCCGGTCCATTGCAGGGCGTGCGAGGGGACGAATCCGACCCTTTTCGAGAGTTTGGCTAAGTATATGTGTATTTTAATTATTAGTAGTATTAGTATTGTTTTATCCCTGCAAGATATTTTATCTTAAAAGTCGTGACTAAAGTAATTTTATTTGGTTTTATTACGCGATTTACGATTTTCAGCTGCGATGGCGTTATTATTTTTTTATGAGGAAGAATAAATATTAATACTTACTTACACAGTTGTCATAAAAATTTTGAATTTGAAATATTTTTTTATTTAAAACTACTTATAACTAACCCGTCAGACGTTGTTCCAGTTATGCGAAAAGTTTAAGAGGTATATGGACGTTAAGGTTTTTTAAATTTTCACATTTTACACAAACCTTTTTGAATTTCTTTTTTCTTAATAACCTTTTCCTAAGGTTAAAGAAAAAGCGAAATCGGTCCAGCCATTAACGCGTGATGCCGTGACCAAGGGAATACGGATTATTATTATTTTTATACTTATATAGGTAGATTGTATTCGTAATTATAATTGTATGTAAGTACAATAGTAAATAAGAATGATTCAGAAATGACTTGTATGATCGTTTAATGGAGTCACTGTACAGGTTTTATTTGTTTTCAAGTTAATAGCAGTTCTGCTTATTTCAATGTTTCATATTCTTGTTTGACCTTTTTTTTTACCGTGCAAATAAAACTTAAGTTGACTATTGTTTTACATTAACGTTAGTGTAATTTTTTTTTTACAAGAATTCCTAACCATTCGAGTCTTAATTGTCTTAGGTTTTATCACTTTTACCACATCTGGATGGTAACTAACGGTAAACAACCTGACAAAACTCAGTAAAACCAGAAACGAAACAACAAAAACAAATCTCAATGAAAATAAACAAACACCCAATAAAGTTACAGAAGTACAAATTTAAACAAGGCTCTTAAAAATACGTTTTTTTTTATTATTCTTAGTAATTTGAGTTTGCTTTCCTTTTCTCATTTTCGATTCACGCGTGGTTTTCTCACCGCGCTTTGTGATGTTTCTTTTCTCGTCGACGACGCCTCGGACCCCATTTGGTTTTCAATTAAACCTGAATGTGATTGCGACGTACGTTTCATGACCCAATTAGGCCTAAGTGTCGTGAGAAAATCAGCAACCAGCTTAGCCTGTCTGTTTAGTAATACAAGATCATTTCATATCTCCCCTCGTAACATTCCTTAATAACCATGCTAACTGAAATACAGACCGCTTTGCTTCGGCACGAAGAACGACAGTAATTAAAATGCCTACGCTTCAAAAACGTATAATAATCACAATTATATATCCTATAAATTGCAAAATACATTAGCAGTGATAAGTAAGTGAGAGCACTTTATTAAGCGCTGCTCAGTGGGGAGTAACTGAGGGACTAGATGGAGTTCAGAGAACCCTGCTAGCGGCCACTCGGCGGCACAATAAGACAGGCAACTTGCTCAGAGTCCGACTTAGCAAATAAACTTGTAATTTATGCCAACGGGCCCGGGCGCCGGGTTTACGGGCGGCCTCGTTTTTCGCCCTCGAATCAATTTCCACGATGACGTCACGTTCCCTGAAAGCACCCCCCTACCCCCGCGATGTCCCTTTCCCCTTCCCAGCCTGCCTCAACCCCGCTGTGGCCTACAGTAGCTGAATACGTCCTCTCGTCCGCAATACCGCCATTTCCGTTTTTCCTACAAAACGTCGTCGTCACGTTCTATGCTGTTCTCTATCATATTTAGAGCTATTATTTTGCTATTGTGCAGCATGCGCTTGAAATGTTCTAATTGCGTTCCTGTTACTGTAACAGAAAACGTGTTTTAATTGTATTTGTTTTTCTGTTAAAACTTCTAAAAACGTAATTTAAACTGCGCTCTCGTTGTTTCAGTCATTTCCAGCTGCAAACTGTTACCACGCTTTTTGAACTTTATTATTTTTAACACATATTATGTTTCTACCGGCCATTATTTAGTAGAACAACACTGTAACATCCGACCCGATCTGTGTACAATTTAAATTCATAAACTTAGTAACAGAAACAAACCAGGTACGCGGTTATGATTGAACGTCGGTTTATTTCTGGTGTGGCCCGCACTCGTCTCATATTTAATACACGAGCGATCGAAATAAATGTACTCTCGAAAGATTTAGTCCGCTGTAGATGTAGAGAAGTTTAGAGTTAACATCAATATTAGGTCGACTTAGAGACGTCAGGAATCTCTGTGCTTTTGTCCGAAGCTAAGCCGCTAGCTTCGAATAAAGGTTGTTCATCTTCTAAGTAAGGTGAAATACTTCTTTTACCTTTAAGAAAGACATTGACTAAACCTCCAAGCTACCCGAACTACTACGTGACCCGAAGCCTTCTTCAGATTGACTCTGTATTGTTACCCCTAAATGTTAATAACTTTTAGATAACATGCATTATGGGCTTACCGTTTTGGTAGTCATGTCAAAGCACTCTGGATTCATCACAGCTTTTAGATTTTAACTTTACTTTAAAATTTTTAAACTGTCACCAGGGTTGTCAATTTTATTCTCACTAATCTGAGATCAAAATTCAGAAATCAGACGGCATATAGAAACTCACAACGATTACGTGACTAGCTTAGGTAACATAGTAATATGTATATTGTTTGTAGAGGCAGGTAAATGTTGGCTCTACGCTCTGCCGCTAAGGGATAACTAAACCCATGTTATATATTATCTCCGTCGAACGCCTCGGCAGGTTATCGATTCTGAATGTATAATGTGTGTAAAGTCTCCGCGAGGATTCGGAAGCCTTATCCGTAACGCCTCGTTGCGTTATCCAACATAATATAATACGACTTAAGTCGAGATACTCCACAGGAACACGTGTCTGGGTAAACGCTTTTGGTTATTATAAAGGCGCTCTCCATCAGTATTATTTGTTGTTCTAGCAGGTTAATGTGGCGGTTATGAAGCCGCTGTACGTAAACTCTCCGAAACAATTATTCTATTTATAAAACGGCCCCCCGCACCCGTCGTTGCTGTGGGTGGCAGATTTAACCGAAATTCGTTTTAGAAAATCATATTCACCCCACAATTGAATTTATTAATTGGCACGCAATCTATTTGCATTTCAATTTTCTATCTGAATATTTTACAGTGAAAGCCACTAAATGGCGTTAATAAAACATTGTTCTCGTTTAATTGCGCACTGTATGCCTAACTAAAGCGACATTTAATTTGCGAAACAGGGGCAGAGCTGCACCGCACCGCAATGCTGCTAATTAACTATTAAGCGTCTAGCAGTTGATGCCCCGCTAATTATGACCATCCGCCAGCACCCCAACATTCTGTGACATTAGTCACATGCTATCGATGCTAGACGCGGCTGCGGTGCGGATTCCTCGAGACATTTTCCGCGACGCGCATAAATAGAATAGAGCGGGACCAAAGCGAGCTCCTTGCCCGACGCCACCGGTAATTACGTCCCGTTCCCGCATGCAACCTGGACATATGCCTTTCTTGTTCTTACGCGCCCAGTTCATTGTTTTAGCGCATCAGCTCGGCTGGTTAACATACGGAAATAGGTCGAACGGGAGCGGCTCGTGCTGCCGGAACACTGAAGCACCGCCGAATCATGAATTACTCTGATGTCGTCCGGATGATTGGGTTCGAGTACGAGGTTTCCGCAGAGTGTTGTACAAGCAAACTTGATTAGGGCTTATTTATTAGCTAGATTGCTGCGTTACAATTCAAAGGGAGCGATTCTAATCAGCAATTCGTCCCCGAGGAACATTTAGTGGCTGCAATTCGTCTGCTCATTATCCCGTAACGTCCCTTATTTCCTCCATTAGAAATGTTCTTTTTCCACCTTATTGCAGTGTTGGTGACCCTTCTAATCTAAGGGGTCATTATTCTTGCTGAAACAAGTGAAATCGTGGCTCCCGAAAACATTTGGCATAACGTGCCGTGACCCTTTGTCTTTGTGATGTTATCTTGGCATTGTTTTAGCCATTTCTTTATTGTTCCCCATTTCAAGCTACATAAACAGAGTACGTCATTAACTTTGAGCTCGTATAATAGTTGCACTGGTGTCTGTTTCATTGTAAATGTGTTTTATAGAGGCCGAGGCTCCTAGGGGACACGTACAGATAAATCGATTATATTAACCTGGAACTGGGGTCTTAACTTTGGGACCATAAACAGTCAACTGTCAATGTTATGGCAAATGAATCATCATAAAGAAGGAAATAGGTAGGTAGATAGTCAAAGATCGACAAAACCCGTCTTTGACATTTCAATCTGTCCTAGCAGAGCAGCTTAAACGTCCTTGAAAATGCCAAAATAAAACTTCATAGAGTTAAATCCCTTTAATTGTTTTTGCTAACTTAATTAAATGCTTTACGCACAGAAAAGCCACCAACCTTGGCGTCATGTAGGGTTCATGATTTCTCGAGCTTTTCAGTTTCTCGGGTCTCGAGAATTCTCGAGGCCAATTTCTCGGGTCTTCTCGGGTTGTCGAGAAATTTACATTTACCTATGTTTTTGCATCGAAAAGCGATTCAAATAATGAAAAAAGTGGACAAAAAATTAACCATGTAAATCATAATAAAAAAAACTTATTTTAAACCAATAAATTGAGTGGTTTTTCTGCCAAAAATAAGTTTTAAAAAATAATACTACTTGAAAAAAAAAACTTCTCTCAATATTCATATTAAACCTCTAACTAATAAAAATAGTCAATGTTAAACTAAAAGTATAGTTAGTTATATAAGTATTTTAACTGTTTAAATTTAAAGAAGAATTTTTCTATAAATTAAAAAAAAAGAAGGGCATGAGTCGCTTAACTAAATAAACAATGAAAATCGATGACAATGACAGCATTCGAAAACTATTGCTGCTTTTCGGGGGGCATGTACTGTTGTCGTCTTTAAAAAGCCGCAATGATTTTTGAATGCTGTCACTCACACAGAATTTTCATTGTTAATTCAGGGGCGAACTAGTTTCGATACTAGCGCCACTTCGATTAAATATAAATATATTATAAACCATGGCCGAAATCAAAAATATGCGCCTTTGACGCCCTAGATAGACGCCTTAGAAATTTTAAGTCTCTGTTATGTAGCTTTTAGGAAAATGATCTTAGAAATATTTTTTATTAAACTAAAGTGGCCACTTTAGACAACAAACGGTTTATTCCTTAGAACCTGAAACTAATCTACTGGACCTTAAAAATTGTAATCAAATCAAATCAAATATATTTATTTGTGAAGCACATGTAATATAAGATATTAACAATTTATATTAAGTCAATGTGTTCTGCCGTTAGGCATACAAATATTTTAACAAAATCTAGTGATAATATTTACAACATGCAGAAAGTACATAGGTAACATATAATTTTTATTAATCAAATTAAATTAAGCAAGATCTAATCTAATCTAGCATTCTAAGCACGATTATCTAGGGCGTCAAAGACGTATATTTTTATTTCGGCCATGGTTTAGAAGATATTAATTATTTATCGGAAGTGGCGCTAGTTTCTTACCGTGTAAGCACTTAAATTAGCGACCTAATACCCAGATGTAGGTAGTGAAATTCATAAGATTATAAATTTTATTTGACTAATTAAAACACAAAATATTAACAAACAGTACACTGTCAAGCTTCCTAATTGAGCTCTATCGAATTGTAGTTGTCTTGTTATCAATTTCGTTAACTATTGCCGCTTTCGTAAAGTCAATTTTAAAGAAACCAACAATGGTTAAGATAATCGCTTGTTTTACGATTACGATTTTGATTACGAGACTCCACCGCGTACCATCATTATGCTCATAAAAGTAAAAAGTACATTTTCATCTTTAACGTAATTCACGAACTTATTTACATAGACTCAAATATGATTTCTCGAGTTCTCGACTTTTCTCGAGCATAATTTCCCGGGAACAAAACCCACAGATTTCCCGGGAATTCTCGACCCGAGAATTCCCGGGAATGAACCCTAGCGTCATGAAACAGTGTATGTATCGTTAATTAATTAATCACTGCGGCACTTTGTACAAATTCATTTGCTCCAATAAAATTATTATTGCTCCATCGTCGTTTACGAGGCGCTGAATCTCATTTCTCCATTTATTACTGCGGACTGATTTATTATTTATATTCCGTATCGTTTATATGCCATCAATGAGGACTAAAACAAGACCTATGTGCCAGTTTTTATTAAGATGGAATATAATAATCAAAGTATTGGATTGGAAAAGACTTTACTAGTTCGATCTTAGCTTCAACGTTACAAAGAAAATTAAAACGAAATTCTAGCATACTCTGAAAACCATCAGCAACATCATCAATCACATAAAGTGCCTAAAATACTCCAAGCTTAGTGCAAAATGTTGTTAGAGAAATGTTTTTGAAATTTACAAATTTAAGATATCTTTATCAAGATTGTAGCTACTTTTGGCATTGTTTGGGCTTTAAGGCCACGTGAACATGTCACATTAATTTGGTTTATGTGGCCGGGTCGCCGACCCAAGAGCCACTCTCTGCATTGCTCATTATTTATACATTGCTTTTCGGCTGTCCTTCCCGCTCTGTGTCTGCGCTTTCCGTGAATTTCAGCCACGTGCTACATGTGTGTGACAAAATTATACCACAGCCTTATTGAACACGTAAACTCATATAAAAATTCATGCTTTCCCAACGAAAGGTCCAAATTGAACTGTTCGCCTTTGCTTTGCCTCAAGACATTTGGTTGGTGCCTTAGCCTAAATAGGATTTTCCTTTATTTTTTTCATCTTGGCTGAAGCAGCACAAGTTATTCGTTCACATTATGAGTTGGAGCTTTTGGCGAAATGAGAGAGGTTATTCTAATGTTTAGACCGCGTAGTTTCATGAATTTTGATGAGATGTGATTCTGCTGTCTCGTCCCACGGGGCTTGTGTCGCGACGACTTCATTAATTTTCACATAGTATTAAATTATATAGCTCTTGAATGTAAAGCTTCTAAGCACATTATATACAATGCTTTAAACTTTTTCAGCTAAACGTATATCAAATGCTTCGATGCAAGAACTATTCGCAGAACGATTGAATAGAACAGTTGAACTATTTTCACCTGACTTGAACTGTGCGCTGCCAAACTTCAGTTCTTTAATACACTACACCACATTACATTCATAGTTCATATAGGACTGCCACCGCCCTTTGGCATTCGCCGCCGATGCTAGTCTATCTAAACTAGCTTGCGTAGACCCTTCTTCATTCACCGAACCACCTAACTTCGGAACAGAATGTTTCTGCATGAAGGGGGGTAGGAAGGTCTTTGAAACTGGTCGCTTGTTGGCACACGCACAAACCGTCTGCCCGCCTCGATTAATGTTTTGTTCCCCCTCTCCCCCCCTTCGTTACCAACTCTACTCCCATGCCGACGTGTATCGCCTATGCTTGCGTCTTCTGCCAAAACTTGCCTGTACTCAACACAAACATTTGTACTTTAATTAAGCTTCTAGATTATATCTGGTGTCATCGTCAGCTTACGTGATTCCAACGCGTGTTTTATAAATACTACACCAAACTTGCTTGTGATTTGCGTTATATCACCCACCTATGAACTTGTTAGCTGGCAGGCCGTACAGTTCCTGTGCACACGGAAGATCTTAAAGTGCATTACCATAGTGTTAATGTACATATTATCATTCATAAATAAAATCAATCATTACTAACTAATAAAAGAAAGGATAGGTGTCGCTTAGTATCAAAAGGTCAAGCAGCTAGGGAACGGGGATTGAAAGAGCCATAAATAGCAAGAGTCAAGCTCAAGTTTGAAGAAGAAGATCAAATAAATCATGCGCAGTTTACCCAGCTACCAAGCTAATGATCAGTTATTGCTGCTATCGTGTAAATTCCATGTCTTTTATGTATTTAAACAGCTTCTCATCGCTAAATTTGTCGTGTTTATCCTAAAGTATCTCGGCATTCCGGCTCGCTGCTCTTTATTGGGCTATAAAGGAGAATTTTCAATTTTCTCAGAGGTAAAAAAGAACTGGTAAAGCGCGAGTCTGATACACGAGAGCTCTGTAAGAGAGTCCGTCCGTCTGTTTGTAATCTCTAACTCAGAAAAGACAAGACGAACTCGGCTTATGTTTTACATTTTCCTTAAAATCTGTTTGGTATCATTCATGACATCTTTTCAAATTGATTTTTTAGTCAGTGGAAGGTTGCCTATGTGATTGATAAGTGATCAGTTCGCTAATCAGACAAAAGGTTTATTTCCGGTAAAATAAAACTTGGCTTTGTTAGAATCTACGGGAGCGGTGCCCTAAAAACACTCGAATCTCTCATTACGTTCAGAAATTTGTGAGTAAACGACGCCAGGTCACGTCAACTTGATGGGAGATTATTTTTATTGTTTTCATTTATAAGTAGGTAAGTAATTTATTTTCCAAAGTTATTTTTCTTTTTACTACTTCTTTTAGCCCCTGTGAATTTTCCCAAATTCCGATAGTATGAATATTTTTTTCTACTACGTAAGCGTCATATGTTGTATAAGTTCAGTTTCGTTATAAAATGATCTAAATATTCTGATTTTAAATCATTCTCGGTATTTGCTAGCTAACTGAAAAAATATTAAAAAAAAAAAAAAGGTCCGTCAATTAGATAACGTCTTTAGGGAAAATTTGGCGAGTTAGGATAAGGTGTTCAAATCGTTTAGACTCCTTGTATAGTTCAAAGGGCGTCGGCCGAGTCATGTCGTAAATTCCACGAACCATGGATGGCTTTCTGTAATTTGTAACTTTTGTAAGTCATTCTTGTCGACACGACATTATTACTTTCTTTTTTCTGTCACTGACTCAATTAGAAGTGAATTGTTATTAGAGCTTCGTTATTCTTCTCTTTTGAAGGTTTTTCACCCCAAGAAGAATATACCTACCTGCCTAGTTATACCTACTCTATTAGTATATTATGGTTTTCTTTAAGTCAAATTACCTACCTAGCTTTCAAAATTTGCCTTAGTTCACTAATAATGAAAATAATCACCAATACGAATAATTCATTTCATCAGTTACAGATTCTATGTTTTAGAATAGTCTTAATTTAAACCCTATTTAAACAATAGCTTGATATCGCTAGACTCCGCAACTGACTCTAAGCTAACAATTGAACTATAGTGTGCGACGAAATTGGAATCTGAATTCGGCGTTGCAGCGACGACGACGACGATTTGGCATAGATCTGGCTAGAGCGTCGCTAAGGGAAATCTATTGAACTTTGAATGCATCTGATAAGTAAAATAGAAATTATAGACTAGGAGATAAAAGTTTAGTTGGGTAGATCGTCAGTAAACCCAACTATAGATTTATTGTCGGCGGATGAGTGGATAAAGTTGTTTGTTCCTTTACCTTCACTACACATTTAAATATTAAAGAAAAAATTTATTTGTGAGCGGTCCTGCCTGTCCCACATTATAACCTTGCAAGGTGTAGTTTTGATGTGGTTTTATGATTTTGTTCGTTTATAATGTTCCAAGCCTTCATCAGGAATCATCTCATTAATTATGTACCTTATACTATACATCCTGTCATTACTCAACTCTATATTGAACGCAGTAAACCATATCGTCAAATAATAGTTTGTATGATTATGCTTGATATGTGGGACAGGCAGGACCGCTCACAAATAAATTTTTTCTTGAATATTTAAATGTGTAGTGAAGGTAAAGGAACAAACTACTTTCTCCACTCATCCACCGGCAATAAATCTATAGTTGGGTTTACTGACGATCTACCCAACTAATTTCTCCTAGCTGCATAATATGGCCCTCGTTACGTGAAAGGGGATCTAAGATTTCGTGCATGTAGGCGTCTGCATACTGTACACTCGCACAAAGACGTCATTCACGCTTCTAAAGATGACTTATTGCCTCGTACTCTTGTCTAGCTTCTGGCTAGATGGTAAAGATATATCTAGAGCCCCATCGTCGACCGCATGACCCGTGACGACGCTAGACGTCTCTGGGACGTCACCACGCCTTGACGTCGAACTATCGCCAAGCGAATCTGGTTATTTTTCAACAAGAATAATAATTAGAATAACGTGTGACGTCGCGTCTATGTATATTTTAGATTCTACAAGGCGGTAGCATGCAGAGTTAGGACTGGTGCCAGAATTTGATGCTGTATTTTGTGGTAATGCTTCTTCTCCTTAGCCGGTGGATATGAAAAGGCGTTTCGCTTTTGTTTTAAGTAATCAATCAGCTTTCGGATCGTTAAATGCCTTCGTATCCCTTGTCTTGGCAAGTGACTCTGTAGTTGCTTTCTACATTAGTCACATTGTATTGGATCATTAAGATAATATTTACTTACTTACTGGAAGGTACCCATCCTGCAAATTATTTGCTTTGGATCAAGATAATTTTGTTTCGCTAGGAAGATAGCTTTTTATTTAGAGGGTAGGTGACAGCTAGATTTGATTCTGTAGTATTCCCTGTATGAGGGCTTTGAGATCGATTATTCGACTGGCTGGCCTTGCCGTTATGTATTGCTCATGCAATTTATTGTTCTGTTGACAGATTTATGAAGGTTGAGAAATTTTTAAACGCGTTAGATTGTACTTTTGAACTAGAAGTTTTACCGCCTGAGTTTGGCAAGTATTTATGATAGCTTTGTTTAACTTTAAAGGGCATTTTAGTGCGTCAAGCCTACGTCTTTGTGTCTTCAACTTCGCTAAGGTAATTATTGCAATATTTACCTACGCAGATTAGGAAAGCCGTGTTCTTGCTTCTTTTTTTATAAAGTAATTCAGTCAATATTTAGAAGGTAAGCAGTTGGCAGATAAGAAAGAAAATGAGAGGCTATGCTTAAATTAGAAGAAAATTTATCATTGATTATAAACGAAATCGAATGATGTTTGTACTATGAGTTGTGCTTAGTTTAAAGATAAAGTTTTTGAGAAATCTCTGGTTGTGAATCTCAATCAGATTATTCAAATGAGTCTTAAACACATGCTTGTGGATTCAGTTCGGAAATCTCAGAAACTCGTTGAAGCAGACTAAGTTTTGCAGCAAACTACAGATAAATTCTCTAAATTCTGCTTCTTGGTGATAGCAGCATTGGTCTGTTGGGGATCGTGAGAAATCTTTATGCCTGGCACTCGCAAATTTTAAAGTATCTTAATTATTCTCCTGTAATTGTTTTAAATCTAATTATTGCGTTCAATATTAATGAGACCTACATGTAGTATAATAGAATGTAAGGTAGTTAAAATTGCTAAAAATAGAAATCCAAACTAAACTAAACCGCCTCCCAAAGTAAGAATTGCAGGAATTATTGCTATAGGGCTCTGAAAAAAGTATTTAATGGACAAAAATTATCATTCTTTCCACACTAAAAACATAATTTTCTTAAATGTTTACCTTTTAAAACTGTAAATGTAAACTGTGTGTAAATAGTTCATGTTTGTTCTGAGGTACCTCCGTTAGTTTCCCTGAAGAGGTCACAAGGTTATGTATTAAAACGTGGGCCCTTCTTAATCCCACCATAAGCTCAATACTTGATGTTGCCGTGCGAGTATCCTATCTATCCCATTTAACATAAAGTCGTTTGATATTAACTGTCGGGTTTTCGGTTCGAGGGTTGCTTTAACTTGTATTAAAGTTTAGTTAATCCCGTCTGAAATAATGCTGGAGAAGGATTAGTTCGTTGGCTTTCATTTAATTAGATTTATCATAAAATTTGGTGGCTTTTGCCTTTGCTACTAAATCTGGTTTTATACTAAACTTTATGTAGAACAAAGATTTCATTAGTAGACATATTTTTATTAAACAAACTACTTGTTGATGTTTTTCTGAAGTTTCCTTAAGTTTTGTTTTGTGTCTCCCTACAGCACTTAACAACTAGCATACACATTCCTAACTTTATGTATGATCCTATCATTCTAAAGATTTATCGGTCGCCTTTATCGAATACGACAAGGAGTTCTTCATAGCTGAAGGGGGGAAGGCCCCCGTTCTTCCACGTGACGCCGCCCCACTGAATAACTGATGAAGTGTCGCGTCGCACCAGCTGTCCTTTTCCTCGCCAGAAATAGATCGACGTCGATAGCGGAGCCAAGCTGCTCTAGCCCATGTGATGTTGCATTGTAAATAAATATTCATCACATGCTAATTTAGCTGCTGTTATTATGGTTAATAAAGGTGCTTAAAGCTTTTGGGATTGGGTGCGTGACTGGCCATGGTGTTTCTGAGCCTCTTGAAGGCCTCATTTGGTAAAATACTTTCTGATTATTATAGCAAAAGAAATTATTAAAAAATTGCTAAATAAAATAAAAAAATTGTTCCTTTTTTTTTTGCCTTATGATAAGGGCTGATTATGGTTAGTTGTTATTTGTTGCCAATCAATAGATTAGTAGTTACAAGAGAATTTTAAATGGTTCTTAGATTACGTTTTGATGATAACTAAAAATAATCATAAAACTACAATTGGCAATCCAGATCATAAAGATTATCTTTAAAGCAATAAAGATGTAAGACAATTAGACTATTGTTTCAGCTCAAACTGAAGACACACACGCTAAAAACCGATAAAAACAAAATAGAGTGATAGTGCATAAACGCTCTTACACAAACATAGTTTTGACACGATCCCCACAACTGTTTGATGTTCCGATCCGATACACAGGGCAGCCTTCAAAAGCTTTTGTTAAACTGCTAAAGGTCATAGTTGCCTGTTATAAAACAGTCAATTCAACTAACGAAAAACTGCTGTACAGGTTATAAAGAAATAATATTAATCCAAATAGTTTATTGGATACGCGAGAAGGAGAAATTGTTAATAAAATTCGAAATAAAATAGTTAGTAATTTACAAAACATGCACGCTGATTAGCTTTTCTTTCTTATTATTATTATGTTCGACATTTTGTTATAAGAACGTGAATCAATAGTATTTTAATTTGAAAATGGATTCATAGAAACTTGCTATCATCCATTGGATAATTCAATAGTAAATCACACTAAAGCTCTAGGTAGGAATATAAATTAGATAACAGTGCCGTTGCCATTTTTCAATGCCTCAGGTCACGGAAATTGCCAGTTACAAGAACTGAACTAGTCAGTTAATTTGCTACTTTAGTATGGGCGTGCATCGTTATTGAAGTAAAAATAAATTTAATGAGGGAAGGACGTGCTACTCAAAAAATCACTTGATACACATAGTTTTGATTTTTTTAATCATTATCATGGTAGCAGAATATCTTCAATAATCTAGTCGGCTTTATTGATATCGGTGTCTTAAACCGCAAAAGGTCAGTTATATCGCATCTGGATGCGATATTACTGATCTTGCTCATATTACTTATTATCTTGTTGATAAGTTCGGATGAATCCCATGAGGATGTCCCAAATGTGGGGTACATATTTTACAATGACTCCAAACACGTGACCAAAGTCTGTACTTTGCTACACTACCTTATCCCTTAGAAGAAAGCCTGTAAATATAAGTATGAAGTAAAAAATAACAAGTGTGCTGACACCTTAGCTATTCAAATCCTGCAATTTGGCGGATATTTTAATTTAATACTTTTAAACAAAATCCTTACTATCCTCAAAGCTATCAATGATATTTCATCCGGTGGTTTAAGGTAAAGTATTCCAAAGCAAAAGTTCTACATAGTTGAAACAGGTAAGCCTCAGAAAAACAATTTTAGCAGAATAAATACCGCGACTGAAACTGAAACTAAAGGGTCACGGCCTACAGCCATTTCCGGCAGGCAACTTTGTTTGGTCTCAAGCTGAATGTTGCCCTGGGCTATTAACTCATTTGATTTATTACCTTCCGAATTGCCGTCTTTGAATTTTACAGCAACTGGGGTAGTAATTGGTACCGTTTTCATTACTACTTGGAAATACCACTTCTGAGGATTAGTGAACTTTGTTTTTTTGTTCTAGATGTGTATTGTGATAGATTTACAAGTACGAGATTTGAGATTTTGTTGAGCTACCGACAAAAACTTTAAGCAGTTCCTTCAGAAGAACTGGTGAAGGAAGGAGTGTGTTGGATAATGTTCGAGAAAGACTAGTCATTGTGACGATCTGTGAAGTGTGGAAATGATGACAATGATATATAACTTGTGCAAGTCTTGCTATGCATAATTTAGGTCTTAACCAATATATTAGATGAAATAAATTCCTCGTAAATGATTCAACGACAGTATTGTATTAAAATCGATATTTCAAACGACTATGTATGAAATTGGAGCGCCCCGATCTCGTATTGAAACGCGAATGTCATTTGTATGATAATGGAAGCGGTTTGGTCGTTGACTCCGCTTTTTAATCTAGTTAGTTACAGAAGGCTGATCGATGTAATAAAACCATTTGGAATATTCATTCAAAATATGGGTAGGAATACCATATTTATCAAATTGTATAAAAAAGTTTGACCCGAAATTAGGGTAACAGTCTGTCAAGCTGGTTATCTTCACATGTAGTTACATGCAGACATACATACAAAGAAATTCACTTAACACTTCTATATATTATTGTCCTTAAGAGAAAAACAAGGGATGCCAACACTACTTTGAATTTTGCATCAAAACCACATTTACCTGTTGAAATAACAGTGGATGACAAAACATTCTAGACAAATCAGAAACCAATGGAATCTTTAACATTTCCCCTGAAACGTACACGCCATTAGTTCCACTAACGGAGGAAATGGTAAATATATTATTATCATGTCGATAGTAAAATTTATAGCCGAACTGTTACGAGCTCGCATAAGTGATGTCTCGTAAACATTGCCCGTTGCCTTCATACCGATCGTTTGGATTGTGGTTCACTGTAACTTGGGATGAAAGTGCTTTTTATTTCCGTTATGAATAATATTTTGAATATATCGGCTTTAGGGCTTGCGATGCTCACATAAATGGAGTTGGCGTTATTTTGGGTAGTTGGAAAAGAACATCATTGATTTATTTAAAATGTCTTCACTTTAATATAGCTTCATGAAAACTAATTTCTAGGGCTTGTTTCTTCGTACCTATGTCAAAATAAGCAATTAATTATTTACTTTTATCAAAAGGCGAGTGTCCATTTACATGTATATTTCCGATCGTAATTGTAGCTTATGTAACTGATTTATCGCATATTATGCATTATCAATCACATGATTAATTGATTTAACATTTATTACATATCTAAAACAATTTTATTAAAAGCCGCTTTAAAATCTCATGGTCGTTTTTTATTTCCGAAATCTTTTATTTCTTTCTTGCTGGAAATAAATTATATACAACATGCTTTCTTCTCCTGAATTCCTTACAGCAGTTGAACTATGCAGCCGTTTATAGCACATGCATCGCCACACGCGGAAATATTTTCAAAAGCTCATTCCCATAAATCTAACCCAATCGAAACCCGATTCTACTCCCAACAATATAGGGGTTTTACAATATTCATGACTCGACTTCTATATGTGTGGCATAGACATAAAATTTAATATCTCTGTGGAGCACGCTCCTTTCCACGGATGACTGTGCGTGTTATTTTATCATATAGTCCCGTTCATGCCAATCTATTATGAATGGCTAGGAACGTAGGAACGTTTTTTTTTTTTTTTTGCCATGCCATATCGCAATGCCTAGTACAATGCTCCTCTTGTGTCAGGCTGAACTTTACTACGAGTTGTGATGTGGAGTTGAATACTGATGCTGTGGTATTCTTGGCTGTTTATTGTATTACATAATTTATGTTCAGAGTTTCCTAAATAAAATATCATCAAAAGTAAGAAAAGGCACTGCAGAATTACTTTTTATCAAGCGGGAATCTGAGCATTCTAAATGACCGTTTTGTCTCGGTGCACTTATTAAAACGAACTACATATTTTTTACTATAATAAAATATTTAGCATCTCTTGTTGTTTTCCTCACTGAGTAAGATTGTTACTTCCATGCGTCTTTATCGTTTACATTATCATTTACATTGTAATAAGGTGTCTTAATTTCTTAATAAGTTGTTTTTTGATACGAGTTTAAATTATCAAGATTCCAAATCTAGTGAACTCCAAACTAACTCCAGTTCCTTTTGTTCCAGGTCTTAGCGGTTCGGCTGCGGACCTACAGCACCGGCGCGAGGTGTTCGGCTCCAACCTCATACCACCTAAGCCTCCTAAGACCTTCCTGACCTTAGTCTGGGAGGCGCTCCAGGATGTGACCCTGATCATCCTGGAGGTGGCAGCTATTGTTTCACTCGGATTAAGTTTCTACAAACCGTCAGAGGATCCCACTGACCCTGGTGAGTTGGGTATTTCAGATTTGGGATGAAATATGTTAAGTAATTTTAGGGGTTCGTTTTTATGTCCTTACCAAAATTGGTGGTTTTTGATACATCTCGCTTATTTCAATCAACATAACATTAAATATAATTGAGGTATTTAATTAAGAGCTTTGAAATTAGAATGTTATTCATTTGGAAAAATAATATAAGGTAACTTTCTAGGTAAGTTTTCTATAGGTAAATTTAGTAATTGTGTTCTCAGACAGGCTTTTTTGTATAAAAATAACTTGGTTGAAGTATAAAATAATAGATATAGTACAACCAAATCTGATTCTTCAAATTCAGTGATTAATGTGTTATTCATTCATTCTAATAGGAATGACGTCTAACTATACTATAGCGAACTATGAATAATTTTAACGTTTTCTTTTTCAATTACGAAATGGATATAGACGACTATGACCCTGGTAAGAACGGGAATAAAGGATGTATTTCCTCCCGAGGTATTACCCTGTAGATTCTCCAAAAAAATCGGCTACTATAAAAAAAACAAAATAAATTTGTCTGTCGTAGTTCCTTTAAATAAGCAGATTAATATATACGTTTGTTTTGTTACCTTCCTTGTAGTAAATGTAGTACCTTTACCTTCTCTATGTCTTCAGTGTCCTTTAATTGAAATATCCTTAGTATTTTATCTGTATGAATAATACGTGACAGGATACATTGTTTTAATCGTTAATTTTATCGTAAACTAATTATTTTATTTTTATTTTTTGTATCAATTCAGGTTGATCAAACAATGTGTCTTGATCTGGCTATTGCCACTTATTGCTACCTTGTGGCCCTTATATCAATTTAGATGCTCTTGTAGAATTGTGCACATAAATGTTTCCAGCTCCAGCATCCAATTCGGTGTACCGTCTGCTTGTGTGTATAGATTTCTGTGTTTCTATTAAAATATCATCTAGGTACATACGTCAAGAATAATAATAGTCGGTTCATTACTAATACGCCCTCAACTGTCCCGGTTTTAAAATTACATGATAACGCATTTACTTATCGCAAGGAAAAATTAAACAAACAAATAATTTATTCTTCTAATAAGGTTTTATAAGTGTAAAGTTATTTGACACTAAGCGTCTACCATATCCAACGTAATGCAGCATCAATCCTTATTTCAATCTCTCGGATGACGGCGTAACTGAGTGGGTAACATAAACGCAGGTAATAGGGTAGTGAGATTATAACAGAGCGCCAGCGAGCCGTGAACGGGTTAATGTTCAACTGACCGTATTGAAATAACACATCCGATTGGTGACCAATGATTGACAGTTTACAAAACGATACACAGCTCAATTAAGCTATTAATTGAACAGTCAAAATTACGCAAAACGGAATGAGTCACGCCACGCTAATAACTATGAAGTTTAAACTTTAAACAAAGTTTATTCTGATGATCCTAAAAAAATATATTGCATTGAAACACATAAAATGTAGCACGTGTGTTTTAGATATGGAGCACTAAAATCTGTAGACACACTCAAGACAAATAGGTCATCAACATTAGAAAGAAAATTTGTAACACTTTTTAATATTATTTTGCGTATGAAGTCTTACGTTACTTTAATGTATGTTACAGCACATTTGGACGAAGAGGAAGGGCACTACCAGTGGATTGAGGGTCTTGCGATTTTAATATCAGTTATAGTCGTCGTAATAGTCACAGCATTCAACGATTACACGAAAGAAAGGCAATTTAGGTAAGTTGTCAATTGTTTATTCATTAAAATTTGAAGTAGATAGCAGTTTTTAATCTGCGGCTTTTTTAAGGCCCATAACTCGGAACTCCTTGACTGGGTAGGAGATTTACGGCATTATACCAAAAAAAAAATACAAATTTCTAAGTCTTTAGGTAAAGTCACGCATCGGTATTACAAATGCGCATCATAATAGCCTCATCATCATGATTAAGTTTGGTCTAACTTTTTTTATGAAAAAGCCGCAATGTTCTATTTTAGAATCTAAATTATATATTGTTATAATTACGCTAATTTTTACCTATAATTTCTCGAAATACTTATATAAATAAAACTAAGTTTTATGAGGGTATTCCATTTTTTCCGAAGGGCGTTGATTTAAATTGGCTTTAAGCTAAGACTATAATCGGTTTAGAATGGGCTAAGCCTTTCGCATCCGATTACTTTCAATGTGATTTTTGAGAATAAATCTACATTTTCCTAATTGGTCTTGTGTAGGTACGACTATTATGAGTTTTTCTTTTGTACATAGTGTAACTTGAAGATTCATGATTTTCTCGTTATGTTTCGATTACTTATACATTAGTTCGTTTTTCTTTTGCTTTACATGTATAGATAATGGAATGTAAATAATTTGATTCACCTGCATTTTACAAATAAATAATAATTTGAATTTGAATTTGGAAATCATAACCCTTTAAAAAAAACTCAAATTCGACCCAAAAACCAACAATCTTCAGTGATACCAATTTTAATTGTGGCAAGGTATTGAAACTTCCTACGCATTTTTGCTACTCGGGTTTTGGTTTTTCTAATGATTATTTTATAATACCTGTCATTTTAAAATGAGATTTACGTTCCAATTACCGATTTTCGCCTGGAAGATGAAAATTGATACTTATATTTTATAAACATACATATAAAAATTGCTTATGCATCCAAAAATTATTTCAGAGGTCTTCAAAATCGGATAGAAGGGGAGCACAAGTTCGCGGTGATTCGAAGCAGCGAAGTGAAACAGATACCGATTAGCGAAATTGTGACCGGCGACATCTGCCAGATCAAGTACGGTGACTTGCTGCCCGCTGATGGTATACTGCTGCAGAGCAATGATCTTAAGGTGAGACGATGATCTTAAGCAGTAGGTAGTTTAGTGTCCAGGAGATAAAGCAGTTCCCAAAGTTGTTCAGGTGACCCGCAGGGGTCCACGGGAGACTCAAAGGGGTTCTTTTTCGTGACAAAAATTAATTTCTGGGAATATGGTAGAAATGTTGCTGCCAAAAGTCTATCGGAACCAGCTAAGTTTAGTCAATGGTATGTGATTTCAAATTCTAAGAACCTTTGTTTTACAAGATTGTGCAGTTTCAAATGATAGGAATCTAATCGCCGAGTCTCTGGAATCAGTCGATTTTCTCAGTATAGTCATACATTTCAAAAATCGATAGCAACTGATGTACATATTAGTTACCAATCAAAGACACAAATACTAAATATAACCTTTTGCAGATAAATATACTATCAATTTAAAAATGTGTACTTAAATCCTTAACCCCATTACAGAAACATGTTTTATTATAAAATCTTATCTTTTCACCTAATTGCGTCCAAGATTATGTTCGTTTCCTAAACTTATTTTTTAGTTAGATTATCGATATTGATAACAATTACAATTTTGTTAAATTTCCTACCAAGGTTTCATCAGATTGTAGCGAGCGCCGTGCGCCTATGATAAGTGACACTGTATTTTAAATCAAAAGTTTATTTTATTTGACATATTTCATATTTTAACACAATCGATAATATTTTGCATTCAACACACACAACGTAAGGTTCGCTTTGAGTTTAATGAAATGAAATGTATTTAGGACATAGAGCATAGCACAGTAAAACCTATAGGGATTCTGTGCTTAATAAACATAATAATATAAATAATAATAATCTGTATTATAGATTCTATAATGTACAGTACTTCAAAGGTGATAATGCGCATAGAAAGAAATCTTCGTCACTGTTCGACTACGGTCGTATTCCCGAGCGTCGAAGACGATAAGTACCTAAGGTTAAGTGCATTTTCATCACGCATAATTTAGTAGAATTATGTTTTTTGATTCGGGTGTTTCCGTAAATTGGACAATTAGCGAGGATCTGCATGTACAGTTTTAATTTGGGAGTACTGTACCTATATCATTTAATTTACAAATAATATTAATAATAATAAATTATACCTGCACTGCTGGCTACCTTGATAAAAAACTTTATTTTTTTAAAGAGGCTATCGAAGATGCAAGTAGTTTACAAAGTTGCAATATTGCACAAATCCGTTGTTATAAAATTACGAAATAGTTCGGCAGGATGATATAATGTTCTGGATTGATAACAAAAAGCAGACATTTGAAGTGTTGCTGTTATCTTTGGTTAGATATAAGAATCGCCCATTACTCACAATCATGGATTTACGATTTAAAACGCAAACGAGTGTAAATTTGAACTAAATGATAAAAATACCGCATTGTACCTGCGTCAGCGCATCGGCAGGTCTTACATTATCTGATGTTGATTAAATAAAGCTCGTTTCACACTTTTTAAATGTAATAATTTAAATTGCTTATTCAAGTCAATTAACACACTCACTATATTCAAATACAATTACGTATCATACGTGTTACTTTGTAAAAAACTAAATTATACGATTTTCTTATAAACGTTTAATAACAGTCTTCATTACTAGCTACGTTAGGCTACGTCTCCACCAATTAAGATTAATTTAGAATTGATTAAGTCATTTTTAAGTCTTTGCTAGGAAAACCCTGTATCTAGGATAGCCGAAACACGTAGGTATAAAACTTTATACCTACGTGTTTCGGTCTAGGTGTTCAGAGGCATAACACTGAACACCTAGGCCCGAACACAAACGTTCATCATACCTTGGCCCCTGCAGAGGGTCGAACCCATTACATGCGTTTACAATACGAACAGTTTAAAAAAATGTTTTAGAGATATTGGAAACAGATGGAAAAATGGTTTCCAATACATAGTATAAAAAAAGTCGCGTAGGTCTGTCGCTATGTTATGCTTAAATCTCTTTAAAACTATGCAACGGATTTTGATGCGTTTTTTTTTAATAGGAGTGACTCCAGAGGAAGAATTATAGGTATAATACATGAACAAAATAGAAAAAGGTAAGGCGGTACGAAGTTTGCCGGGTGACTAGTTAAACTATATAATTCAATCCATTACCACTATGAATAGTTATAAATAAGTATTAAAAAAAACTAAATTTATTTATTGAATCTGTTACCTAAATACAGGATGTTTAAAATTAGGCTTATAAATGCATTGGTTTAATCAGCTGACGGGTTCAATGTGTGTGTAGTGTAGGATGGGATAGCTGTTTTTCATAGCCCCCTAGCTAATTTGGGAAATGTTCAAGGTATGATGAGCTGAATCTTTCCTTTAAATTTTGTTTATTATTATTATTAATGCCGCATTGTCACAAACAATCAGTATTTAAACGTGAAATTACTTAAAGTTACCCAACTGAGACGTTATCGGCTCAAATCTTACTTGTGTACGGATTGTATGACGCAAATGTAATACTTAGGTAAGGAGTGTTATCGCTCAAGATGAGACGGTGAGGTGCGCAAATAATTAATATAGGTATGTTGTTTATATTTGAATGTTTTATGTCTTTGCGAAAGACAAGACAAACAGTTTTAACATGTAGGTATCTTACTGTAATATTAAGAAACTGAGGGTGTATACTCGTAACCAATTGCAATCGAATCGCTATTGTTTTTGGGCATTAACCAATGCACTATGTCCAGTAAAATTGGCAATGGTTATCGAAAACGCAAGGAATGTAATTGCAATTAGATCACAATTGGTTAATTACAATGATCAAGTACGAGATACACGCTTTCAAGGTTTCGTACAACGTATAACGAATTATATTTTTTTGAGTTATATTTGTTACTAGTTAACCCGGCGAACTTCGTACCGCCTAACCTATTATATATGTTGAGCATGTATCATACATATAAATCTTCCTTTTGAATCTTTGTATCTATAAAAAAAAAACGCATCAAAATCTGTTGCATAGTTTTAAAGATTTAAACGTATGTAGCGACATACTTAACACACCACACCATCTCTTCCTGTTGATGTTCTAAAATGCGACAAAGGACCTCCCAAAGCCGCAGCAGCGTCCTTCATTGAAAAACTTGGAGAGCCACACTGCGATCGCCAAACCGTCTCCCAAGTGTCATGAATACGGCTTGAATCTTCCTCAACAATGTTCATAGTTCTGGTGTTCTGTAGAAAAGGCCTATATCCAGCTTAAAGGTTGAACTCCCTATTTTATTAAGTAAAAATCTAACCCTGTTATTCAAAAAAAGTTAAAGAGCATTTTAGTTATTTGACGTATGCCAATTTAGACTGGATGTCACGTATTTACCACACAACAAACCAGAGAAGTAGACCTCCAGTAAAGTTTCTTAAAACCTACTGTATCTTTATGAATAATACGGTAAGTCTATAATATTAATATGTGTGTCTGTTTGTCCGTCTGTAGGTGGACGAGTCCTCGCTCACGGGTGAATCCGACCATGTCAAGAAGGGAGAAGCTTTCGATCCTATGGTGCTATCTGGTACACACGTTATGGAAGGTAAGTACCTACTTATTTTGCTGGTTCAGGCTTTGAAACGAGAGTCAGGTGCTGCAAGCACCCGAATTATAATAAAAAAACATTATTAATGCAAAACTAACTGTCTGTCTGTGTCTTACGCAACTTTATTTGAACAATACTTTTTTTACTAGAGCAAGTCAATAGCCTTAGAACAGCGAAAACAAAATAGCTTTTCTATAGATTTTATATCAAGATAATTGCAAAACGTGAAATTTTACAATTTACATATCATAATAAATAATACAACAAAAATAAGTGTTAGTGTTTTATCGACTAAGAAAATACGGCCAGGGCCTTTACTATCGTTATAGCTGAAAATGTAAGGTTTTATTAAAGAAAAACACAAAATTATATGGTAAATATACCTATCTCATATGCAGAACACACCAACAAAGCACTCATTAATTGAAAGATCCTAGTCGTCTCGGCCGAATACTACCCGTGATAATCAATATCAATACATAGTCTATACCAATATTATAAAGAGGAAAGATTTGTTTGTTTGTTTGTTTGTAACGAATAGGCTCCGGAAATACTGAACCGATTTGAAAAATTCTTTCACTGATAGGAAGCTACACTAAGCCCGAGTGTCATAGGCTATATTAGATTTTCAAAAAAATTAGGGGTCCTTACCTAAACTTAAATAATGTAACCCAAGGTGTAATATTTTTTCCGTTGTTTACATATTTTGACAGGTGGTTTGTTGTTGTGGTTTGTTTTTTTATTCGGCCATTCTGGGCAGTCAAAAGAACATAGTCTATAGAGCCAAGTCTTTTGTAGTATGTTATATTCTATGGCGTAACGAAGTAAGCCGGGAAAGCTCGTATAAAATAAAGTCGCTTTTCGCGTCTGTCCCTATGTATGCTTAAATCTTTAAAACTACGCAACGGATTTTGATGCGGATTTTTTTTTAAAAATAGAGTTATTCAAGAGGAAGGTTTATAAGTATAAAACATGCACAAAAAATTAATAGGTTTGGCGGTACGAAGTTCGCCGAGTCGACTAGTAAACTATAACTAAACTGCTAACGTTCCATGGCGTCCCAGGTTCAGGCAAGATGCTGGTCACGGCCGTGGGAGTCAACTCGCAGGCCGGGATCATCTTCACGCTGCTCGGAGCCGCCGTGGAAAACCAGGACAAGGAGAAGAAGCAGATGAAGAAAGGTCAGTGGGGGGTATTGAGGGTTTTTAGGGTTTTTTACTTTGCGGTGCCGGGATTTTTGTTTTTAGCGTTTATTCTAGGTTTGTTAGGGACACTAGCCAGCACGTCCACCTACCCATCTAACCGTGTTGTTGCATAAAACATACTTTTTCTTAAATAGTTTGTTTCCAAAATAAGAATATATTGTGTCATGTCATCTACTAAAACCCAGTTTTGTTTGTATGAGGAGAAAAGGCTCAGCTTACATTACATAAAAACACGCCAGTTTCCAATCGGGTTATGCAGAGAAAATTGATTTTTTCAACCTACGATCCTGACTAGTTATTTTGTTTAACAAAAATGTGTTGGTTGATGTACTGGGTACTGTACCTACCTTAGGATCATTTTAGTATGTCGATAGCTGTTATGTGGTACTTTAGATACTATTTATTTATAAAGACTAACTAAGACATTAGGAAGGGATTTTTTATCAGCTTAAAAAGCCTTATTTGAAGATTAAAAATAGATGCGCGTTTTCAGCGCGGTTCGCCTACTGAAAAATAATTTGCCCTAATTGGTGGTGCTATGTCGGTCGTATGAAGCCCTAATTTAAAGTACACTGCAGTTTTTGATACATAAACATTTTGTAAGTCATTATTTTTTGTTGTTATACGTTGTTCTTTGCCCAACTTGATGATTTATCAATATAAATAGATAGTCTCTGGTACCTCTTTTCTTTTGTGTTATTTGTTTTTTGATCAATGGAAGATGTCTTTTTAGTATATATTGTAAGCGATGTAAAAGCGGTGTAATTATCTCTTGTCACTTTAGTTTTTAAAGTCATTTTAAGGGACAGAATTACTTTAACAGTTAAAGCTTAATTTTATAAATAAAGCTTTGAAGTAAAAAATTGAAAGTTATTTTCTTGTTTATAGCATATATTTTAAAAAGACATCTTTTGATTCGATTTTTTTTAACAATACCTTGTGGTTTAGTTACTTTTGAAATTGTCATAAATTTTTAACTTAGTTGCTTTTCAACTATCATAACATAACATATTTAACCTAAGACTAAATAAATAAAGTTCTAGAAGAGCAATAAAACCCTCTAATTATAATAAAATGCTTTAAATTGAGCTAAGCAAATAGCTCTATAAGCTTCATGAGCATTGTAAATGTTCGAAGCTTACTGCATAAGGCCCTTATTTCACCGGAGTGGAGCGATGCGTGGTTTTCTAGATGTAGCATTAACCAATAGGCATTCTTCATTCTTATTGGTTAATTAAAAATATCGCCGCAACGCTCCCCTATTGTGGAAACCTGTTTAACAAATTTTCGATCGCATTGAAATCGTATTGCATTTTCGTACCAATGCTGCTTTCGTTGGGAACGAATTTTTCCTCCTTCAATTCGGCTAATTTTATCGCTAACGCTAGCAATGCAATTTAAATGCAATCACAATAGAAGTATTATCCTAATTATTTGAGCACAAATTTTAGATATCGTCTGTCAAGTTCTAACATTGCGGACCTCATTTGAGACAAATTTCTAGAAAAGATAAATCAACCTATAAATTAAAATCTAACCAAACAAAAGTGAATTTTATACCAAAATTAGTACTGAAAGTGATACTGATAACAATATGAAAAATAAGTAGATATCTAAAATTAGTGCTTGGATAGTGGTTGACCCTGTCCCTTTCTTGTAGATATAAACAAAATTACACTTTTTCTCTAAACAAATATAAGTATCATATTTCATTTCAGAGAGACTATATTTTTTTAAAGAACAATATGTTTTTTTTTAATTCTTTGAAGAGTTTTGGTTTCTCAATGAGGAGATTGTTTTTCTTATTGTTTTACATTTACATTAACATATCAATCAATCTTAACTTTGTTTGTTTGTTTGTGACCTCTGTGTTTCTAACGATTTTATCATTATAATTGTGGACATGATTCTTTTTATTTCTGTAATACGTTTTTAAAACCAATTCTATAATGAAAATAATCTCTTAGTTCCCATTTAATTAACCCATTTATCTTCCCTAGCGTTGTTTTAAAAGTAATCACTAGATTTGCAGTTTGAACACTTGATGGCAAGAAAATGGACCAACCTTTTAAAGTTTTTTTTTTTGTGTCAAGTGTTAAAGCTGCCTAGACCCCTTAGCTTTAGTGCCTCGAAAATACATTTTAGTGTGACCCATTTCAATGACATCCAATTTTTTTTTCTCCACCCCAACCCGGCCTGCCGCACGCCCCACATCCATGTCGTCGCCGAAACAAAAAAAAAAAACATTTACATATAAAACTATTAAAAAACATACACATTGATAATGCATCGTGTAAATGTCGTATTGACCGCATGGTGTAAAATTGCAAAAAAAATGTGATGACAAAATGTGTATGCTCGTTAATAACTGGAAATTGGATGAGAGTAGAAGCTAAAAAGCAGTCGAAAAAGGGATCCCAGCGCAAAAGCCTGACTGGTAAGTGCCGCCCTGCGTTGGGTTGCCAGAGGTCCGGAGATTTCCGAACTTTGATTTCGTAATTTGATGCTTCCTGTATTTTTATTACGTTACATTTTTGATTCAAAATAAATTATTTAGTCTGCTCCGTTTAGTTACAATTGAATTGTGGAAATGTCCGGAAATCTCATTATCGTCTCTGGTAACCCTAGCCCTGCGCTACGCCCTGCAAATTTACACTAGTGGCCATGTTTACTTGGATTTTTTAAATTTTTTAAACAATTACAATCCAAATATACCTGGCCCAAAAACAAACTGAAGTCATGTTTTGTTTTTATTTTATCGATTCGTTCGCAACATGTCTTTAGTTTTTTACACTAAACACTCATATAAAACAGTCCTACTAAATATCAGCACATTTGTCCACTAACTTAGTAAATTTAAGTCATATTTATAGCGTTGCATCGTCAGTAGCTGCTACTTGTCACTAATTTTGTTTTGTATTGTTTTAGTAACTAACTGGGGATTAATTCATATTTTATCTTTGAATCTAACTTTATCTTTTACAGATTTATTGATTTTATCTCACAAATTTTACCTTGGTACTACAATAATAAAATTTAATATTGTTTGGGTCATTATTTTTGGCATTCAGTGTAGTTGAGTTTACCCTGATTGATATCTTTGAAAGTGCCAAATAACATACTTACACTTATTAAAATTTCATACACAAGGTGTATAACATTTATATTGTTACTGATTTGCTAATTAATATGCATAATGCATCATGTGCGAGAACGCAAAGTCAATAGGTACTCGTAATATAATGAATTATCTCAACATACTGGGACACAAAGAAGATTTTTTTATGAGAATCAGTAGTCATATACCCAGCAGTGGACGTCTTTCTTGCTTCTCCGACGATGAATAAACAAATAATATCTTTATAGTAAAAAAAAAAAACAAACACAAAAACAAGAATCTTAATATTTCTGGCGTTTCGAGTAGCAAGGGATGTGTTTTACAGAACCAATGGAACAGCTATTCACTCGTTTCTAGAAAAAATAAGTGATTCTTTTGATTGTTAAAAACACATTCCTCGCTACGCACTCTGCTGGAAACGCATCTTAAGGTCCGATCACCACCAAAAGTAATGATAAGGAGACGATGCTTAACTGAGTGATGTGGAAATCGGAACGGAATCTGGGGTACTATTAGGTTAGGCCACATTTTCAATGATGCTTTGCGTCCTTTAGACCATCAAAGTCAAATAAAAAAGGACGAAATACATTGCAACTACGCCTGTAATATAGGGGCTGATCGGTTAATAAATACACATCTCCTCTTCTATCCGATTTGGTGGAAATCGGGCCTAAGGGTGTATACACGTAGAAAACTGGTTGCCAGCGTTGGTGTCAGCGAAGGTAGTTTCTATACATCTTCCGAACCAGCGCTAACCAGCTTTCTACGTGTATACTGCCTAAGATCGGTGTCAATCATCGACGACGATGATGATAATAAATTCTCAAACACAAAACCAGGAGATGATGACGCGACACTGCCAGCCTCCGGAAACAGCCACGGAGCCAACCACGCCCGGCCTGACGACAACCACGTCCCGGCTCCGGCCAGCGACAAGCCCGCCCCGGAGTCCAGTCACAAGAAGGAGAAATCTGTGCTGCAGGCTAAACTTACCAAGCTTGCTATACAGGTACTATAGACACTAAGGCTGTCCCCAGCAAGCAACTGTTAGCAGCCGACCAAATTAGCGGTTTATCGGTTTAGAAATGCTTTCTAAGAATCATTTAACTAGTTTAAATAAGTCTCGCCTTAGTTTCTCGTTTTTTTTTTTAATAAATGTTATTTTGATATACGCTTTCCACTTAATGTGTACACAGTTCATATACCGAACCTCAGTAGGTTGTCTACAATAAATGGCTTTAAAAGTGATTACATCCTCCAATGCTTGCAATAACACTTTATTTATATCTAGGTAAATTTAGATAACACATACTTAGACAACTTTAGAATTTTCAAGAAAACTGCCTGTGATTACTATTAAAGCAAGAGACCGTCTACACTGAATGATAGAAGACTGTTTATTCAAGTTGTTCACTCCAGTTCATTCGTTTTGTTGTTCACTAACTATTTTATTCATCAATTCGTTCCGTTCACCAGATCGGCTACGCCGGCTCGACGATCGCTGTTCTGACGGTGATCATCCTTGTTATCCAGTTTTGCGTGCACACGTTCGTCATCGAGGGAAAGGTAAGAAGAGCAGGGTTTGAAGCTGACTTTTTATCCAATGTCAGATTTTAATCGGATTAAATCCGTTACCACAGAGTTCCGCTGAATCTTTACTAAAAATAATGTATAAAAGCAGTTAACCCTAGTTTTAACGAGGCCAATAAAGGAAGCATGAATTTTACTTCTTCTATCGTGGGAGTAGAAGAGTGCCTGCACTTAGCTCACATGTTTGGAACTATTGTACATTTCCCTTCATTTATTGGAACCATCTGAGCTCATCAGCAAACTGCAGGATGAGGCCAGGATATTCAGGATCAGGAGGTCAGAAATGTTTATGAGAATACGTTTAATTAATAATTTGTTTCTACCCTCAAGGTGTGGCGAGCAACGTACATCAACAACCTAGTGAAGCATCTCATCATCGGTGTGACCGTGCTCGTGGTGGCCGTGCCCGAAGGGCTGCCTCTCGCCGTCACGCTCTCACTCGCCTACTCCGTCAAGGTCAGTTCATTCATTCATTCAATATCATACTTCATCATACATTCATTCACTTTCTTGACCATAGGACACCAGAAGATTGGACCAGGTTACTATGTATGTGGGACAAACGTCGTAATTAAGCCACAAACCTGAGCCTGTCTTAGGCTGACATTCACAGCTAGTGTTAAGTGTGTTGCCTGGACGAAATCGCTTTTAGCGATAAGGTCGCCCGTTGCATGCAAATTCAATTGTTTTTTACCCCTGATAATTTACTTTTTTATCTGACTTTGTGTGCAATAAAGTGTTTTTTACTTTACTAACTTACTTTAAGTTTACTCGCTCAAGTTTTAATCGAATAAGCCGTGTAAATCAATTTGGAGTGGAAAACAATTTTAGGTGAAATTATAACAATTTTGAATGCAATCTCGAACTCCGACTCAGTCGAGTGTCAGCCTATGCTATTAAATGTGTTATTAAGTTAACTTAAGAGTAAAATTAATAAAAAGTCCCAAAATAACTAAAGAAAATTTAAGAAATTCAATTTAATTGTAATTTTGCCCGAAAACACAACACTTATATTTAGAAGCACTTTTAAGTTAAAGTTTGTTTTCGTTAAATAAATTCCTTCTCCATTCTACCTCCAGAAAATGATGAAAGACAACAACCTGGTGCGTCATTTGGACGCTTGCGAGACGATGGGCAACGCCACCGCCATCTGTTCGGACAAGACGGGAACTCTCACGACAAACCGCATGACAGTCGTCCAGAGCTACATCTGCGAGAAGCTGTGCAAGGTGACGCCGAACTACAGAGATATACCGGCAGATGTCGCTGAGACGCTGGTCGAGGGGGTTTCGGTCAATAGCGCTTTTACTTCTAGGATTATGGTGAGTTTTTTTCTTTTGCTAGTAAGTTTCTTTGTAGTTAAGGTTAATCGACTGTAATGTGAACATTCATTACCACAACTCTTAACTCATTAACTTGTGTAGTGTCAAAATCATCATCCAATATTTGTAACTGTGTTAATAAGTTATGTATGAATAAGTTGGAGACTAAAATAGTAGATAATATAAAATGGTTGTAAAGTGATGTATTATGTACAAGGGTGGGCATGTTAAAATCCGAGCGCACTAGCAGTTTCAAGGGTTTATTCCCGAGCGTAGCGAGGTAATAAAGCCTTCAAACTTGCATAAGTGAAGGTTTTAACAGCACCCGAAGCAGAAAAACTTTACATCAAAGTTGTATATTCTGCTTTTCATTCCGAATAAAGGCTTTAAGCTTGGACAAGCGAGGGTTTTACCGGCACCCGAAGCAGAAAAACTACATCAAAGTTGTATATTCTGCTTTTCATTCCGAATGAGGGCTTCAAACTTGGACAAGCGAGGGTTTTACCAGCACCCGAAGCAGAAAACTTTACACCAAAGTTGTATATTCTGTTTTTCATTCCATTACAACGAAAAAAAAAAAATATTTCTAACTACCCCTTTCTCCATTACAGCCATCGTTAGGGAAATGACAAAAACCTGCTTAGTTTACCACTTTGACTTATAAACTAGGTAGTAATGTACATATTAAATGACCCTTTCTCTCCTCACAGCCATCGCTAGAGCCAGGCGGCCCGCCGATGCAAGTGGGCAACAAGACGGAGTGCGCTCTGCTGGGCTTCGTGGCGGCCCTGGGCCAGAGCTACGAGGCGGTGCGCGAGCGGCACCCCGAGGAGTCCTTCACGCGCGTCTACACCTTCAACTCTGTCCGCAAGAGCATGTCCACCGTCGTGCCAAGGAAGGGCGGCTATAGGCTGTATACGAAGGGCGCTTCGGAGATCGTGCTTAAGAAGTGAGCTTTTGATATGTTTTAGGTTGTAGTTAAGAGTGCGCCTTCTGCGATACTAGCGCAAATCTCAAAAAAATATATCTATACCAATATTATAAAGAGGAAAGATTTGTTTGTTTGTAACGAATAGGCTCCGGAAATACTGAACCGATTTGAAAAATTCTTTCACTGGTAGGAGGCTATACTATCCCCGAGTGTCATAGGCTATATTAGATTTAAAAAAAAAATAGGGATCCTTACTTAAACTCAAATAATGTAAGCCAAGGTGCATTTTTTTTTACTGTTTACATATTTTGACAGGTGGTTTGTTGTTGTTGTTTGTACTTTTATTCGGCCATTCTGGGCAGTCAAAAGAACATAGTCTATAGAGCCAAGTCTTTTGTAGTATCTTATATTCTATGGCGTAACGAAGTAAGCCGGGATAGCTCGTTATTAATAATAATAATAACACATCACACTCAGAGCCCCTAACTAGGCAGAACCTGTATCTAGGGTGGCCGAAACACACACAGAAACGAACATCACACCTAGAACGGAAACAAACATCGATATTCATCATATCAATATTCGCCCGGCCGGGAATCGAACCCGGGTGCACACGCTTCAGTCCACATCACTGTCATTGAGCTATATTATAACGTATCTGTGTAACTGTGACCCAGGTGCGCGTTCATCTACGGGCACGAGGGCCGGCTGGAGAAGTTCACGCGCGACATGCAGGAGCGGCTGGTGCGGCAGGTCATCGAGCCCATGGCGTGCGACGGGCTGCGGACCATCTCCGTGGCCTACCGCGACTTCGTGCCCGGCAAGGCTGACATCAACCAGGTGCGGACACACTCCGGGTCGTCTTACCGTATCATCAATCAATATATATATATAAAACTCTTCCGTTACTGACTGACAGACTGACTGACTGACTGACTGACTGACAGACTGACTGACTGACTGACAGACAACGCAGAGCCGAAACTACTGGCCTAGAAAGCTGAAATTTTGCACGTGGGTTTCTTGGGGAGTGTAGGTGAGCACTAAGAAGGGATTTCCCGAAATTCCCACGGGAACGGGAAAAAACGGGATTTTTGCGTTTATGAGAAATCTGCGCGGGAAAAACCGCGGAGCAGCCTCTAGTTTTCCATATTTTCTCACCTTTTAAACCTTCCCTGGACTACTACGGATATTTTAAAACTAAAATCAGCTATATCGGCGGGGCCGTTCTCGTGTTTTAGCGAGGCTAAAAAACCACGATTAATTTTTATATCAGGTAGACTAGTTTACCCGACAGACGTTGTTCTGTCTTAAACTGATTGAAAAGACTGACTGCTATGTCAAACACCAAGGCGCAAAGTTTACATTGGAACTGTTTTTATGAAAAAAATATGGTTGTGTTTTACTAACTTCCACTCCATTTTTTAATATTTTCTCACCTTTTAAACCATCCCTGTACTAATACAAACATTTCAACACCAAAATCAACTAAATTGGCCCAGCCGTTCCCGTTTTAGAAATGTTAATTAATCAATCAATCTGGTATTAATAGCAGCTTCAAGCTGTTACTGCTGACTGCTCGGGCGGTCTGTTTATGTGGATCACTGTGTAATCACAGTATAAATACATAGTACTACGTACAGTATGGGCACTCCCTGCCTCCCTCAGCACGTGCGGCCCCATCTCTCGGTTACCTCTCAGTACAAATAAAGCAGCGTCGCACGTCTCATCTCACTCACACAAGCATGGTACGCGTGCACGTACACGAGTTGCGGCTGTGCGCGAAGCAGTGCTTTTTTCTATGAAGTGTCCGAGGTGTGCTATCACTGACTGCTCGAGCAGTCCTTGTATGGTGGCTGGTAGCCTCACCTTGTGTATTTTGTCCCCCACAGGTGCACATAGACCAGGAGCCAAACTGGGACGACGAGGAAAACATCGTCAGCAACCTCACCTGCGTGTGCGTCGTGGGCATCGAGGACCCTGTGAGACCCGAGGTCAGTCCCCCGCACTCCCCCACACTTACACACGTCCACAGCTCTACCTACCCCTAGGTTCATAGGTTGGCGATCGCAGTGTGGCTCTTCAGCGCTTGTCAAACAGACGGCCCTAAAGCGTCGCGCTAGAGCGTTAACCATCGATGTATGCTAATAACTAGATATAGAGGGTCCCATACAAAATCAAAGCTAAAAAATTGTCCGCGTAAACAATGCTTTTCAAACGTGTTTACGTTTACCCTGTCATACTTACTACTACTACTACTACTACTAATCTCTAACTCCTAAGACCTTCTCTCATTACGAGACGCACAGGAAACTCAACTTCGACTCGGGACTTGCTGCGGATTAGACTGGAAATCTCGAATTTACCATACAAGTAACCAGACAAGTTTCCAGTTTCCTGTGCGTCTCGTAATGAGAGAAGAGCATAAAGAGGAGACTAGAGAGTAGGTTAGTGGTGAGCAGACAGCAGACTAGGAGCTAAAGTATAAGGATCCACGTGCCTTTCAAAGGACAGAAGAGATGATGACATCATTAGGATTGGGTGGTATCATATCGATGGCTGGCGCTCTAGCGTGACGCTTCAGCGCCGTTTGTTTGACAAAGCCTTTCAAGTTTCAACCAAGGACGTGCAGCCCGTTCTTCGACTGTTCCCTTAGGATAGGACTGCTCCGTAGCTCAGTTGACAGTGATGTGGACTGAGACGCGGGTGCACCTGGGTTCGATTCCCGGCGGGGCGAACATTGTTATGATGGATATCGATGTTTTTTTTTCGGTCTGGGCTGGGTGTAATGTTCTCTGTATATGTTTCGGGCATCCTAGATACAGGTTCTTCCTAGTAAGGGGCTCTGAGTGTGATGCGTCATTTTATATTGTTATTATTATTATTGACGCACACATCCACATGGCTAAGCGCACCGCAGAGCATTTTTCACTGTCAAACTATTTTATCGGATTTGTTGTTATTGATGAGGTTTGAGGTCCCACTAATAGGCGCTGGTATTATCTTCTTTATTATTACTTAATTTTAGCAAGCGTCTAATCAAAGTCTTCATTCATTGCCTAAGTAAAAACTCTTTGTGTATTACAAAGTCTTCATTCATTACCTTAGTTAAGTAAGGACTTTTTGTGTACAACAAAGTCTTCATTTATTACCTCACTTAAAACTCTCTGAGTACTACATAGTCTTCATTTATTATCTAAGTTAAGTTACTATTCTTTGTGTACAACCAAGTCTTTATTCTTAACCTAAGTTAAGTACCGACTCTTTGTGCACAAAAAAGTCTTCATTCATTACCTAAGTTAAGTAACGACTCATTACCCAAGTAAAAACACTTTATGTACAACAAAGTCTTCATTCATGACCCAAGTAAAAACACTTTGTGTACAACAAAGTCTTCATTCATTACCCAAGTAAAAACACTTTGTGTACAACAAAGTCTTCATTCATTACCCAAGTAAAAACACTTTGTGTACAACAAAGTCTTCATTCATTACCCAAGTAAAAACAATTTGTGTACAACAAAGTCTTCATTCATTACCCAAGTAAAAATACTTTGTGTACAACAAAGTCTTCATTTATTCTCTTTTATGTCTCCAGGTGCCAGAAGCGATCCGGAAGTGTCAGAAAGCCGGTATCACAGTGAGAATGGTGACGGGCGACAACGTGAACACGGCGCGCTCCATCGCGGTCAAGTGCGGCATCCTGAAGCCCACCGACGACTTCCTCATCCTGGAGGGCAAGGAGTTCAATACTAGGATCCGGGACAACACTGGGGAGGTAAGTAGAGCGTAGTTTGTCACGCCTTATCTATATATATATATATTAAACTCTTCCGTTACTGACTGACAGACAACGCAGAGCCGAAACTACTAGGTGTAGCGGGCTGAAATTTTGCAAGTGGGTTCCTTGGGGAGTGTAGGGCAGCACTATGAAAGGATTTCTCAAAATTCTCATGGTAACGGGTTTGGTGTTTATGAGAAATCTGCGCGGGTGAAAGCGCGGGGCAGCCTCTAGTATTATATATTTTGCTCATTATTTAAAATGTTATTTTCATAGCCTGAGTGATATTCTGATGTATAAGTCAACAAAATCTAAATTTAAACTTCCTAATTTTCCGCTCAACTGACCTATTTTTTCTTTCATAAGAACTGTCTCCTGACAATAAAAAAGATAATCCAGCTTATCACGCTTGATGCCGTGATCATAGGGAACAGGGATTAATTTTTAAATACAGTAAATCAAAGGAGGGATTCAGATCATCATACCCAACTATTTTCCCTAAACAACATGGGTCGAAATCTCAAAAAAAAAGCTGTCCCGTACTTAGATCCCGTCATGTTACATTGTGAAAGTTTTTACGTATTTATATTAATTAGCGAATTGTCGATTGTAATACCAAAACGGATGATTTTGTATACCATAGAGATAAGAAGGGGAAAGATGATAGGCCATCTGATACGAAACAAATACTCATTACTAATATTATAGAAGGGAAGATTGAAGGAAAGAGACAGCGTGGACAACCAAGGGGAAGCTACTTTGACCAAATAAGGGAGCGAGTCAGTGCAGAGTCGTATCAGATGGTCAAGCAGCTGGCGGGGAACAGGGTAGAATGGAGAAGGCTCCACCGACAAGAGCACAGCTCTTAAAAGAGGAGAAGAAGACCGAATTGTCAAAAACACTAGTATTTAGTAGATAGCTTAATTTAGTTCTTAGTTCTAATACTAGTAAAATAATCTAAATATCCAATACAAACATTTATCATAAACTTAAATCCGCAGGTCCAACAGCACTTACTGGACAAGGTGTGGCCGAAGCTGCGGGTGCTGGCGCGCTCCTCGCCCACCGACAAGTACACGCTGGTCAAGGGCATGATCGAGAGCAAGGCCTTCGACACGCGCGAGGTGGTGGCCGTCACCGGCGACGGGACCAACGACGGGCCCGCCTTGAAGAAGGCCGATGTCGGCTTTGCTATGGTGAGACGATTGCATTGTAATGTACACTCGCGGACTAGGAGGCCGGAACAGATTTGTCCCAAAGGGACCCGATAGTGAACACTGATACAGGGTGTAACGATAAGTAGAGTATACAACGTCTATACCAATATTATAAAGAGGAAAGATTTGTTTGTTTGTTTTTTCAATACAGAAAAACCGGACGTGTTACGCCGATCGTGTCCGCCGCTGTACCTATGTCCTTTCTAGGCCCGAGCCTCAGAGGCGAAAAATCGGGAAAGCCCGAGGACTAGCTTTTCCAAAATCTGAGTCAAACGGTGACCGCCGCCGGCGCAACTGAAACTTTTTTAGCAAATGAGAACTAAAACATTTTTTTGGGTGGGATTCGATACATTGGTTAACTGTTCATTCATTCAGAGGCTGTACATCCTAAATTGTTCTTTATAAGTAACAAAAAAAGGAATAAATTCCCCAACCGGCCCAAGGTAGTTAAGTTAGAGGTGGCGAATCTTGGAGCCGTCGGGGCTTAGAGGTTCGTGGGGGTGACGACTATAGGGGTCGTCGGGTATCGAAAGGTGTACTATCATAATTTATTAATATTCTCCGCTTGGAACTCTCTTCTGACTACGTGATTAAAACAAGCCTACGTTATCATGCTGAGACTGAGCGACAAGAAAAAAACAATAAACAAGTAAAGTTTTGAAGTAGGCCTGTGTTACTCTAGAAAGAGAAAACCTGTTTTTTAAGACTATGTATAAACATTAATTTGCTGTATCTTGTTGTATAGTTAGTATAGCGTATTATTCTATTTAAGCAATGTAGATATTTGTTTATATCAATCATTTGGCCATTTTGTAGGCATCGTCATATTTGGTCAATCATAATAAGAACTAATTATTATTCACCTATTTATTTTGAATTAGGGGTAAAATACGATACAGAGGCGTCCTCAGTCGCGTGCAGACTTAGTTGGCGCGCACATTAGTTACGCCATCAATCAAAAACTGATGTTTGATATCAGTGTAGATTTAGCTTGTATGACATATCTAACCCTAGTTTCCCCCAGGGCATCGCCGGCACGGACGTGGCCAAGGAGGCGTCCGACATCATCCTGACGGACGACAACTTCTCGTCCATCGTGAAGGCGGTGATGTGGGGCCGCAACGTGTACGACAGCATCGCCAAGTTCCTGCAGTTCCAGCTGACCGTCAACGTCGTTGCGGTCATCGTGGCGTTCATTGGCGCTTGTGCTATACAGGACAGCCCTCTTAAGGTCATTTTTAATTATTTGGTTTTTTTAAGTTACGCAGTGTTGTAACTTTTGCGACTTATGCCCTTATAGTAATCTCAAAAGTATTTAATTCATGTTTTAATTTTATGTTATTACAATCCCGAAAAGGTTTATTTTATTAGTAATTTGTGTATTAAATAAGTATTAATACTACTTTTGAAATATACATGTAGTATCAGTTAACCATGGAAGCCAAACAATGAATATAACAGAAATAAAAATATATTCTTAATATTTTTTACATTGTTTAACTTCCATGGATTTCCGATAATTGAAATAAACCTCATGCATAAAAATTTACTATCAATCATAATTAGATCTTAAATGTATTACTTATAAAATAACAGATACATAAATAAGATCGCATATATTTCAACGAAACTTTTTTGACAATAACAAAGCAGTTACACTTACCGTTATTGTCCCCAACTCCAATTATGTTAATTTTTAAATTAAATTGATTTCCCTTTGGCAGGCGGTACAAATGTTATGGGTGAACTTGATAATGGACACATTAGCGTCTCTGGCGCTGGCCACGGAGATGCCTACCCCGGACCTGCTGCAGCGCAAGCCCTATGGACGAACCAAGCCGCTTATTTCCCGGACCATGATGAAGAATATCCTTGGACAAGCCATCTACCAGCTGTTTATTATATTTTCGCTACTTTTTGTTGGTCAGTATTTTGTTGTTAAGAAATTTTGAAAATTTCGTTTCGTTCGTTTATTTCGTAACACTGAAATTAATCCTTGCAGTTCACCACCGCTTTAAAGACATATTTTCCAAAGAATTCTATAAGATATGTATTTTCACGATGTAGGCTATTTAATTTATTAAGGGGCAAAACGGTGCGAAACTAGCGCCACTTCGATTATTAATTGATATCTTCTTAACCATGGCCGAAATCAAAAATATGCGCCTTTTGCTCCCTAGATAATCTTACTTAGAATTTTTAATGCTCAGTTGTGTAGCTTTTAGGTTTAAAATCAAAGAAATAAACCGTTATAAAACTAAAGTGGCCAATTTAGGCCACAAACATTGGCGTAAAAATTCTTTAAAAATTAAAAGCAAGATTATCTAGGTAGTCAAAGACGCATATTTTTTATTTTTTCGGCCATGGTTTAAAAGATTATTTATCGGAAGTAACGCTAGTTTCGCACCGTTTTGCCACTTAAACTTCCGGATTATTAAAACAATATTTTTTCAGCTCTACGTAACAAGGAGAACGGCAATATAGTTTCTTTGGGTTAAGATTATTGTCTCACTCCTGCCTCTCACTCTAGCCGAACGAAGTTCAATGTTGATATATATTATAAGCTTCGACCAGAGATTGTGTTGTTGATTTATTTTTATCGCCCATTCTGGGCAGTCAAAAGAACAGTCTGTAGAGCAAAGTGTTTAGTAGTATATCTTATATTCGTAACGAAGTAAGCCGGGTCAGCTCGTGTCAGCAACTAAGCCCCGCCCCGCACCCCCAGGCGACCGGCTGCTGAACATCCCGTCGGGGCGCGGGCTGCCGCTGGGCGCGGAGCCCTCGCAGCACTTCACCATCATCTTCAACACCTTCGTCATGATGACGCTCTTCAACGAGATCAACGCCCGCAAGATCCACGGCCAGAGGAACGTCTTCCAGGGGCTGTTCACTAACCCGATCTTCTACTCTATATGGATTGGCACTGCTGCTTCGCAGGTATTTTTTTATTTATTATTTTAACTTAGGAAACAGTCGTAAAAAAAAATCCTCTTTTTTTACAAATTTAGTGACCCCGAGGAGGTGATCAGACATTGTCTTTAAAATGCGTTTTTAATCTTAAACTATGCGTCACAAATATATAAGTCGATAATTTATCTATTTTACATCTTACTGGTGGTTTGGTAACAATTCCACTATAAATTAATGGAGTCATTCGAATCACCGTACTGAAAAAAATTCCACAGCTACAATAGTTCGAAAATAAAACCCGTATTTGGTGACCCCGACGTAATCGGAAAAAGCGTTACATAAATCTTAAAGCATAGCGTAATAAATCCTTTAGTCGGTCATTACAACCGCGGCGACAAGCTGGCCCCTTGTCACATTGATAATAAAGCATAAACTCGGCTAAACGTAGTTCCGGCTCTTGAGCTGGTGCCTCTGCCTAACCCTTCAGGGAATAAAAGGCGTGAGATTATGTTATGTTATAGAGCTCGATGCACTGATGCCTCTCATGGGCTCAGTCAATGAGCCTCTGCCTATCCCTCTGGGGAATATAGGCTTGACCTTATGTTTTTTTTTTGTAGGTGGTGATAATACAGTTCGGCGGCATGGCGTTCAGCACGGCGGGGCTCACGATAGAGCAGTGGCTGTGGTGCCTGTTCTTCGGAGCCGGCACGCTGGTGTGGGGGCAGCTGGTCACCACGGTCCCCACCAGGAAGATACCCAAGAACCTCTCGTGAGTATCCTAGCTGATGATGATCATGGCAGAGATAGTAAGAAAGAACGCATTAATCCTGAAAAATTTCAGCACCTCTTCATGCACAATTCTTACCGTTTATTTTTATATAGAGACCAAATATCCAAAAGTTCTACTGATCTCTGACAGAGTTGCCCTATCTATTTATGGATTGCAGTCTATAGGTATAACAAATAACTTCTTGCTTTACGCAGACAAACAACTTGAAATTTAGATTCCTTAGGGAGTTTAGGAGAGAATTAAAGAAGCAATGCCTAAATTCCCACTGGAAAACATTTGAAAAACACGGAATCACTAGGCCATTATAAAACCTCAGCTAAATCTACCGTGTTTAAATAAAGGTGGGGTCGCGGCCAACCGGACACGGAAGCGTCACAGCCAGGCCCCGACTACGACAACGATCTGGACAAGAAGCCGCGCGCCGGACAGATCCTGTGGATACGAGGCCTTACACGACTGCAGACTCAGGTATGTTCAACTACTTGTTACTGTGACATTACACACTACATTTTAGTTGGGGAGATGAAATGGGTTTGAGTGGTGGGGAATTATTTTTATATGTGTGTATTAATATACACAGGTATATTCTGTGGAATTATAAAGAAAGTAACAGTGATAATATAGTATGTTGCAAAAATATATTAATATTTAAGTTGAAATCGTTTAGATATCTTAATATACTAGTAAATATATACTTTTTCGTCTAGAAATATATAAAGTTTAACTATATATTTTTTTTTATTAATATACTTATCAGTTATCAAATATAAATACTTCATTTGATCCAGTTTCTAAATTAAACAGATTTTTTTAAGTCTCTTAATACCATCGATACTATTTACATATACTTTTTAAATCAAGTTACCTACTTATGCAAGGATGATAGGGGGATAAAGTTAGGTTTACTTTTCTTTGATTAGAATAATAATAAGGAAAAATTTGATTATATCTGAAATTCCTCGCCACTCGACTTATGGTTGTCATAAGTATCAAATTAAGTTATAAAAAAAAATTGCTTATTTTAAATAATATTTTAAAAATATTCTGAAAACCTACAAATTAATAAGCGAAACTTATGACAGCATAAATTAATATACACTAAAAAATATATAGGTACTTAATTTAAGTTAAAGATTTACATAAAAGAATCTGCTAAAGATTTCGTCCTTCAATATGGCTGACTGAAAAAGTTAGCCATATATCATATTAAATGATTTATATTATTCGTAAATTTATATTTGATACTGAACAGAAAAATAAAAGTTTGAATTTACTGCACAGTATCAAAAATAATATTCCAAAAAATAGATATACATACATATTAACTGTCAATAATATTTAAAATAGGAGTGACAGATTAACAATAATTAAAAAAAAAAAAAACTAAGAAAAGGGATAAGTTTTCTAGTTTACAGCACTTTTCTAAAGTCGTCTAAGCCAACAGGAGAAAACTACGCGGATACCTTGGGCATCCTAACGCTAAGTTGTATACGATAAAATATATATTTTACTATATTTGCATACAAACAATATTCCACCATTCTCAATGCATCCATTATGTTTGGTAACGTCATAGATTTTTGACTTATTGCCATTTTTTACACATTCTTATTTAAAAATTATCATTAGCAGGATTAGAATTTCTTTCGATATATTTATTATATACTTACAAAAAAATATATATAATATAAAACAACACTGAAATAAGTAATTTAAATCAGTCTCTCATATCAAGATTTCAATATATAATTTTTATAAATGAATAGTTCGGTTTCATAATTATTTATTTTTTATTTATTTTCTTCACTTGTTTTTTTTTATTTATTTTTCCCTAAACTTCTGTTCTTGTATGATGTTTTTATTTCATTTTAATTTTAAATACCTACACAGAGAAACACTACACATATTACTAATAAATTTTTAGTAAACGCTATGATATTATTTTTGGCCCATCATTATTAACTTAGATTGGTTTTGTTCGGTAACTAATTCAGTCTTATTTAAAAATATATATATATATAAAAGAGTATACAAAATTGGCAACCGAACAAAATGTTGTACTGTACTTACTAGTTTTTTTTTTCTTAACTATTTCCACTCTGTGCTTGGTTTCGTGACTATCTTTTATTTTATATAAAACTTCAGTATTACACTACAATATAATATATACTATATACATTCTATATAATATATTTATATATCACGAAACCTCTCACAATGCTCCCGTATATTTATATGTAACACTAGTTGGCTCGAGTAACGCCATGCATGCTCTGCAATACCAAATTACTGAAAACTTTATAATTTGTTTTCTTCTATAAATTTTATTTACCCGACTGTGCCCAAATAGTACCCGACTATACCCGATACCAATACCACCTTTACTTTAATTGGCATGCGTTTTAGGCTGTGACTGTACTTATCCCTTGGTTTTATGCATATGTAAAAATAACATATTACTTTGAACATTTTAAAAGACTTCAAAATTAATATATAAATATATTGTCCCTATATTATTTTTACATCTGCAATATATACTTTCAAACAGTTACTATGACTAGATGCCGTTCAAATAAACATAGACAAATACCTTAATATATCTTTCTCCTACTGATATACTATACAAACATAGAGGTATGAATATGACTATCTCTTTCTTTCTGACTTTTTTATGTTTTTAATCTTAGTCATACTGACTGTTTGATTTTGTTTAATATATGTTTTTTTTATGTTTTGTTTTTGTTTCTTTTTTTTTTCGTTTTCCAATGAATAGATTGTGTTTTTGCTTGTGGAACGCCATTCCGACATATCCTCGCTACTGATCCAAGCAACCCGGCCGGTCGCTATGTCGGACCGACAGTTCGACATACCGACCGGCGTCAATCACGTCAGTCAGACCGTATGACAGGCTCGCAATTTACAGGCCCGATTTAACTAACCACTTAAATCTAAAGCAGTAACGAACGATATCGATTCCATCTTTAGAAGTTTTTTAATTTCCATATGTTTTCCAATTAAATTCTGTTACTGCCAGTTAAAATTAATTTTGTTGATTTTTGAGTGTGGAGTGGATTTTTCTTGAGAACGTAGAGTGGTGAGAGCATGCGAGTTGCGCAATGACTAATTAATATATAAATATCTTTTTGAAAAGATATATATAAAAAAATAACATAATATACGATGTTGAATAACATGCTCGGTCGAGCCGATCTTACCTTCGCCCGTCTGTGTTGTTGTCAATGTTAATTAAATGTGTTTTGTTTTTGTTGTTTTTTTGTTCGTTCCGTTTGTAAATGTTGTCCCGTAGTTCAGGGTGTGTATGGGTACTTTGTTTGTTTACGTGGTGGGTCACAATTGGGTATATGTTTTTGGTATTTGGTTTTTTATTTTTTGTTTTTTTAAGTAGTGCCGCCTATTTCGTTGCTGTTTTGTTAGGCTTGATGTAGCCTCTAACGCAGTAATTGTACTTTTATAATTAATTGTAAATAGTTTAACTAAGCCGGAGAGTATTGTCTCGTCAACATCTGGTGAGTACACTCTGTATGAAAATATATTGTTTTCTAACCAATTAATTAACAAAAAAATGTTGTTTAAAAACTAATATATAACAAAACAGTGATATTGTGAGGCTTATTTAACCAATCACTTGACGATATACAATTGTATACTTAAGTTATATTTAATAAATAGTCCATACTATTTAATATATTCAGTTGTCATCGTCAAGAGCGTTACTAATTTTGTTGTTATCTAATTATGCTCATTGGCTCCCCGAGTGTGTATTTTCGATGTTCTATATATATTTCAAATCGCCGATGCGTAAAGCATGTCAGCTGTAATGTCTGATATAAAATGTTAAACGTTAAAAGAACGACTTTGAAAACAAGCGAGCCACCACGCAGAATGGATTGGTGAAACGTGAAGATGTGGTATGTCAGATTCATAGAATACTGTGGCATGTTAGGATTCCGCTGTGAGATTTCGTCGTAGTACCCTGTCCATGTCGCTAGTGTTGTCCCTTTGAGTCGTCAGGTCGTAGTAGCCATTCCCTTTCGTTACTTTCACATTAAGTTATCGTTCATTTCCTTTAATTTTTTTTTACCTTGTGTTCATTATTTTCGTTTGCACTTCAAACTTCAAGTCATATTCGTATCACACGATCCGACTCTAAATCCCCAATAATTGCATTAACACACCAAACAACACGAACACGAAATGTCTTTTTTAACTTTTTTCTTTCGACTGAATGTCGATTTGTTCGAGGAATTTAATTCTGACCTCTTTGGTTTTTTGTTTAATTATGTTTTTTATTTAATTTTTTTTTGTTTGCGACATTGGTTCACTGACTCGCAAAGCTTCAGTCGACGGTAGGTACCTTGTACACAGATGTACATATATTATACTTGTTCACTCGTTAGTGTAGGCGACTTGACACTTTGAAGACACCGTCGCCTCAAGCTGTGCACCTTGTCAGGCGTCCCTGGCTCCATAGACGTTGCTTCTATCTTTGATTTGGACGTCTAAAAAAATTTGAACGTTTTAATATAATATTTGATGTTAAACTTTTGGTTTTATACCAGAAAACTATCTGAGCAGCTTGTGAAACAACAAAACCTACTGGCTTGTAGAAGTTAAACAAGTCTGACAAAGCTCTCGTCAGTTGCTCAAATACTTTCGTATATGTCTATAATACTAATAATATGTGGACGGTTGAATTTTTCCATAATTTCTAACCATTCAGACCATCCCTGGATTATGACAAACCTTTCAAAACCAAAATAAGCTAAATCGGCCCGGCCGTATAGAATTTTAGCGAGACAAACGAGCAGCAATTTATTTTTAAACATGTAAAAATTTAAGATATAATATGTCCGATCAGAGTATAGCATAGCAAAGTCCATGGGCCAGTTGTATAACAGCTAGGGCGTTAACGTTGAACGTAGGACGGTGTGGGCGAGTGGGGAAGCGGCGAGCGGTGTTGTTGGGCGCACGCGCACGCGCACGCGCGGCCCATGCTCGAGACGGAGGTGTAGTGGCGGCCCCGGCCGGTGGCGGCGCGAGCCCGGCGCAGGACCCTGACGGTACTAGCTGTGCGGAATCGGGGGACCTCTATAATCGGATTACTAATTTTTATTTATAAATAAAAATTTGGTTTTATAATTTCTATTTATTATATATATTTTATACACTTATACATATTTCGATAAATAATATGTACTTTTGAACAGACTTTGTATAATATATATTTTTTGAATAATATATTCTTGAATATAGTACATTTATATAAACTTATAAAAATCATATATGTCGTTATATTATGGACATAAATAATAAATATATGAGTGTATATATTCGACATTTTATGTTTTTTTTTATTGAATAATAAAGTACTTAGTAATATATGGTAAAAAAAATCAAGCTTTAAATTAATATGATAAATGCAAAATAGTAAATTTTGTGCAGTATCCGATTGTAGAGGGTAGAATGAGAATAGGACGGAACTCGTGACTATTTTCATTAAAAAAAAAACATAGGTCCATAAACAACGTAGAAGATATACTATATAATAATTCAATTAATAGCTCAAAGCTCTGAGAAAATATTAAAATACAGCGTGGAGTTAGTCAGCTTCTGACGTCACAGTGCGACAAATTGAGCTGCAACTGTCCCGTTCTCATCCCGGTCGCATTATAGAGAGTTCACTGACCCGGGAGTCCGCGGCACTTGTACAGTTTTTGCGTAGATTTTAGCATTTTAGAATTTTAGATGGTAGAATATCCGTTTGCGTTTCGTAGTGTGAATAGGAATTTGTGTCTATAGACCATAATGTTTCCCCTCTTTGAACCCCCTTTTGTCATGCTCTTCGCACCGTCGCCACCTCCCGTCCTAGGTGCCATCACATCGACACACCCTAGACCCTTAGCTTTGTGATTTTTCTATAGTTTGTTTTACTTTTGTCTGGACTCGTTCGTTTCTATGCATCTCGCGCGCAAGGTCTGTAGGTAAACGAAGCTTGTTTGTCGCACGAAATTTGGCGTTCCTTCATTTCTGTCTTTTGAGCAACGAGGCGTCAAGTATACCTACAAACCGTGCCTTGCTCATCTACCCCCCTAGCGTCGACAGCACAGTCTCTCGCATCAAGTCATTGCATGTCGTCTCTCTGAAAAAAGTCTGCGTCAATACGGAACATCCACGCCACACTCACGCGGGTAACATCGGTTCAGGAGCGAGGTTGTCCGAGCGTTGTGGTTGGTTCGTCTTTGCAGTTGCGCGTGGTGCGCGCATTCAAATCTACGCTGGAGGATCTGGAGGAAAGGCTGTCTGCGCACTCGGCACTCGGGCTCCGCGCGCGCCTGCGCCCCACGCCGGACTTCGCGTACATCGACGACGACGTCCCCCCCGCGAACGCGACTCGAACCGAAACCACTATATTCTAAACCCTAACATTCATTTTGATAAGGGGCCGTCTTGCTTGCCTTATTGGTTGACGATAAATATTATCACGTTCTTTTCTTTTTTAAACATTAACCTTTGAAGCGATTGTTTTCGAATTAGATTAAGTCTTAAAAGAAAAGTGACCAAAAGAAGACAACAATTTTGAGCCCAGCGTATAATGGGGCGTATACAAATTTTTATTAAGTTTGTCTCGTCACAGGCATAGGATTTTGCAGTGATTGCAATTTAATTACATGTAGTATTTATCGACAATGCAATGGCAGAATCAAGAAATGATAGCAAGATGGGCCCTGCATGTCACAAGGATAGGGCTCGTTCGGTGTTCCGGTCCTTATTGGATAGTTTGGACGGCGCTCAGCGCGATGCGATTCTTACAAAAGTAGTGTTACTATAATTTACTGTAGAATATTGAACTTAAATTGAGGTACTTTAATATTATGCTGTAAAATACTTTGACTTTTTATTACTATGCAAGTTACTTTATTGTAAGATCGCATCGCGCGGTAATGCGATTGTTCAAACGTATAACGACCAAGGAATATTGAACGATACGAATTTTATTTATGAACGCACCCTTTGTTATATTATATTTGTTGCGAATAATTTAATTTTGTTTTACAATAATTAATTATTAATATGATTTATTTTTATAAACTAAACGATCGCGGCGAGCCCTTCACACGTTATGTACTTAACACGTCCGCTCCCGAAGCTTGGAAATGCTTACTTTTAACTTATTAAAATAAAACATCCATTTACATACCTATTTTATGCTTTAATTGATTTGTTATTTGTTTAAGTAAACCTTAATTTAAGTGCGTAAAGATTTTTTTATTTTTATTAAGTCTTGAAAAGTTGAGAGTTAAGAGCAGTGATGCAACGAATGACTTTAATATGAAGACGAGATTTGGTTCTTATATTTTTGAAAATACAAATATATTGTTTATTTGAATTCATCCACAGTTGCCTTCGGTAAACTAATTTTAACTTAAATGCTGCCAATATAATATAATATTCTTATTATTATTATAAATATATTTCTCCGTTATTTAATTATTATTTATTTTGATCAAAGTATTAAAAAAAAGTTAACCTAAAATAATACAGGCGAAACGAATATTCCATGAGTCGAATATGAACATTTGTATTCGCATTGGTTGCATCACTTATTAGAGGGATAGCGAATAGCAATAATAATAATTTGTTAGGTGGGGGGTGTCTTCCCCCCAAATGTGCCTAAGCGTTGCCGAAAACGTAACGAGTAACGTTTTTAACTGTTGTTCACGTTTAATACAAGTTATTCTAGCTAGTAGCATGTTTTATCGGGACCCCAACATAACTAGGATTAATCCCATCACTAATTAAAAAAATAAATAGTTATAAACACCACTGCTACCTATTTTAGAATTCGTATTTGTACATAAAACTAATTTCTTAAAATCTTTAAATGTGAGCAGTGATATTTTAAAATATAAAAAAGATCTAAATTATTCTAAATAAAACTTATAGATGCTATCTCCTTTTCTACAAAAAATCTCGTTACGTAATCTTTATAAATCTTACCAGATAATAGGTATCATATTTTAACTTATTACTTAAAATAAAATAATAAAAACTTTTTTCGACTCTTGCTAGCTTTTTGTGTAAGTAGTGTTTTTAAATTATATAATGTATTTCAATTAAAAAGAGGTCTTAAAGATTTTAAATAAATAAGTTAATTGAAGTTTGGTCAGTAAACAGTATACTTGTTTTCGTAATACTTTTTGGGACCACTCACTGCCCGTTTCTGAAATATTGGGATTATTGACAAGACTATGTTATCTATCTACTGAGACACTATTAAAAATACTATTAAATATAGTTATATTTAAAAACAAATAAATTATATAATATATAAAACTAGAATCTATAATATAAAACATCAAGTTGATTAAATTCTTTAAACACTTATTTCAACTTTGAACAATGATAGAACATGATGTGTATCTCTGTTTTTTTGCGAATGTTAAGACGGTATATTTACATAAATAAATTTTGATGCAAATGAATATAAAGTAATTTTCTTTGGTCCATTGTGTGTGGTGGGGCCATCGACTCTAGTGAAGTAAATCTATTTCAGATGTTGACGGTATGTTAGGGAAGGGGTGTTGTAAGTATACGTAGAGTTGACTCGCAACGCTGTATAACGGTTATTTTATAGTTAACTCTTTACTTGGTCCTGTTCTGTGTATTGAACCTAAAAAAAACTGCTTCGAATTAATTTTAATAAATATACGCATTTAATTTAAAAAAAAACCGTGTTTAATGTAAAAAAACTTTTTTTTTTTTTATTAATTCTTAGGTTAAGCCACGGATGGGTCCGAGTAAAGAACGTTACTCACACAATGCAAAATGTTAGGTTTCCTAGAGCATGCGAAAAAAATTGTGCATGCGTGCACGGTCGTCGATATATTACTTGCTAGAGTTGTCCAAAAAGTAAAACTTATAACGTTAAAGAAACTAGTTATTAAAGTTATTCGCTCTTCCAACACCTTTCAGTCAAGGTTAGAGTATTATTAGATTAGCTGTTTTTTTTTTATTGTAAAACGACATAGAAGCGCAATAACAGTAACGGTTTCTTAGTTACGTAATATTTGAGGTACTATTGAGTATATATGAAGGAGATGTATTAACGAACTTTCTTATTGTTAACTTTAGGTATGTTGTTTTTTGTTTAATTTTTCGCTTCGCATTTATAGTGTTATCATGCTTATGTTTCAGTGTTGTGCATGTTTAGAAATTTGTCTGTAAGTATGCACTTTTGGTTTTTTATTCTGTTGGTATTTAAAAAGGTTTTGATAACAGATATTGATAGAAATTAATAATAAATGACAGTGTCAGGCACTGTTATCAAGGCCTTGTATTTATATTAATTTATTTTATTTTAAATGCCAATATGATGTTTTATCTAAATTAATAATCACAACAATTGAACAATTTAATTAAAATACCTTTATATCAATGTTTTTTAATATCTCATTCATCCTTCACTCAAAAAATAGCATATCCAAATGCTACTTTAAACTTTATTCACGTTTTGATTATATTTCGGTTGTGTAAATAATTTTAAGTTCCATTATAATTTATTTTGAGCTTGTTTTGTAATAAACCTTATTTTTTATCTTACAAAACCATACTCAACTGGCACTTTTTGACTTTAACATATTAAGTATTTAAATTGAAAACTCATTTAAATTAAACAATTATTTTTATTCATTGCGATATTTTATTTTAAACCATTATATTATATAAACAATTAAAAAAAAATAACATTTATGTAGGAATTAGTGAGATATAATTCAAGGAAAAACTCTTCGCTTGAGCTCACATACCAGATTATTAAAAAGATCTATTATTCTTGCGTAGTAGAAGCTTGCGTTTCCGACACGGTACAAACTCCCTGTCTCTATAGAGCTCGCTGGATGCCCTGGCCCCTAGACCCCTCCACCCGCTAGTGTGAATGCCCCCTCCCTATGTCCCCAAACGACTAAACTGTTATTAATAACGGTTTTCCAGTTCACGTTGCGCTTGAGCTAGAGTAGTGGCTTGGTTCCAGCACGGGGCACAGCCCTACTGTTATTGGCAGCAGTTTTCTCTGGCCTCTCTTACCATAGTGTACCGGCACACACGAGGCGCGGGACTGACGCGTGCCTGGTTGTTTCGTTTTTCCAGCAAAAGGCGGACATAATGGCCGGTCGACGAATATATGTGAATAATTATTTGGCGGAGCACCGAAGGATCAGCGTGCAGTCGGGAGGCAGCTCGCTGGCCGCTCTCAGCCCTGTGTCCCATCAAAGCGAGGACAATTGAAAACAAAAAAAATATTAAAAAATAGCCGATGCCGCGCTATACATGTCCTAAAGATAAACTCGTATTTATTTGAGGTTTTGGCGCAATGTCGTTTAATTTTCCAAAAGTTTCGGTGTAATTTTTTGCGTAAACGTCAGAACTTCTTACCAAATATTTAGACTAAAAGCAACGAATCCTCTCCTTATACATTAATTTCATAGAAATCAATCTTTGGTAGTGTTAATAATATTAATTCGTAAGATTGTATTCAAAATATTTAAAAATAACTTGATGAATATATTATAAAATAAAATTAACTTTAGGTATATTTAATAATGGTGCACCTTTATAATATTTATCTGAAAGTGTTTTTTTTTACAAAATGAAAACTCTTTTGTACCTAATGTTTATAAAATTAATAACAAATTTAATATTCTGTAAATATTTTCCAATGAAACCGTTGTGATTTGTCAAAACAAAGACAAGCTAAAGCTTTATGTAGCGTCCACAAACATATATTTAAATATATATACATAATATCATATTATGATTCACTATATTTAAAACGTACGAGACTACGTGTGCCATTTTCTTTTACAAGAAAAAAAAAGGTCTACCCATTTTTAGTGAGCAAATAAAAAGTTCGTGCTAACCAAGTGCTTTTATAAACGTTATAAGAAAAAATCGATATTTAAATTTGCTTGATTTTCTTTTCCGTAATTTTTCGTTCAGTAATTATATTTAAAGGAATGTGTTATAGAATAGTTTGAGAAATTTGGAATGACTTTTGTATTGTTATTGAATGTTTTGTATCTGTAGTTTGTGTTGTCTGTGTCTTTCTGTGACTTTACTTTTATTTACGTTCACAATTATATCTTTACACACCCTTCTATTTAATACAGATTTTCTTCAGTTTATTTCATTCACATGTACCTCTACTTAGTTTTTTTCTTTATATTCAAGATTTAATGAAACACGCTTTAAGTAGACTGGGCTACTAATGTAGGTAAAAATATATATTCTAAAAGATATTTAAAAAAAATTGTATTTTACTGGAATTATTATTTCTCTATTACCCAGTATACATATTCCCATTTGTTTTTTTTTTTAGCTGAATAATGCAAAACAATATTATATATAACATATCTCTACTATCAATAAAACTTAATCTGCTATCGAATTTTTTTAGTGGTATCACTTTTTCTTTTTAGAAAATCGGTATTATATATATTACTCTCAAGCAAATTTAAGTATCCATCAAGATTTTTGTGAAAAATATAAATTTACTAATACGTTTATATATAATACGTTACTTTAAGGTTTATAGAGCCATATACAAAAGTTAAATAAAATAACTTATAGGGAGTAATTTATACTAATAATTTATATGAAAGGTAATCTATTCGTTATTCGCACTTTGCGTAGTGTCTATTTGCCAGCTATATAAAATTTAAGATAGTAATTTAGATTATAAATAATATATAATATTCACAAAAATATTCGTGTCTAAGTGTAACTACACCAAATTTTTAAATCCTAAAAAAGTAAAATTTAAGACAAATTATTACGCTTAATAGTGGATTCGTACACGCTTCCTAGTTAGAAATGATCCACTCTTTAATTAAAAAATTTACAATAAAATAACTCTAATAGAGCATGAAATTTTCTCTATCTTACCTTACCTCTATATTTGGATTAAAAACAGATTCTGTCTAATTAATACCTACGTTGTTTCTATCGCTTATTGTCTCTAAATAAAACTTTAGTAATAAAGTATCTATACTCCAAAGTTTATTTCATTCCACCCAACTGTGACACATGTCGGAGCTCTGCAATATTGATAAGGTAACTGTACAAAGTTGGTGGCAAATGTATAGTGTGTCGATGTTGGTCCAAATGATTGTTGTGCCGGCCGCGAGGTGCCGCGGCAGTAACTGAATGTTGTACGGTTTATATATACTCAGATGTTTTATTAGCTCATTGTATTGTATATAGTTCAAAATGTCATATACGTCTTGCCTACTTTTGTATATATAAAGCCTGGTTTCCACCGCCGAAGAGTAATGAGCTTAGCGGATGGGATATGCGAATCGAACCTCGTTTTAATTTAATAGGTTAGCGTTTCCACCAAGAAAGAGGTAAGGCGTTTGATACGCACGCACCTGACATGACAAGAGTACTTTTTATGACTATATGTACTTTGTCATCAAATTGAAAATTTGTATTGCAAACTTACCGTCTTATTCATAAAGATACAGTACATTTTAAGTAGCTTTACTGGAGGTCTACTTCTCTGGTTTGTTGTATGGTAAATACGTGACACATCCAGTCTAAATTGACATAATGTCAAATAACTAAAATGTTCTTTAACTTTTTATGAATAACAGGGTAAGTGTTTTACTCGTGCTAGAATCATTTTTGATGGAAAAATGTATAACCTTATTGCGAATTAAAATGGGTCCGCTTCGCTCCCGGTGGAAACCAAGCTTAAGGCTCGAACGATATAACATTTGAACATAACAGTATGAGCTTAGCTTAGCGCTTACTTAGATCTCTATTTTTAATCCTATAGCGTAGTAGAATAGCAGTGTATGATGTTTAGTTTAGCATGTATAAATTTAGTTGTAGGTAGCATGTGTTTGATGACACGTAGCATAGTTATCACTTATACACTCATTTCTTAATAAATATATAGATACTTTGGTAATTATATGAATATTATTTTCATGCAAATTTTGAAGAATGATGCAGTATGCTTAGTGACCAGCATAGAGAAATTTTAAGTACTTGGATACTTGTTCTGCCCATTATTTACTTTGCATCACCAGTACACGAGCTTTGGATTTTTAGAAACATTTTTTATTTCGTAATGGTAATCGAAGTCATTTGAGTTTCGCGCTAGTGTTATCTGGTATGTGAGCGAAGCCATTTTTAAATGAAAAACATTACGTATATGTGTGCTTTTTAGATGATAACAATTATTAGCATGGAGACACTTGAAAATATATAGCCCTTGACTTGATTCGCATTGAGTTACACAATACACAGGCACTGAACAAATTTTAAGAAACGCTACACAAATGCGTTGAGGTTACCTTTTTTTTATTTTCGGTTTCGGTTGAAATTTTTTTTTTTTAAAAGGGCGGTCTAAAAGACCCTATGTGAATAAAACAATTTAGAATTTAAGTGCACAACCCATGAATGTGCTTCTTTGAGAAATAGGAGGTACCCTGCGTTGTATTTATATATACCTACTTTGTTATTATAACTATTTATTTTAAGTATTTCGTCTTTCCTATAAGCTTTACGAGGCACCATGCTTCGGAAGGGCAAAAAACCCCTTTTGCCCTAATTCTATTTGATTTTTCACTGCAAGCGCTGAGCTATTCAATTCTGCTATATTCACTTTAAAAAAAACTATAAAGCAGAATGGAATAGATGTAATATAAACACTGTCATTTGTTAAAAAGCATATTACAGGATCTCAGTGGCGCCATCCCCCTCACACCCTCTGTCCTTCTCTTTCTTGCGTGACGTGACACTTTACTTCATGTTCTCGTTTTTATTTTCTTTTCCATGACCCAATTGCACATGGAAGGTGATAGGTGGCGATTTGCAAGAACGCCTGATACCAGTACCGTATAGCAAGACGTCGACAGACCAAGCTGTAAGAAATGTACTTTCAAAGGGCCGAGGGCAACCTCTTTTTATGTTATTTTATTGTTTTGTTTTCCGTTCGTCTTTTTATAAAGTTTGTTTTTTATTTTTACTACTACTATATTTGATCATTTTACCTCTATTCGCTATTCCACTGTTCAGTAATATTCGTTTACTGACTGTTAATATTATTCTTGTCTGTCGTTTCCAGTTTCTCTCTTTGTATCTATTTTTTTGTGCTCTGACCTTTTAAATTGTAACTTTAAAGCACAGTAACGAATTTTTCGAAACGGCAAAAGCAGTGAGTGTGTTTGTTTCTAGAAATAATAATGCATTGAATGAAAGTTTCATACTTGTTGTGCATCTGAAAGTTAAGCCGATATTTTGTATGGCATTAAAATATTGTTTAAATGTTGCGTGAATTTGAAAAAGGTCAAAAAGACCCGACATGCTTACTACCAGCTTATATCGGGTCATTTTGACCCTATGCCAGCTACACTTTTAGTGCCCAAGTTGAAGTAGAATATATTTCATTGCGTTATTATTAGAAGACAGAAGAGCGCCCTATAAATGTCTGTATTAAAAAGGGTCAGAGTATAATTGCATGTTATATTTAGCATGAAACCAGTTGCATGAGCTTGATCATCCATGTAGAATCTGCCAAACTAACGTGTCCAGTTCAGAAGTAAAATAAATGTTTTTACCTACATATAATATATTGTCCTGTTAATGTGTATATACTTACTCTCTTCTGCCTACAACTACATAGTAATCATAACAAAAAAAAAACTTATTAAATGCTTCGATTATACTCAGCAAAATGCATGCAACAGTTTCAAATTTAGAAATTAGTTAGAGCTTCATACCCAAAAACATTGCTTCACATATTTTTTTACGCGTCATTTACCTTCCAATGGCAAATTTGAGGTATAGTAGTAAATTAATTTAATTTGCTCTTCATACTATTGCACCAAAACTTATCTAAAAAGGTTCTTACAAAAACCATCATAGCATAAAAAAAAAACAAAAAAAAAAAGGTGTCATCGATCATGGGTCGTCGGCAAGTATATCAAATATTGGCTAAGTGGGATTTTAATTGCTATGTTAAAACAAATACATGTTGCTTATCATATGCCTAGAATGTGTATTTTAGGGGCATCGGTAGAGGTCTAGACATGGGATTGCATAGCAGCTCCTATATAGTAGCATATATTAATATAAACGACTTATAGCAAATATATAATCGTTATATATTGATATCAAAGCTTGTATATTGGTTTTGCGTAATCCCGTCTGCCCAGACCTTAGAGCTTGACGCGTAGCTCACGGCAGGTCAATTAAAATTCAGTCACAGAGTGTGATAATGCATGTTTACACCGTGTAGACCACCGGCACCTAGGACGGCTGTGTTCAGAGGTAACGACGCCCTGCATGAAGAAACAACCAAGTCTGTGACTGGAATTTCCAATTACCTAACCGCTTTCCGCCTATTTATGAATCGGTGTGCTTCTATTTTTGATGTTTTATATACCTAATGTACATTTTTATATGACTTCCAGTCTATATAATATACAGTTATATAGATTCGAGGTAAAAATATTCGCTGTCGACGCTGCCGCTCGCAACACTAAAAGGTTTTTACGTGTTCTGGATATTTACACTGTGTATATTTTGATTGGCACTGTTAATACACTATTTCTGATGATTAAAAGGTAAATATTACACAGATACTTACTATCTATTATGAGTTTTTATACAGAAAAATTAGATATTCTGTAACTCGACAAGTGTGCGATCTTACGATGAAATCAAGTAAAGCGAGGATCTTAACATTTTTATTTTGGAAGTTAACCAGATTTTATTGTAAGAAATACACAATGTTTATTATGACAAGTTACAATTGTACTAGATATTTAATAGAGAAGCGTTAGCGTAAAATATAAATGCAAAGCGTAATATAATAAACAAATAACGGCTATGACACGACCTCAAGCGCAAACTGCGCATTAAAATTTACTTCGCGACCATACATAAAAACAGCTTAACAAAAAATATGGCTGCCGCGCTTGGGCCCACTCGAAGTCGTGTCCTAGCCGAATCGTCATATCATTGCGAGCGGCAAACCGTCAGACAGACTAAGCGACTTGCCCTGACGTGCAATGTGTGTGGCGGCAGATCCGCGTGGTGAACGCGTTCCGCCAGGGCCTGGACTCGCGTGGCTCGCTGGCCGACGCGGCACTAGCCGAGGCGCTACGCAAGCAGACAGCGCTGGCCAAGCGCTTCTCTCACAGCTCCAGCGTCGAGTACAGCGACCACCTCGCCGTCGACCTCGACGTCGAGCGACTCTCCTCGCACTCGCACACCGAGACCGCCGTCTAGCTTTAGCCCTAGCTCTAGCTGTCTCCCACAAGCTTCGATCGATGATACTAACTAGATCGAGTAGGCGGGGATAAAAAAAAACAAATAACGCCTCACTTGTGCCGTGGGGTCTGATTTTTGTTCGCGTGGACAGATTCTGTTAAACCAAAGTCAACGTAAATATTTGGCATTGTTTACGGCGACAGTTTTTAGGCTTTGATTTTGTATGGGACCCTCTGTCTAGTTAGTATTATTTCTCGAAGCCCACCACCCTACCCTACCAACTTGTATTGTTATCTAGTGTGTTTAATTATTCGATTGTTTTGAAAAAATATTTTATTATAATTATTACTATACGCGCTCGTTTCGTAGCGCGTCTGTTGAACAAATTGATTGAAGGTGAGCAAGTAATATTATTGTCTAATTATTAATTTTAGTGTTTAAGCGTGCGAATGGGAGTGTGCTGTTTGATTATTTAAACAACAACAACATCATGGTTATTATATAAAGATAAAAGGTAATAATTATGATTATTATTGTAATTATATAAATAATAATAATAAAAATAAAAACACAATCGTAAACACCATCGTGTCAACGTTTAGACGGAGTGAATTTTTGTATTGCTTTGGCGCGTCACACTATTAGTTAAGGCGTTTGTTATACAGTTACGAGTAATTGTTTTTTTTTTAATTTGTTTAGTTTGTTTGTTTGTACGACTCCCCCGGCGCGGCCGGGCGCCACTAGTCCACTAAACAAACATCTTCGAACGTGTTTACATAGGAAATAAACAACTATTTAAAAAAAATTGTATAGCTGAAGGTATTTATTTGTAATGCTAGTCTCTTATGAAACCAAAAAAATACTAATTATTCAATTATTATAATGTACTTATTGATTATTGATAAATACTTCAAGTTTATTAAACAAAATATAGTCTACGATTTAACGAATTGATTTTGAAAAGTTTTTCTCTATGAGCAATACGAGCGGGCGGGCGAGGCCCGCGACCGCGCCCCGCACTAGGCGAGGTAGGCAGCAGTGGCATTTTCAACTTATAAATTAAGGCATGTACTTAATCGACCTAGAGCAGTGAGACGCGAGCCGCAGCCCACTTTCTATAGTACTAACTCTTCTCTTAGAGGTCTGGCAATGTTCAATTTTGTATAGAGCGTTCCTTAGTAGAGTATTGAGAGTTGTTACGTTCCTTTCAGACATTAGAGGCCACGGGGCTGGGCGACCACCGCCGCCGTACTAAAATGTTCAGTAGAAGTTGTAAGACTAATGTAAACAGAATCATTTGCAATGTAAATTTAATAAAAATAAATTGTTAATTTTAAGCGTGGTCGCCCAGCCCGCGCTGGCTAACATCTTGTAAGTAATTAAGTATTAGCTTCGAATCGATAAAGCCTTTTTAACAAATTAGTTAAATGATTAAATCAAGAAAACAATTGAAACATCGCATGTTTAAATGATTAGTTGAGGATTCAGTGAAATTTAGAGAGTTCTTGGTAACGTTTTGTGTATAATATTTATATCTGTTTTGTTGATATTCGTTGACGTACCACGAGTTTTCCGATGAAAGACATAAATTAGGAATCTTTATATGTAATGCTAGAATAGTGGCGCGGACCGACGCAGCGACGCCACTATCTACAATAAATTGTTTTGACAAAACAGTCTGCCACTAACCATTTTAGGTGATAAGTCCCATTGTTGTATTTTTCGTCTCACAATAAATGAAAATCTATTTTATTGTTTTTAAACGTGTTGTTTCATTTTCTTTTGTTTGGGTCAAATAAAGCACATTGTCTAGGAGAGTTAGATAGTACGAACTGTCTCTTTCTATCGCATTATTGGTGAGGTTATACATAATTATATATATTTTGACCATATACTTACTTAATCGATACATAATGTTTCTAACAAAGCGGAATTAAATCAAAGGACTGATTTACCTCACCCTACCTTACATCTCTCCCAAAGCAACAAGGCTCAAAATCTCAAAACAAGAATCAGCTGTCCGGTACATTGACCCCGTCAGCTGATCAGCCCAATGAATGGAAGAGTACTCTTTTGTGAGATTTCGAACCATGTTACTTGGGAAAAGTTGTTAGGTATGATGAGCTGAGTCGCTCCTTGAAAGAAACGCCCAGTATTTTTGTTAAAACCATGAAAAATATCATTAGAACTATTTAATTTCAAAATTTAAAAACAACAATTACTTAAAAATAACATTATATTCTCAAAATAACATGTCAGGTGGTAATACTTATCAACTAGGCCCACACTTCAGGAAAGGCCTCTGCCTTGCAGTGGGACGGGTGTGGGGCAGTAACTTGAAGTGATCACATGTGGCCGAGCGGTATAGACAGCATCGGCGGTGGACGATCCGTCATCAGGCCGGGAATCGAACTTGGGTCTGTAAAGAAAAAAGGTAAAATTAACTTTTTAAGGATAACTAACTTTATAAGTTAGATATAGGTTGCCATAAGTTATGGCCATAATAATTAAAATTTTGAGAGAGTTTGGCCATTATCGGATACTTGGTAGACGGAAATAATAACTGTCCAGTAATATAATACAAGTAAGTAATATAATACAAGTAAGTAAGTAGTACAATACAATGTTAACGCGATTTAAATTTGGAAATAAATAGTAGTTTATTCAACATGGGTGTAAAGTGATGTATTATGTACCAGGGTGATCTGTTAAAACCCGAGCGCAAAGAGAGTTTCAAGGGTTTATTTCCGAACGTAGTGAGGGAATAATGACTTGAAACTTGAACAAGCGAGGATTTTAACCTCACCCGAGGCAGAATAACTACCCATTAATTTACCCCCAAGTTGTATATACTGCTTTTTATTCCATCCGACGAGAATATTTACATATAAAAAAGAAGCACCTATGTACCTACCTAATTTTGCTGACCTAATCAGCTAGCTTGTTTTCAATATCACTTCACTTCAATCATTTATTTTTGTAACTATAATACAATAAGTACATCATAATTGCCCAGAGGTCATTAAATTATTTATGGAAATTCATTATTGACTGGCTACAAACCGCATGTGAATAATGAGGAACTTTACGACCTGAGAACAGTAATAAAAAAGTCTACTTTTCTTCGAATGGAAGGGATAAAATATAAATTATTAGGTATTCACTTTTTTCTTAAATAAGACACCATTTAAGTTATTCAAAATCATAAATCAACTAATTTCGAAGTTCCGTGATGGTTCCGTTACTTGACACCTGTGTCAAACTGTATATGTACAGGGCAGCTCCGGACCTGATGCGAGCAACGTGTGTTACGCTGTTCAGGCCGCTCCTAGTCTACACCAATATTATAAAGAGGAAAGATTTGTTTGTAACGAATAGGCTCCGGAAATACTGAACCAATTTGAAAAATTATTTTACTGGTAGGAAGCTACACTATCCCCTAGCGACAGCTATATTAGATTTTCAAAATAATTAGGGATCCTCACTTAAACTCGAATAAGGTAGCCCAAGCTGAATTTTTTACCCGTTGTTAACATATTTTGACAGTTGGTGGTTGTTGTTGTTGTTTTTAAATTCGCCCATTATGGGCAGGCAAAGGAACTTAGTCTATAGAGTCAAGTGTTATGTAGTATGTTAAATTCTGTGGCGTAACAAAGTTTTCGCCGTTTCAGCTAGTATTAGATAATGTTGACTTACCAAACTTGATGTGCGCGGCTTGGGCGGCGTGCGGGGGGGCGCGGAGCAGCGCGGGCGGCGGCGGGGGCTGCGCGGGGCGCGGGGGCGAGCCGGGGGGCGGCGGGGGGGGCGGCAGCGCGTCCCAGAGAGCCACGTGGTCCGGGTGCGTGGAGGGGCACGGCCACGCGCAGCCCAGGCGGCGACGCTTCTTCTACAGAGGGAAAATGTACAAGTCACAATCATTGACTGCTCCGTGGCTCAGTTGGCAGTGATGTGGACTGAGAAGCGTGGGCACCTGGGTCCGATTCCCGGCGGGGCGAACATTGTTATGATGAATATCGATGTTTGTTTCCGGTCTTGGTGTAAAGTTCGTCTGTTCGTCTCTGTATTGTGTATGATTTGGGCACCCTAGATACAGGTTCTTCGTAGTTAGGAGATCTGAGTGTAATGCGTTATTGGTAAGCTGGGTCTACACCAAACGATCTGACAGTAGCTAGTGTATAAACTGAACCGATTTTGAAGCGGTTTTCACAAAAGTATTCGTTACATTCAGGAATAAGTTTTAGAACCTATTTTCACCCACTTCAGAAAAGAGGGAATTCTCGTTAAATGTATGGGTCAATATTAGAAGGCGGGCTCTTTTAAAAAAAAAAAACAAATTGTCGCTTATAACGCTGTAAGTAAATATAACAAGGCTAGCTAGATTATGCTATTGTCTAGGATAAATAGATAAATAATATGGAAGAAAAATAATATTTCGATGATTCACCACATCAGTAGGTATTTTCTAATTTAAGGTAGAAATATATTTACTTCCATCACATCACAGCTCACCTTATTCTATCTAGGGTAAGATGTTCCTAGCATCTGTCTAGCGATTTCTTTCAGGCAACCGACGCAAGAAAAACACCATAAAAATATGTTTTTTATATATAAACTGCCAAGAACGCCCTATGTTCAGCCTGGAAATGGACACATGGCAATAATAGGAAGAGGGACGAAGAATGGGGAGGCTTTGCTATATCGTCACTCACCCTCTTGGCCGGCGGTTCTTCCACGTCCGAGTCCTGCCCCGGCTTGTACCCGTCCGCGAAGGTGACTCGCTTTTGGATCTTCACTGGCTCCAACGGCTTCCTGCAAGAAAATAACCCTTAATCTGTTATATTCCATGGCACTAGATTAGAAACAGGTTTTCGTTTTTTTTTTAGGCAATAAGCAACTTTAAGAAATGGCACACGATTGCTTCCCAACTTTTTTCCATATGAGGAATTGAAATAAATTTCTTAAATAAACAAATTGCATTTTTTACTTTTTGTCTTAGTTGCGAAGTTATTAATTTTTATCGTCATATTTTCTCCGTAAAGTGTTGATAGTCCTGCTTAATATAAATAAGTAAGTTATACGACAAAAACTCTCAAAATTGTACTTACGCATCAAATAAATTAGTTTCTTCTGAATTCGCTTGGTTTGTTTCTTCCCTGGCTTTATCACCAAGAACTGGAATAAAATTTATAATTATACAGGATGTTCATGACAAGTCGGTCATATCACAAGTTTAAGAAGTGATTCAGAATACCATACCTAACAGTGTGTTTGTGCACACCTCGGACAGTAACGTTCAAATGTATGAAGCAAACGCGTCGCTCGCAACAGTCGTCAGCTCGTGTACGTGCACGCGCAATGCTTGTGTGAGTGAGATGAGTGGTGCCGCTTGTACTGAGCGTCACTGAGAGGAGCCGAGCGCGCCCGAGCGTGGCCGAGCGCGCCCGAGCGTGGCCGAGCGCGCTGAGGGAGGCAGGGAGTGCCCGTACACTCTACGTTATACTCTTTCTTATACTGTGCTTTAGATAAGCAGCAAGTTACCTCTCATTAGCTGGTATTCGAGACTCATTCAAGCAAACATCCTAGACACTTACCGTCTTATTCATAAAGATACAGTAGATTTTAAGTAGCGTTACTGGAGGTCTACTTCTCTGGTTTGTTGAATGGTAAATACGTGACATCCAGTCTAAATTGACATACGTCAAATAACTAAAATGCTCTTTAACTTTTTATGAATAAGATGGTTAGGTAGGTAGCAACTTAGCAAGTAAACTTAGATCGTGTCGGCGGGACAGTAGAGAGACTCGCTCGAGGAAGCAAAGCAGCAGTTTCTATGTATTCGTGTTTCGAAAACCCAACACTTTCTCAGGATTATTGCCAGACTTTGCATATCTCAGAATTTTCAATAAAACACAGGGTAACAAAGTGTAGTGTATAAAACGATAATAATACAATTTTAAGTGAAAATTCTCAAACTGTATATAATCTTGGGATTTTTTCATGGAAATCAGGCGTTTTCTCCAGTTTTTTTTTTCATCTGGTAACCCTAGTTACATGTCACCCCAGAAAAAGATACTCCCTAAATAAAGCAGCAAGTTACCTCTCCATATCCGGTATTCGAGGCTCGCTCGAGCAAGCAGTAATTTTTAATGTCTTTCTTCGTATGTCGTCCGAACACCCAACAAGCATGTTCTACCTAGGTTAGGTAGCAAGTTACCTGGGGTGCTGGCCAGAGAACCTCCACGCGGTGCACCCTGGGCAACAGCGGACGATCACACTTTTCGTTTCCCGTTTGGTGTGATCGTCCGGTGGCTGATAATCTGGCGGGAGTGGCGCTCCACATGCTCTCTGCCCTATCAGAGAGCATAGTGTGAGTCGAGAAGGCGAGCGGGGCTTGAGACTTCCACCACGGCGAACTGCTCAGCGCCGTGGGGGGACTAACAAGCCCTGCTGAGCGAGGAAGAAAAATGAGGGAAGGAAGGAGGAGAGATTGGCGAAGAAGGATGGCGACGAGATGGAGTGCGGGGATTGGGAGCTTCCAAATGGCATGTCCACGTGGGGATTGATGGCTCGGCTGATTAGAAACCCTGCGTTATTAGATGCCGGGAACAATAGTCCTGCCCACGGTTGGCTTGATGACTACGTCGCCAACCGTTGGGATCACAGGTCTACCCGGCTGATCCGAACCCGCAGGGGAGTAGATGCCGGGCTGTCATTTCTCCACGCTTTGCGGTCGGCTTGATGTCGCCGTCGCTGCCGCAATGGGCGTGCCGATGGGGCGCTCACAATGCCCCGTAGGAGAGGGTGGCAGTGTCCTACCTAGGGCACTGCCACACACGATCGCTGGGTGCTGCGGCCAAGGTGGAACGGCTGGTAGCACCTGGCGGTCGAGGAGGAAGGGGCGGGGTCTTGACGCTTCCAACATGGGACGTTACGTGGTGCCATGTGGGGAGTGACAAGCCCTGCTCCCGCTCGACTGCTGGATGGGGCGGTCGAGGAGGAGAGCGGGCGGGGCCTCACAGGTCCCACCACGGTGGATCACATACGCCGTGGCGGGGCCGACAGGCCCCGATCCGCCCTGCAGCACCGCTGCAGGACCCCGGGGTCGTTGGGTGCACGAGGCGGGGGCCTCGTGTAGTCACATAACGGCCCTGAGAAGGACGACGGAACGAGGTGTCCAGTTCCGTCGTCGGGCGTAGGAAGAGCCATCCGCGCTCAGGGGGGACTACCACCACCTGTCCCCCGTGAAGACACAGCCAATGCTGGGGGGGGTCGCGGAGAATTCCACAGGCTTACCCGCGACCCTCCTGCTATAAGCCGAGAAGGACACCGGCGAGGTTGTAGTGGGTGCGAACCCCACATAACCCTGCGGCTCCCCCCGGGGCTGCACGGTACTCGTTAGGAGTTTCCCCGCCTTAAAAAAAAAAAAAGGTAGCAAGTTACCTCTCTGTATCCGGTCGTCGAGCGATCGTCGCGGCACGGTGTTCGATGCTCGGTCGGGGCGCGCGAAGCAGTCCCCGTACTGCAGGCGGTCGGCTGCGCCGTACGTGTCTTGATACGCTTCGTCGTAGCTGACGGAACAAAAGAATAAAATCAATGTTACTTAAAAGACAGACTAATAGAAACTTTATGACAATCAATAAAATTCTTAAATTAATAACTTAAGGGGCGAACGGGTGCGATACTAGCGCCACTTCGATAAATAATTAATATCTTCTAAAACATGGCCGTAATCAAAAATATGCGTGTTTGACTCCCTAGATAATCTTGCTTAGAATTTTTAAGCCTCTGTTGTATAGATTTCAGGATCTTAGAAAATATTCTTTTGCTACCTTATCTAGGGAGACATTGACGCATATTTTTGATTTCGGCCATGGTTTATAGGATATTCATTATTTATCATTATACTAGAGGCTGCCCCGCGGTTTTTCCCGCGCATTTCTCATAGACAAAAAATCCCGTTTTTTCCCGTTCCCGTAGGAATTTCAGGAAATCCCTTCTTAGTGCTCACCTACACTCCCTAAGGAACCCACGTGCAAAATTTCAGCCCGCTACGCCCAGTAGTTTCGGCTCTGCGTTGTCTGTCTGTCTGTCTGTCAGACAGACAGACAGTCAGTCAGTCAGTCAGTCAGTCAGTCAGTCAGTCAGTCAGTCAGTCAGTCAGTCAGTCAGTCAGTCAGTCAGTCAGTCAGTCAGTCAGTCAGTCAGTCAGTCAGTCAGTCAGTCAGTCAATGATTGTTCGGGCTCCCTACATACAGGTTCTTCCTAGTTAATGGCTCTGATTGTGATGTGTTATTATATTATTATTATTATCATCGAAGTGGCGCTAGTATCGCCCCCGTTCGCCCCTTAACTTACTTCATAGCATCAGTGCCCATGTAGTCCTGCTCCTCCAGCACGGATCGTATCGGAAATGTGTCGGCCGACTGCCCCGTCAGCACTATGTTCGCCTCGCCTGGTTTCAATCCTGGAGATGATTTAGCTTTTAAACAGCTTACAATAACTGGGTCTGCATTTCTGATAAGATTTCTAGCGATCGAAATTTAAAATGTTGTTTTTTTGCCAAGAAATTATAAAACAAGTATCATATACCTTTTTTTTTTTTAACGAGGGGAAATGCCTATCGCATTTCCCGAAAACCTATTCTAAAAAAGTACCGAATTCTGTTTCTGAGGTACTTAGGACTCGAAAATTATTCAAAACAAAACAATTTGCGAACATTGTGTTAATGAGATAAAAAAAAAAAAAAAACATATTTTTTGTATTATACGTCAAAAAACTTTCTACAAAAATATATAAATGCAAATTTTTATATGTTTGTTTTTTGTCATAAACTGTCATAAAATGGTTTACAAATTTTTGGCTGACCGTAGAAAATGACGGTCGGCAAACTAATAGAAAGCCACCTCTTTCTTATGCTTACAAACTAGTCCAGGGCTAAGAGCAGGCACTTTACTTTTTAACCGACTTCAAAAAAGGAGTTTATCAGTTTGACCTGTATGTATGTATGTATGTTTGTTTGTTTTTTTTTTTTAAGTTCTTTATTCAAGTTTTTTCAAATTACATGTACTTAATTACTTAAACATTAAGCTTAAACCTAATGAGGTTTATCCGCTAATGTACAGCAAGTCTCTTATCACAAGATGCGCGTAAAGGTAAGTAAGTTATTATTATTAGTCTCTATACAAATCAATAAAGTGTTTTTTGAGGTAGGGTCTACACTTCTCTTTGTCTATATTCAAAAGGCTATTTATAGTTGTGTCTGACAAGGTATTTAAAATAGAAGGTAACAAGCATTTCCAATGCCGTTTTCCGTATATATTAAAGTAATGTGGTATTACATATATTGGCTTATTAGGTAAGTTTCTCAATTTATTTGATCTTTTCTTAGTTTCTAAGTTATTTATTTTATCTAAGTATTCAAACAGTATGGCAATTTTAATTTTATCAAATACATTTACAATGTGGCAATATTTAAACAAACCAGGTCCGTTATCATTGTCCGCGATTATCTCGCGTTTGGCTGAACCGATTTTGATGCGGTTTTCAGATAAGTATTTGTTACATTCAGGAGAAGGTTTTAGTAAATCTTGTAACCGACTTTGATGTTGAGTTGATGTATTTGTTAGTTTATTGAAGGCGGGTTTCTTTTTTGTAAAAAAGAAATTATTATTTACCCACAAAACTGCAGAAGCAAAAGAAAAGGAAACTCACCCCATCGGGAAGGCCTCGCTAGCGGAGTGGAAACAGCGTCGCCTGCCCTCCAATCGCATTTAATCTCCCCTCGAGATGCTCTAGAAACAACCGTTTCTATTTTCTGCTGGGTAGCAGGTTCGGTGCTCGGTGGGTCGATTATTTGCTGGAATTTTCAGTACATTATGTCATTCATCATCATCATTTCAGCCGTAGGACGTCCACTGCTGGACATAGGCCTCCCTCAAGGCTATAGGCTATAAGTACATTATGTAGTTTAAGTAAAAGTAGTGTTTCTTTACAATATTACTATGAAAATTATAAACTTAACTAGTGCCAGGAGTAAACCGTTATCCTAGCTCGCAAATATTTCAAATTTTAATAGACTTAAATCAATATTAATCAATCAATCAAAAATGTTGGTGGCTTTGTCACCAACACTTGGCGAGAAAAAAGACAGCGCTGTGACAAGCAAAGCACGGACAGGTATAGTTAGTTATAAACAGTGAACTATTCATTTCGCATGCAAATTCAGTTATTTTATTTGAACTTTAAATTGTATAATTAACTAGCTGTCCCAGTGAACTTCGTATCGCGTATTATATATACATATTTTTTCACCTTTTAAACCTTCCCTGGACTACTACGAACATTTCAAAATCAAAATCTGCTATAACGGCCCGGCTGCTCTCGAGTTTTAGCAAGACTAACGAACCACGATTCATTTTTATATATAGAGTAGATAGTAGAAGAAGAAGTAGATGTACTTTGTATCTTATTTGGTACGTAATAAAGTGTTTTCTATTCTACTTTATAATTATGTACAAAGAAAAAGGGCTTAGACTACTAAGTTTCATAAAAAATCACCAGAAAAATATTTCAAATAATGGAAATTCAAGGAAATCCCACTTTATTAACCACTCACCTGACTTTTAACACCGCTCTGGTACTCCATAGCGAGTTGCTCATACATCTCATAGCCGACCAACTCTGTAGCGCCCCCTGGCGGACTAACAAAGCTCCCGGCGTGACTGGGGACGCCCCCTGTGTGACTTGTAACTGTTGCAACGCCCTGTACGGGACTAACTACGCTCCCACGATGACTGGGATCGTCCTTGTGGGGGCTCATAACGCTCCCAGCGTGACTGGGGATGCCTTGAGGGTGACTAATGTCGTCGCCTGGTTGAGTGGCAGGTGTTTCTGTCAAACTTGGTGGTTTGTGGTGTTGTTCTTTTGCTAGAGATTCTATTTTCTGATGCGTCGGGGAGGTTTTCTGTGGAAATTCAATCAGTTTACTAACAAGTCAATCAATCAATCTTTTGAGGCATCAATCAATCAATATCAATACATAGTATAAAACAAAGTCGCTTCCCGCGTCTGTCCCTATGTATGCTTATATCTTTAAAACTATATAACGGATTATGATGCTTTTTTTTGAATAGATAGAGTGATTCAAGAAAAAGATTTCTATGTATAATGCATGCACAACATAGTAAAAAATAAGGCGGAAAGAAGTTCGCCGGGTCGACTAGTATTAAATAAATTGGAGGTTATAAGCATCATCATGTAAAAAACTCCCTAGATAATCATGCTTAGAATTTTGAAGGCTATGCTGTGTAGCTGTTAGGATAATGATCTTAGAAATATTCTCTTATGAAAAAAAAAAGTTGCCACTTTAGGCAGCTAATATATCAAGGGAGTCAAAGACGCATATTTTTTATTTCGGCCATGGTTTAGAAGATACTAATTATTTATCGGAAGTGGCGCTAGTTTGGCATCGTGTAAGCACTTAACTGATAAATTATATTTTAACATTGAAACTAACATGACTGAAAAGATAAGCAACGATATAATTGGTTCAAACAAAATATGGTTAGGTAATTACAAAAACTACTTACATACATAATCTCACGCCTTTTGTTCCCCGAAGGGTTAGGCAGAGGCACCAGCTTGAGAGCCGGACCCACGTTTAGCCGAGTTTATGCTTTATTACCAACGTGAGGCGGCCAGCTTGTCGCCGCGGCTGTAGCGACCACTACTGCGGCCGGGACCAACGGCCTAACGTGCCTTCCGAAGCACGGAATCATCTTACTTTTCGGACAATCAGGTGATTCAAACCTGCAATGTCCTATCCAACCGAAAACAACCACAACGTGATTTTTGTGAGAAATCAATATGTGGTGTTTTCAGCGGGGATCGAACCCACAACCTTCCGTGCCGTGGCGCAACGCGCTACGCTACTGCGCTACGGAGGCGGCGGCGGATTACGAAAACTACTATTTTTAAATACGGGATGGACAGCTAAAAGAAATAAATTTCAATACTCACATCAACCATCATCTGCTGTCGTTCCTCGAACGCCTCTTCAAGCATATCAGCACTTTTACACAACTCTAAACATGAGTCTTTCTCTTCAATCTTCTCCTCAGTGCCTGCATCAATCTTTTCAGTATTTTCCTCAGTCTCTTGTTTAATTTGAACATCATTAGTAGCTAGATTACTCTGCAACTCTTTCATACTAATAATTTCTCTTTGCTTCAACTGTTGCCTTCTAGGCGAAAACTCTTCTTTTTCAGTCTTAATATTGTTCAAAATGTTTTCATCGAATAAATCGTCACTTTGCGACTCCGAGGATTTCCTGTTCTTCTTCTTCCTGTCTTCCGTCTTCTTTCTTCGTTTCTCCTTGCTGGACTCAGTGTCAGAAGACTCAGAGTCTGAGGAGCTGCTTGTTGATTTAGATCTCTTCTTCTTCTGCTGTTTCTTCTTTTGTTTGAGCTTATTCTTCTTTTTTAATTTTTTCGCGTTATCTGTTTAGAGTGTAAACTTAACTTTAAAAATGCATAAAAATATTATTGACAATTAACTAGTGAGAAAAAGTAATTTTTAAAAACAAAAACATAGTTTATATCAAACTGCGAATTTCGTACCACCTTACATACATAACGTCACGCCTGTCTCCCATCGGGGTAGACAGAGACAATTGATTTCCACTTTGCTACGGTTGTTTGCTACGATCCTGACATACTTATTTTGCTTCGTCTTCAGTCATAAGCCTTTTCATGCACGCACGTCGGTTTCGTGAACTATACAAGTACCACTAGTACTCTACAACCTTACAATTACATATCAATACATAGTATAAAATAAAGTCGCTTCCCGCGTCTGTCCCTATGTATGCTTAAATCTCTATAACTATGCAACAGATTTTGATGAGGTTTTTTTTAATAGAAAGAGTGATTTAACAGGAAGGTTTATATGTATAATATATGCACAATAAAGTAATAGGTAAGGCGGTACGAAGTTCACCGGGTCGACTAGTTTTACATAATTTAAAAGTATATTATGTTTTAGGAACAAAAAATTAAACTGTTGTTGTACAAAATATAAACTCATTAATGAGTTAACTCACCTTTATCATCATCAGAGTCTAACTCGCCGCTTCTGTCTTTTTTCTTATTCTTCTTACTTAATTTATTCTTCTTGAGTTTCTTTAGATATTTCTTCTCTAATCGGCGACGCTTTGCTAACTTTGCCTTCTTTTTTGAGTCCTGTAATCAATATACATGGTATAAAACGAAGTCCCTTCCACTGTCTGACGCAAGTGTTTCTGAAAAGGCGGTAATAAATCAAAGGAGGGCTTCTGCTCGCCATAACTAAAAACTTTTTCAAAGCAACATGGGTCGAATTCTCGAAACAAAAATCAGCTGTCCCGTACATTGACCCCGTCAGCTGATCGGACCAATGTATGGGACAGTTGTTTTTTTTTTTTTTGAGATTTTAATACGTGTTGCTTTGGGAAAGTTGTTAGTTATGGTGAGCAGAAGCCCTCCTTTGATCTTTTACCGACTTATCAGAAACACCCAGTATATGTTTAAATATTTTAAACTATGCAACGGATTTTCCTAAACCTTTAAAACTGTGGATTTTCATGTTTTTTTATTAGATAGAGGATTCAAGAGGCCTTATAATATGTATAATACATGCACAACATAGAAAAAGGTTAGGCGGTACGAAGTTCGCCGGGTCGACTTGTCGTTTAATAATTATAAAATTACTTATCAACATCCATAATTAATGAACAAAATTTTTTATTTAATTTTTCCTTATAATACCGCGGTTTTATTTGGCGAATTGATTGTTGAAATTTTGTTGTATCTCGTTTTACTTTCACTAAAGTAAAATCTTCATCTCTCATCATTTCTCTTACCATCTTCTTAGATCGCTTCTTCGCCTTCTTCTCTTCCGGACCCTCGTCTGATGTCTCTGTTATGGTTGAAGAAGATCTCTTCCGTTTCCTAGACTTTTGCCTTTTGCTAGATTTCTGTTTCTTTACACTGAAAACAATACAATTTATATATTTACAGGTAAATTTGTTGTGTATGTTATGGCAAGGTCGATGGAGGAACTCAGCACGATGGTCGAAGGCCTCAACCGAGTCTCCCAACAGGAGGGCCTTAAAATGAACATGGACAAGACGAAGGTCATGTCTAATGTCCATGTTCTGCCTACCCCAGTTATGGTTGGGAACTCGGTTCTCGAAGTTGTCGACGAGTACGTATACCTAGGACAAACCATCCAGTTAGGTAGGTCCAACTTCGAGAAGGAGGTCAATCGCCGAATCCAGCTCGGATGGGCGGCGTTCGGGAAACTACGCAACGTCTTCTCGTCCAATATTCCTCAGTGCCTGAAGACGAAGGTATTTAACCAATGTGTGCTGCCAGTGATGACATACGGTTCTGAAACGTGGTGCTTCACTATAGGGCTTATGAACAGGCTCCGAGTAGCTCAACGAGCCATGGAGCGGGCTATGCTCGGGATTTCTCTGCGGGATCGAATCAGAAATGAGGACATACGCAGAGAAACCAGGGTCACCGACATAGCCAAGCGGATAAGCTCGTTGAAGTGGCAATGGGCAGGTCATATAGCCCGCAGAACAGATGGCCGCTGGGGCCGAAAAGTTCTCGAGTGTTCGACCACGGATCGGCAAGCGCAGCGTAGGACGTCCACCGACCAGATGGACGGATGATCTGCGCAAGGCTGCGGGTCCACGCTGGATGCAGGCCACCTGCGATCGGTACAGATGGAGAGCCTTGAGGGAGGCCTATGTCCAGCAGTGGACGTCCTACGGCTGAAATGATGATGATGTCATGGTGCGCTTAATGACCCTTTATTTATGTCTGACTTGTAAGAAACACTTACCATGTTATTCATAAAAAATTAAAGAGCATTTTAGTTATTGTTTATTTAGACTCGATGTCACGTATTTACCATACAACAAACCAGAGAAGCAGACCTTCAGTAAAGCTGCTTTAAACCTGCTGTATCTTTATGAATAATAAGGCTAATATATACCTCTTCTCTTCCTCAATTTCAGACTCCTGGCTCCAGTTCTCGCTCGTCAACTTCATCTTCTTTGCCTCTCTCTTCTTCTCCGTATCTTCTGCCATCTTCTTCTTCTTCCGCGACTTCTGTTCTTTAATCGGAGGCGTGCTGCGAGACTCTTTCTTGCTCTCCGCTATCTCCGGCCAAACGGCTGCCATGAACCTTTTGAACAATAACGGCTTTAGAACGAATAACTTGCAATATGATTAAAAAAAATTGGTAGCAGTAAAACCAATGAAAGATTGAATACTTTATTGTACTCAAATACAGTTAAATTAGCAAGTTTTATAACAAATAGTTTGGCTTTTATAAAATAAAAATAGTGACTTCCCAGCAATATTTCCCTTGAAAAAGCAAAATTAAAAAAAAATGTTATCTTGGGATTTTTTGGTAAAAGAGACCATCTGTGTAAAAAAATCAATTTTGAATCGGCTTAGAAGTTCAGGCGTAAAAGCGAGACAGTTGCTTTTGCATTCATAATATTAATATGGAGTATAGGTAATAAAGTAATACCTGAAGACCTAAGTTTTAACTAAAATTAGTAAATTTGGAACTATAGTATTAGTATGGTTTGCTTTCCAAAATACCCTCAAAAATACAAACATACCTCTGATACTCCTGATCAAGCGACATCTCAGGTTTCTTAGTGGGAGTAGTTGGCTCCTCTTCACTCTCCCACTCCGTAGCTCTGGAGACGCCAGGGGGGACATCTGGGAGCGTGGGTGGGAGGGGAGGCGGCGTGGGAGGCTGTGTGGGAGCGTCCGAGATGTGTAGAGGGGAGCTTGGGTACCAGGTGCGGGTTTGTAGCGCTTGATGGGGCAGGATTCTGAAATGAATATCTTTTTGTCTTAAAATTATTTACTGTAAGTACATAATATATACATTAGTTTAAAAACTAAGTTATTAAAATACTAGAGGCTGCCCCGCGGTTTCACTCACGCAGATTTCTCAAAAACACAAAATTCCAATACCGTTTTTTCCCGTTCCCATGGGAATTTCGGGAAATCCTTTCTAGGTGCTCACCTACACTCCCTAAGGAACCGACGTGCAGAATTTCAGCCCGCTACGCCCAGTAGTTTTGGCTCTGCGTTGTCTGTCAGTCAGTCAGTAACGGAAGAGTTTTATAATATTGATTAATAAAAAGGTTTATTTTATTATATTTGCTGTTTTATAGTCGTTTTAATTTTTTGTTTAAAAGTTTTTTATCCTGCATAAGAGTGCTCGAAACGCATAGCTACTGGAAACCCAAGAAACCCAAGAAACCAACATAGATAACTTCATAACCTCGTTCGCTCCCGACGGGAACGGAACCCAAGGTGGTAAATATACTAAATGTAACTTACTGTTCAGTACTGTAAACCCTGTCGACCAGGTCCGTCTTCAGCGTCTCCAGCTCCTCGTACACTATGGACCTGTCCTTCACACAGTCGCACAGTTTGGGATTCTCCGTGTACCACAGGCTTGGTGCTGTTTTTGTTTCCCTGAAAATTATACAGAGACTAGTCGACCCGGCGAACTTCGTACCGCCTAACCTATTATACTTATAAACATTGCTCTTGAATCATCTTGCTCTATCTATTTAAAAAAACCTCATCAAAATCCGTTGCATAGTTTTAAAGATTTAAGCATACATAGGGACAGACGCGGGAAGCAACTTTATTTTATACTATGTATATTGATACTGCGTAGCGACTAGATTAGTTTTTTTTTTCACAGACAAAAATAATTGTACTGCTGGACACAGGCCTCTCCCACAGTCTCCGCCATCGCCGCGAGGACAAACAGTACCATAATTTCTTGGCAGGCTATTAGGGGATCGCAGTATGGCCGTAAAAAAAATTCATAGGACAGTGAAGCTCGTTTTTCGGAAATTATTTTAGTCGTCTTTTGCGACACCCTGTAGGTATGTGATACAGAATACGTTTACATTATTTATCTAAGTTGAATGCCTAAAAGAATAAATTGAATACTGATTTTATACATAACTAGTCGACCTAGCGAACTTCGTACCGCCTAACCTATTACTATGTTGCTCATGTATTATACTTTTAAACCTTCCTCTTGGATCACTCTATCGATTACAAAAAACCGCATCAAAATCCGTTGGATAGTTTTAAAGATACATAGGGACAGACGCGGGAAGCGACTTTGTTTTATACTATGTATATTGATTCTATCTGTAATTTAGCATTTTTATTTTAAAATAAATTGTCTTTAATTGTATTCTAAACTAAGAAATTACTACTAATTACACATCGAGCGACTAACTAGATAGAACCTGTATCTAGCTAGGGTGCACGAGATACTTACAAAGACATACAAATACACCCAGAAAGATGTAATAATAATAATAAATAATAATAACACATCACAATCAGAGCCCCTAACTAGGAAGAACCAGTATCTAGGGAGCCCGAAACATATACAGAGACGAACATCACACCCAGACCGGAAAAAAACATCGATATTCCTTATATCAATATTCGCCCCATTTGCACACGTTTACTCAGTCCACATCACGTGTGTGTTATGTCTTTTGGGCACCCTAGATAAAGGTTCTAACTAGTTACGAGGCTCTGAATGAGATTCGTTATTATTATTACTTTAAACTTACTTATAACACTTATTCCTGTCATGCCTAAACAGCAGCGGCTGGCAGATCTTCATCACAAAACTCCACATTTCCAACGATTCCACAGTTGACCTTGTCATGGCGTCGTCGCTCAATCTGAAATTTAAATTATTTATTACGAGCTGTCCCGGCTAACTTTGTTACGCCATAGAATAAAAGATACTACTTCATACTTGGCTCTATAGACTTTGTTTCTTAGACTCCCCAGAATGGGCGAAGAAAGAATCAAACAACAACAACAAACCACCTGTCAAAATATGTAAACAACGGAAAAAAAATAGTGCACCTTGGGTTACATTATTTGAGTTTAGGTAAGGATCCCTAAATTTTTTGAAAATCTTATATAGCCTATGACACTCGGGGTTAGTGTAGCTTCCTACCAGTGAAAGAATTTTTCAAATCGGTTCAGTATTTCCGGACCCTATTCATTACAAACAAACAAACAGTTAGTAAATACAGTGATCTCATTGGTTTGTAAAAACACATTTCTCGCTTCGCATCTTTGGCCGAAAGTCAAAAAGCTCCCTTAGTAAGTCTTATACGATTTAATAAACAAACGATTGTCGACGATAATTTGTTACGATTTTTGTATGAATTGTAAAGCTATATCGATAGAACGTAAAACTTAGTGAATGAACATTGAACCAATGTTGATTAGACTTGCTGCTTGTATTAAGTTAGGATATTGAACTCCCCAAATACAAAAACATATTTAAATCGGTTCAGTAATTTTTCTCCTACAATTTGAGAACCACAAAATTAGATCCCTTAGGTCCCAATAATAAATATAACTCGGTTCTAACTTTATATCAGTATAGATCTATACAGAGCTATTAGCACATACATTTTTAAATAAAGTGTTTCTATAAAAAATACTAACCTGAAACTATCAGGAGTGTCTGTCATTTTGAAACTCTCAGTCGACTTATATCCCGACTCAGTCGACTTAAAGCCACTTTCGGACGACTTAATGCCAGATTCTTCCGACTTTAAATCAGAATAATCAGATCTCACACTCGCCCTCATAATATCACTTAATTCCGGAGTCACTGAACCGGATCTTACACTTGAGCCGAGATCTGGTGTACCATCGCTGTTCTTATCCGGTGATATATCGTATTCAACCAAGCCTTTATCTTGAGATGCATCGTCAGATAAATCCTCTTGCTTCAACTCATTTATAACAGATTCTAGAAAATCCTCGTTTGAATCTTTCGTATCCTGTGAATCTTGGTCAGATTTTATACTTTCGCTTTTAGATTTAACTTTAGCGTATTTCTCGAGATCATTGTCTTCGTCAAATATGTCTAGGATAGCGTCTTCTTCGATTTCAAAGTTGAATGAATCATTAACAGGCTGCAGCTTCTCGACCTTCGGTTGAGCTATCTTGTTTCTTAATCTTTTCTCTATTATACCCTGTTTCTCCTTTTCCAATTTCTCGTTTATAGCTTGTATTGCGTCTTGAGATATCTTAACCTCTTCTGGTTTGTCTTTTGATGTTTTAAGGTCTACTTTAGGACTGGATGTATCATTTTTGTCCTCATTCTCAAGAGACCACGAATCACAAACTAGATAATCATTCAAATTCACATCTGTCTCAGATTTATCTTGCTTCTCAACTTTATCGTCTTTAGTTTTGTCGTCTCCTTCTTTACTCTTACCATCTCTTTCTTTATTTTTACCGCCATCTTTCTTCTCTCTTTCACCACTTCTATCTTTGTCACGTCTTCTTTGCTCTCTGTCTTTTCTATCTCTTTCTTTTTCCAGTCTACGCTCATATCTTTCGCTTTTCCTTTTGAGCTCGAGGTTTCGACTTTTGTCTCTCATATATTTATTTATAAGAGATATATCTTTTCTGGCGTAGAATTTCTCTTTTTCAATTTCGAATTCTTTTTCCTTTTCTTCTTCTGTGGGTTTGTTCTTTCTTTGAAATGGGTTTTCGTAGGTCGGCAGGAGCTTCTGATAGTCAAATTTGAATTCACGACCTTCCGCTTTAGCTTTTTTAGCTTCCCTTATTATTTCATCTAGTTGCTCAGTTGCTGTAATTAAAAATAACTATTTAATATTTTAAACTAAGTTTCTGTTTCTAGGACTACATTAACTATCCCCTAAAATGTAAGTACTTTCTAACTATTATTTATTATTAATTTTAAGACCTTCCCCACAGATTGCCATACTGACCTGTCTGTCTTGAACCCTTATTTACCCTAATACTCTCGCAACCTTTACCATGTCGTCTGACTTTGTGGTCTGTCTACTCTGCCTCTTCCGGTGGTCATTTTTACTCTCACAAATAGAAAATTGAATATAGTATCTTAGGAGCATGTTCAATCAAAAATAAAGTTTGTGTATAATTGAATTAACAATTAAAGTATTTATTGTTATATTTTTAAATATTTTCTTCAGTCATTTCCATTACCTTACAGCAACAACCACCTTAATACAATAAAATCTACCAAACTAAGGCCCAGCGCACATACAGCGAGGACCGGCGGCGAAGATACTGTTGAGATAACAATTTAAACTTGCCTTAAGTTCTATAGCAAAGGGCACAATAAAAGGTATTTCTATAAGGCTGCACTCACATTGCATGCGTTTTCGTACGAATTTCATACAATACAAACCCGACACAGACTGCGCGCGAGCCAGCGCGTTTCCTCAAGAGGCGATATCGATCGCGCGATAGGGGCTCGACAGCCAATAGAAATCGCTCGTACATCCACGAAGCCTGCCTGATTGGCTGTCGTACCCCTACTATCGCGCGACCGATATCGCCTCTTGAGGAAACACGCTTAGTTGTACAGTGGCGGACACGATCGGCGTAACACTTCAAGTTTTTCTGTATTGGAAATAGCTCTTGTTCTTTGGTAATACAGTCTAGGGCTGATTAAACCATAGACAAATCTGTTACGGCCTCCTAGTCCGTGACTGTACGTACAGTCAAGTACGAAATCAAAAGTGAGCGTGGCATTATACAGTTCAAAACTATTCTAAAAAAAAAGAAACAGCAATTTATAATCTACACAGTACAGTAACTACGTTAAACTAACTACAATCTAACTACGTAGGTACTCACGGCCCCTGTTAGCGACTTTTGCACACTTTTTCTTGGGCTTAACTGCTTTCTTAGTTCTTGGCTTAACTTTAATTAGGCGTCGCGTAGCTTTCGTGATACAGACGTAAAGGGCAATTTATTATAGGTAACAAAGAAAGAAAGAAAGAAAGAAGCACAGCACATTAACCTACTTATTTTTGTGTATATTATGTAGCAAGTACCAGTGAAATTAATAGGTTAATGCGCTGTATAATGCACTGTGGACTGCACCAAAACGTTAAATACTGTCGATTAATCTTTATGGAACTTAGAAGGTCCCATATTTTCTATAATGGTGCAGGCGACTGTACAAGCAAAATAAAATAACAGAGGAATTTAAAGCTTTATATAATTAGTAGATGGATAAGATTTCAGTGCATATAAATTGAATATCAAATAAAAACTAATGCATCACTCAGTGATCCTCAACATTTTTATCAATAAAGTAATAATTAGAAAGAAAAAAAAAGATAAATGAAAGATTATAATAAATAAGCACAGACAGAACAAAAACAAGTATTTTTTTTATACTTAAAGAAAACAAAAAGTCACAAAACAAGAATTGATGAGCAAAAACAAAACTTACTCAGAAAGGACTTGATGGGTGGCATAGCTTTGGTCGGCATAACTTTAGCCGCTGGGCTGCTCGAAGTCGGCCCGATCAGGCCCAAAGGTATGCCCAGCTCCACTAGCTCCATCTTGCGTTTCATATCCTCAATTTCTGATAGAGTACGCTTCTTTTGATCCATGTAGGTGTCGCCTGTTCATTAAAATAATGGTTAGGTAAGCTGCCCGATTCTTGGCACCCCATCCTATTAATAGCATGTTCTATCATGTAGAAGCTGAATTTAAGGAGGTATAATAATTCTTGGCATGTTAAAGCATTAAAACACCATAAATACTTACATTGTTTTTAAAGCTGTAAAATGCCGAAAATCTTTACATTCCACTTCTAAATGAACCATGCCAGTAATAAGACGGGGTGCCAAGATAGAGGCAGCTTACACTTAATTATTTTGACTGCTCCGTGGCTCACTTGGCAGTGATGTGGACTGAGCAAGCGTGTGCACCCGGGTTCGATTCCCGGGCGGGGCGAATATTGATATGATGAATATCGATGTTTGTTTCCGGTCTGGGTGTGATGTTCGTCTCTGTGTGTGTTTCGGGCTCCCTAGATACAGGTTCTTCCTAGTTAGGGGCTCTGAGTGTGATGTGTTATTATTATTATAATTATTTTGGCCGTGCGTAGGCGGCATATAATACCACCTCCTTATCTCTTCCCATAAGAGCTCAAACAGACGACGGCGTCGCCGCACCGCAACACTGTTCACACACGCCGCCACTGCGCCGCCATTGCGCCGCCCCGCCGCGCAATCAACACAAATTTTATCATACCACTGTACTATTGTTTGTAGCACCATGGAACCAATTATCACGAGAGGACTGTTCATGGCCAAACAAAATCGCGTGATTCGCAAGAAAAAAACTCTAGTCGCTAAGAGCAAAAACATTTTGTAAAATAGTTTTCCACGTCCACAGCCTATGCGACAAAAAACAAATGACCCATCCATTAGCAAAATGCATTTTCTCTTGGCGACTGGATGACTATACTCGTATACTTACAACTGCCAGGCTTTGGTGGTTTCTTCTTCTTATCCTCTATATCCTCGACCAGGGTCACCATCGGAGAAGTGGAGGGAAACTTGGTGATGATGGGACCCTTGGCGCTGGCCAACTTGCCGATCATCACTACCCCTGGTGATTACAGGATAGTATTAAAAAAACGGAGGGATTTTAAAGGTTTGTGTATTCTGGTAAATAAATTAAGTCTCACCTATACCTGAAGGTGGAGAACACCATTTCATAGTTCATACTAATATAATAAACTAGTTGACTCGGCGAACTTCGTACCGCCTAACCTGTTACTATTTTGTGCATGTATTATACTTTTAAACCTTCTTCTTGAATCACTCTATCCATTAAAAAAAACCGCATCACAATCCGTTACGTAGTTTTAAAGATTTAAGCATACATAGGAACAAACGCGGAAAGTGACTTTATTTTATACTATGTATTGATATTGATGATGCAAAAGTAACTCTGTCTATGTGTTATGCTATTTGTCTAAACTACTGTACCGATATTGCTAAAAATAGGTAGGTAGGTAGCTTAGAACCACGGCACAGACCAAACAAAGGATACTTTTTATCCTGAAAATCCCACCATGGGAACAGAAAATTAGGATTTTGCGATTTTTCCTAACAAATCCATGTATGAACATAATCCAAGTATCAAGGCATGAAAAAGCATGACTGAGAAAACATTGATTGATTTGAGTAATTTTGATCATGCTTGGCTTGCTTTGCTAGCCAATTTAGAGTCCAATTTATAGAATAGCGAGGTTTTTTTAAAATGAAACATTTAGGATCAGATTAGGCAGACAAACAATGCATGCTAAACATTTAATTATAAAAGAGACACAGATTAATTAATGTTTTTTCATAATAATACCATCTGGGTCCTTTTCTGTATGCAGCATGGGAGGGAACAATAATTAATTCATATAAACATGTGACAGTGTAGAAGGCCTATGTCCAGCAATGGATGTCTTTTGGCTGAGATGATGAACTTTTAGCTAACTTCACAATCAAACAATCTATTACTATTTTAAAAGTTCTTGGGCTCTAAGAACTCCACATTAGTGAAATACTTTTTGTTCATCCTAGCTAAGCAAAAAGTCAGTACAAAAATGTTAGACTAACAAAAGGAGTTCCTAGGGAGGAGGGCTGAACTTTATTTCAGTTTTATTGGTTATATGTTAACTGTGTTACTTAATAGTTAAACCTTTTTATGTTACCTTTTGATGAGAATAGATGTTTCAAGAAGTTTAATGGAAAATTCATACCTATAATTTTTGTGACACTTTCAGCTGAAACATAATTAGTTACTATAAAAAAAATAATTGTAAAACTAATTATTCAGACCTGGTGAGCTGCCTGGCTGCGGAGACATTGAAGTTACCCCGACAGGAGCCACGGGCACTTTCTTCTGGATAGAGAATGCTCGTAGCCTCTTTTTGGCATTTTCCACACCTTTAACTGAGGTCTGGATCTTTGGCGAGTCATTTGATGGTGGCGGGTTGTGTGGCATTGGCTTGAGAATAAATTAATTAATAATTATGCAGTATAAATTAAAATAATATTAATAACACATCACACTCAGAACCCTTAACTAGGAAGAACCTGTATCTAGGGTGCCAGAAACACATACTGACATAAACATTACATCCATACCAAGAAACAAACATCAATAAGTATTCATCAAATGTAACAATGATTGCCCCTGTGGGATTGAACCTGGTGCACCCGCGTCTCAATCAAGATCACTGCCAACTGAGACACGGAGCAGTCAAAATAGTTGATGTAGAGGTGGTCCCAAAAGTAAAGCATAAGAAGTCCTGGCTTTAGAATTCTAGATATATGTTCCAGTCCCCTGATCCATGTGTTCTGTGTAATTGTTCACAGATTTTCACTACCTTATGCACAGCAAGCTATAGAGCTAGGCATTATGCTATACCGACTATTGGGTCGGTGGGTCGTTTTGCGATTCTTTGTAAAGTTATGGGTTTGAAAAGCCATCTTTGTTGTGTTTTAGAACTGGTGATCTAGGGTAGAGAACGGCGCTCACTTTTTCCTTAGAAAACAGAAACTTACCACATCTAACAAGGGACTGTCGATGCCGGGTGGCACCGGTTCATGTCGTTTTTCGTTGATTTTATCCATGTTTTACAATTGAGGTTGGAATGGTTTTACTAAGATTTTAACACAATGGTCATGCCCATTATAAGAGCTATTGATAAAGCCTATCAATCAGATATTATTTATTTATTTGTACATTTTAGTTAGATTTTCTTTCGATTTTTTTCGTTTTTCTTTCTTTGTTTTGTTATTTTCTCAGCGGTTTTTTTTTCTATTTTTTATTTTTTGACTGGTTACACAGATTAGATTAGATTTAATTAAAGTTTTACAAAACAGAATAAATTCTGTTCCCGTCCAGAATGGTCAAAGGCAAAGGGAAAATGTACGTAGTCCATACAGCCACTACTAAAAGAAATAAACCATGGTGATAATGTATTTTTACATACAATTTGAGTTGGTATTGAGAAAGGGAATAAAACATTACCAACTTTACATACAAAGTGCAAGGCAATTTTTGTGCCAAGTGCAGTTTGGTATAAAATGACAATGTAATACAGGTCAATAAAAAAATGGTACGTAGGCCATCACTAAAAAGCCACGCCTCACGCCCAATGTGTACATATTATGTACCTTATCTCAGATCCGCCATGTTGTACTTTATCCCTTTCTCTCCTAAGCAAATGTTATTCTTTGGTCTCTGTTGCCCGTTGCCCCTTAGCTAATCTACGCAGTGTTTTTTTTTTTTTGCGTTTTTTCGTGTGACCAGCATAAAATTTAAAAAAAAAACTTATTTTTATAGGGAATTTTGAGACAATCTTAAAAAAACTTTTATTAGATTACTGAACGGACCCGCTACTGGAATAGACTATACAATTATACATGAATGAACCTAACTGAATTGAATTCATAAAAATCATTAGTTTACCCAAGCAACACAATTAATTTTTTTTATATGAATTCAGATTCATACAAATGCAAATTGGTATTATAGGCATACTGTCTTTGAACTATAAAATTAACGCTATCTTGTACTTATTGCAAAAAAAAAACACTATAAGCTCAATTGTATATTCTGTTATGTCTAATAAATAATTGTTCTTTGTTCGTCTATGATGTTTCGGGCACCTCAGATCAGATACAGGTTTTGCCTAGTTAGGAGCTCTGTGTGTGATCCGTTATATATTAATTCATGGAACGGCACAGGGTTGAAGAGCAATCGCGTGCTGTTTCCTTTAAAAAAAAGCTAAGTTCATTTATATTGTTTTAAATTGGAATAATTTTATTTTATCATTTATTTAATTTAAACGAAACTGATGTAATGTTATTTGATTAAACTTAAATATATTTTTTTTAATGAGATAGTACTTAAGTTAATGCATATTAATTTAATATTAAGTTACAAGCTGATAAAATTAAGAATTGCCGTTTCTCCATTTACGTTTAAAAGTTTGTACGCTGGCCACCCTTTGGGTAATTTGTACAGCCTTCCTCTTCTTACGCATAAATACATCTCACTCACATTTCTCGAAGCATCCCAACTTTGCGCGAATGCTCTCGAATTTTCCATGTGACCCGTTTTCTGATTGGTCGAACTGAATGTTCTCGATCATTCCAGCATTTCCATTGGTTAAGAGCTCGGGGTATAAAAGCCTGTCGGAGCGCGCGACAATTCAGTTTATTATCTGAAAACAAAGCGAAAGGAAGTAAAGAGAATTCGAGGAGAAAATATTCTACAAGTTTCTACGAACTGTGCGAGTTTATTATTGTGAATCTGTACTGAAAATTCAAGAAAATGCCAGCTATCGGAATTGACCTTGGAACCACATACTCATGCGTGGGTGTGTGGCAACATGGAAACGTGGAGATCATCGCAAACGACCAGGGGAACCGAACTACGCCATCCTATGTTGCGTTTACGGACACTGAGCGTCTGATTGGCGACGCAGCTAAGAACCAGGTTGCCCTGAACCCGAACAACACTGTCTTCGATGCCAAACGACTCATCGGAAGGAAATTCGACGACCCGAAAATCCAGGCTGATATGAAACACTGGCCCTTCAAAGTAATCAACGACTGCAGCAAGCCCAAAATCCAGGTGGAATTTAAGGGTGAGACAAAACGTTTCGCTCCTGAAGAGATCAGCAGCATGGTGTTGACCAAGATGAAGGAAACTGCGGAAGCCTTCCTGGGATCGACCGTGAGGGATGCCGTGATAACCGTGCCGGCTTATTTCAACGATGCTCAGCGTCAGGCTACCAAGGACGCTGGAGCCATCGCCGGCCTAAACGTGTTGAGGATCATCAACGAGCCCACAGCCGCTGCATTGGCCTACGGTCTGGATAAAAACCTGAAAGGTGAGCGAAACGTCCTGATCTTCGACCTCGGAGGTGGTACTTTCGACGTGTCCATCCTAACCATCGATGAAGGCTCACTCTTCGAGGTCAAAGCGACGGCAGGTGACACTCACCTCGGTGGTGAAGACTTTGACAATCGTCTGGTGAACCATCTGGCTGAGGAATTTAAGAGAAAGTACAAAAAGGACCTTAAATCCAATGCAAGGGCTCTGAGAAGACTAAGGACAGCTGCTGAGCGTGCCAAGAGAACCTTGTCTTCGAGCACCGAGGCTAATATCGAAATAGACGCACTCTACGAAGGGATCGACTACTACACCAGGGTTTCCCGCGCAAGATTCGAGGAGCTGAACAGTGACCTGTTCCGTGGCACACTCGAACCCGTAGAGAAGGCGCTGAAAGACGCAAAGATGGACAAGAGTCAAATCCACGACGTCGTACTTGTCGGAGGATCGACCCGCATCCCGAAGATCCAGAGCATGCTGCAGAACTTCTTCTGCGGCAAGAAACTGAATCTGTCCATCAACCCAGACGAAGCTGTGGCTTATGGAGCAGCAGTACAAGCGGCCATATTGAGCGGGAACACGGATACGAGAATCCAGGATGTGCTGTTAGTCGATGTCGCTCCACTGTCTTTGGGCATAGAGACAGCTGGTGGCGTCATGACAAAAATCATTGAAAGAAACTGCAAAATACCCTGCAAGCAGGCGCAAACCTTTACCACCTACGCTGACAACCAACCAGCGGTAACCATCCAGGTTTACGAAGGCGAGCGCGCGATGACTAAAGACAACAATCTACTGGGAACATTTGATTTGACTGGCATACCCCCAGCTCCGAGAGGCGTCCCGAAAATCGACGTTACCTTCGACATGGACGCTAATGGAATCCTGAACGTGTCAGCCAAAGAAAACAGCACGGGCAAGACTAAGAACATCGTCATCAAGAACGATAGGGGACGGCTGTCGCAAGCGGACATTGACAGGATGCTGTCTGACGCTGAGAAGTACAAGGAAGAGGATGAAAAGCAGCGGCAGAAGGTCACAGCACGCAACCAGCTCGAAGGCTACGCCTTTGGAGTGAAGCAAGCTGTGGAGGAAGCTGGAGACAAGTTATCTGACCAAGATAAGGCGACAGCTAAACGCGAATGTGACGAAGCCCTAAGATGGTTGGACAACAACTCCTTGGCAGAGAAGGAAGAGTATGAGCATAAGCTGAAGGAGCTTCAGAGGGCATGTTCGCCGATTATGACCAAGATGCATGGCGGTGGCGCTGGAGGTGGCATGCCTGCTGGTGGCATGGGCGGCGGAATGCCTGGAGGCATGGGAGGCATGCCCGGAGGAATGGGCGGCATGCCAGGAGGTATGGGCGGCATGCCAGGAGGTATGGGCGGCATGCCAGGAGGTATGGGCGGCATGCCAGGAGGTATGGGTGGCATGCCAGGTGGCATGGGCGGCATGGGAGGAATGCCAGGAGGAATGGGCGGCTACCAAAGATCCAATGGCGATGGGCCAACTATCGAGGAAGTTGATTAATTTGTTCCAATCCAATTCAAATTTCCCAATAAGTTCCTAGCCATTTAATTCACAAAGACTTTTGAAGACTGATTATTTTTGTATAATTTAACAAAACATGTTCTAGATTTAAATTGTTAGTTATCATCTGCTGCTGTTTGGTTTAAAATTTAAGAATAAATGATAACGAATCAAAAAAATAAAATTTGTTTTATTAAAAACTTTATTAAGCGCGTATCCACTAGGCAACATTTGGTGCGCGACATGTTGCTCAACACGTTGAAAGAAAAATTAAAACATTGAAAAACTGCGCGGTGTTTTGCAACGTAACAGGTTCAGCAACAATTGTTGCCTAGTGAATACGCAGTTTCTTTTTAGATAGGCTATGCTCCAGCCTAGTGTTTACGCAGTTTACAATCTCATAGGCTATGCTCTTAAATTACGGCTCCAATAGACTAGCGACAGCGTTTCGGCGACGGCTCGCGACCGTACAATCTAGTCGCCGACACACTGTGGCTCGTCTGTGAGAGCCCTAATTTTAATTTTCTACGGAACGAAAGAAGTAAGAAAATGAGAGAGTATTCAGTTAAAAAAATTATAGCAGAGGAAGGAAAGGACAAAATTAATAAATTGGTGAACTTTAAGGCAAATTCAGGGAGGTTGGAAACCGCCGCTAGGCAAATTATTCCTTACCGCGATGCTAGCGCCATTCTCGAAAAAAAAAATTCTAAACAGGCAAATATCAAAAATGTGGCACAGTATGACACTAGATAATTTTGCTTAGTATTTTGAGCACAGTAAGCAAAGTAGTCCCAACTTAAAATAACAAATTAATACACAGATTGTTGCCAAAAGTGCCCACTTTTAGCAACACTGTAGCTTTCTTTGGTCTTTAATTCAAAAGCTATACAACACTGCCCCAAAAATACTAGGCTACATTATCTAGTGTCATACTGTGCCACATTTTCGAAATTTGCCTTAGTTTAGAAGATTTTTTTTTTTGCGAATGGCGCTAGCATCGCTGTAAACTGGCTCTTAAACTAATGACGTTAGTTGTGTTCTATGTTACGTCATATTTTTTGTAGGACCGATTTTATTTCTGAGACTTTGTAGGACGTGTGCTTTGCACTATATTGTTATCGTATCGTACAGTGGCGGTCTAGGACGGCGTAACAGATTTCTCTATGGTCTCGTGTGCCCTCAGTGAGATGGGAAACGTGCCCTAGACTGTAATACCAAAGAACAAAAGCTATTTTGCAATACAGAAAAACTGGAAGTGTTACGGCAACCTAGACCGTCACTGTAAGTACAATACGTTCTATTTTTCTCCCACAAAAAATCGGTATACATACCAAACCGATTGTCGGAGTCGGACGTGGGCGGGCACACTAAATGGTATTTAAAATTCCTCATTGGACTTTGAAAATGTTCCCATTTCCATGATATTATATATAGTTTGAGCTTATTAATTTATTCTTCATCGTCCTTACAAAAAAAAACCCTGACAATAAAAAGCAAGTAAAAAGTTAATTGATTTATTAAATTATTACTTTATACAAAGTACAATGTTCATAATAAAATAATGTTTCTAATTAATAAAATAATATTTACACAACAATATCATTTTAAAATAATACAACAGCACAGCTGCTTCCAAATTATGTACAATTATCTAAAAAGTCCAAAATTCAACACTGCTTTGGCAACAATCTCAAAATGTCAAACAATTTTTTTTTGGAAAATATTAATCTACAAAATAAGTAAAATACGTCGAAATTTCATACAGTTTAATTATTCCAAAAGCCATCATCGCGCGACTTAAAAATAATTAAAAATACTTATACAAAAAATATACAAATAAGTATAGGAAGCAATCGTCACAATATACGTTATTCTGTACCTTGTTTATCGAACTAAATACAATATTGATATGATTATTCAGATTCCTTTATTAAAAATTAATACTATTCTAAACCATAGCAAATACAATGTGATTCTGCATTAGATAATCTTGCTAAGTATTTTTAGACAACTGTTATGTGGCCACTAAAATACTAAGTAATATTAATAGTTTCAAACAAGCGCACATTGTTGATTCCATGGTTTAGTGTAATTAATAGGTTGATATTTTTCGTTGAGACTCTTGATCAATTGTATACTTACCTCGTTTCAAAAGAAATCCAAATACAGTAAGTATCCAGAGACTTAAAATTAACATCACAAAAAATAAAATCTAATCAGACTTCTTATCATCAAATTTCTTCATTTCAGCAAACTTTTCTGACAAGCATTTCATAGCCTGCGCATGAGTCCTACCACTTTTGACACCACCATAGTGTTCCTTCACAAACATGGCGAAGCGGTTCGCCTCCCCGCCGCGAGATGGCGTTGACACAACGACGCCATCTTTGTTTTTACGATTTACGATCAGCTGGAAAGTACCGCGACAGTAGCCGCAGCACTTCTTCGTTATGTCCAGGGATTTGGAGTGGCGTTTTATTCTGGAAAACAAAAAATAAGTATTATTATGAGTTTTAGCACGGTTACGTTACGCGTTTTTATTAAGGGAACCGTTCTAGCGCCTCTGGCGGGGAGTAGCAAAACTATAAAAACTAAGGACACTGGTAGCAATCCGCTGAACTGGCTGAATAAAGCCGGATAAAGCAGAACACCTTTCGTTCATCAAGCACAAAAGAAAATTATACATAAATGTACCCTGTTATTCATGGAAAAGGCAAAGAGCATTTTAGTTATTTGACGTATGTCAATTTAGACTGGGTGTCTCGTATTTATTACATAAACCATGTATTTATTAACCAACCAACCACAGAAGTAGACCTCCATTAAAGCTACTCAAAACCTACTGTATCTTTATGATTAACTCCCCGGCGCAACGGTTACGATACGGTACGGTTACGGTACGGTTAATCGATATAATGAAAGAAATGAGTTCTGCTTTATTCGGGCCTATTACGGTTTTGTCAATTATTGAGGGATATAAGGGAAACCACTAACGTATAGCCGCATTTAGTGCACTTGTAAGAGTATTTGAAGTGAATCTCGAGGTCGTGGCAGCGCGAGATCTCTCCTAGCTCGGGGTAAGCCTGCAGCGCGCGGCGAGCCCTGGAACAGTATCAATCAATCAGTTTTGACTTTATATCAATCAGAATACATAGATGTTAAAAACTTTAAAATTATTCTCTCTCAATACAGTTTGTCACTGCGGGGGAGTATGACAATTACTCTCTCACCACTTCCTCCAAAGCGGTCCATGTCCAGCTCTTAGTTCCAGGTCCAGCACCCAGGTGGCGGCGTGGCACATCTCGTGCACCAGGGTGTCTCTGACACGCTGACAGCTGTCCAGGACTTTACTTGACAGTTTGATGGTGGAAGAACGTATACGTTCACCGCTTGATGTCTTTATTAGACGGTTTGTTGTTGTTCTGAAATATTGTTTTTGGATTAGCTTCAGTATGTGCTTGAAAATTTTTAAAGTTAAATAGTGATTTGTACAGAGAACATCATTATAACGGATAGATGTACATAAGGACAAACATTATGGAGGGAGTTGGCCCTAAAATGACCCACTGACCATTTGCTGTAATAGCCACGAATGGCAAGCGGGTTGGCGATCGCAGTATGGCACTTCAAGTTTACATTTCATTGAACGCGATTTTATATTTCATTGTACGCAAAGTATAAAAATGAAAAAAATTAAGAAAAACATCGCAAAGAATACAATATGGATTAAAGATTAGTATTTAAGTACTAGTTGGTGCCCCCGACTTCGTCTGCGTAGGATTAGTATTTCGAGTAGCTAATATAATAATAAATAATAAAACATCACACTCATCACATCACACAAAATAATAATAAATAATAAAACATCACACTCAGAGCCCCTAACTAGGAAGAACCTGTATCTAGGGTGCCTGAAACATATACAGAGACGAAAATCACACCCAGACCGGAAACAAACATCGATATTCATCATATCAATATTCGCCCCGCCCGGGAATCGAACCCGGGTGCACACGCTTACTCAGTCCACATCACTGCCTACTGAGCCACGGTCATATCTTTATAAATTGTTGGCTATTTGTTATTCTGATGTATAAGCTACATTATTGTGAAGTTTCATTAAAATCCATCCAGTACTTTTTACGTGAAAGAGTAACAAATGTCCATACTTAAAAAAATTCGCGTTTATAATATTAGTAGGATTACCCACCCAGCAGTACTCCTAAGCTTGGCATCCCAAGTGATAATCATATCTGCATCCAGACCGTTATCAAACACATTCTTATTGAACTCCACAAACAGTCTGCGCGTGAGTCGATCGCGCTCAGTCTTGAATTTGTCTCTGTATTGGATGGCTTCTATGTGGCAACGCCAGGAGGGAACATTGTCTGAAAATTTATAAAAATATGTATCACTAGAGGCTGCCCCGCGGTTTTTCCCGCGCAGATTTCTCATAAACACAAAATTCCCGTTTTTTCCCGTTCCCGTGGGAATTTCGGGAAATCCCTTCTTAGTGCTCACCTACACTCCCTAAGGAACCCACATGCAAAATTTCAGCCCGCTACGCCCAGTAGTTTTGGCTCTGCGTTGTCTGTCTGTCAGTCAGTCAGTCAGTCAGTCAGTCAGTCAGTAACGGAAGAGTTTTATATATATTGATTAAAATAGTGTAGCATGCGCCCTGCGGCTTCGCCAGTGCCGTTTTCTTTCAACCCGCAAATTCTTAATTTTACGTTACTGTGTGGTTTACAGTATAAAACTTAAAAAGTCTGCCTTGTGGTTCTCGGCTACCTATTTATATTTTCAGGCTTATCGGTTCAGTTTAGGCGTGTGTGACAGAGTAACTTTATTTTGTATTTATAATACACTACTCAAGCCGGCGAACTTCGTACCGCCTAACCTATTACTATTGTGTGCAGTATTATACTTAGAGACCTTCCTCTTGAATCACTTTATCTATTTAAAAAAAAACCGCATCAAAATCCGATGTGTAGGTTTCAAGATTTAAGCATACATATGGACAGACTCGTAAAGCGGCTTTATTTTATACAATGTTTTTATATTGCTTTTCAAACAAGTGATCAGCTCTCACGGTATCTACCTAACCAATGTGCACTAGGCCTTACAGTTGATAAGATTGCATTTCTTGGTGTAAAAAGGAGCATAATATTATTAATATGTAATAATAATAAGAGAAAATGAAAATATAAATTACCTGCCAAAGATCCGACGAAGCTGAGTTTACCTTCACAGATCGGTGAAACGGAAATACTCTTTATATTATCACACAGATCATCAAATATGTACTTATCTTTTGATTTAACTTTAGAATTATCATTTGATTTCAAATCAACATTATCACTAGTCTTCACATTATCTCCATTTATGGAGCCAACATTATATTTTTCCTTCATAATTTCAACTAGTTCTGTAACCGTTTTATTTTTTAACTTCTTAGTTGTTGTATTTACGTCTCTTTTAACTTTAGGTTTTATTGTAACTTTATTGGGATCTGGTGTCATAGGAACTTTCTCCGTATACAATTTCTTTTTAGATTTCTTCTCCGTTTCATTGTATTTTGTAACCTTATTCTTTGCATCCGATCCTGTGAGATACAGCTTTTTGTTTTCAGCTAAAATGTTGCGTATGTTTTCTTTATCACTGTCATAATCAACTTTAGTTGGTACCATTAGGCAATTGTCAATGTGTTTCTTAGGACTCTCATCGTCAAATTTTAACTTTTTCGTAATAGCACAAAAGTTCTCGTCTTTTTCTTGTGTTTTCCTTTTGAACAGAGTTGGTATAGTCTTCCAAACTTCTCCGTATAGGTCGTCTAGTAACTTCTTCTGAGATTGTTGGATTGTCTTTATACTACACTGTTCCATTGATTCATTTGCAACATCTTTTGGTGTAGAGGGTATGGTCAAGTTTCTTGGTGTGGCGCAGACAATGTTCTGAGCTGGAGACCAGCCTATGAAGCTTGGTTGCTCCTTGGTGTTGCCAACTGATGTGTCGCTTTGGGAACCATTGAATGAAACCTGGAGTTTAAAAAGAAAGTTATTATTTTCATCATTATGTTATTGTTAATGAATTTAATTTTATTAAATAAAATTGTTAGTTAACTGCCTCTACCTATTTTATACTCACATTTCCCATTTTGCTGGGACTTTTTTGTTTAGCTGTCTCTTCAATTTCTTTCTCAAAGGACATTTCTGAGGAGTCATCTATCACAATGGGTGAGTATATCTTCTGTGTTGATTTCACCTGGAAATTTATACAGATAATAAACCTTTTCTTTTTCAAATAAAAAATGTAGAGTGCAGTCAATATTTGCTACTATAAATGAATAGAAAACATGTTTTATAGATTTTCTGCAACTTTTGGATATTTCATAAATTCTGTATGTATACTTATAGTAAATAAAGCTTTTAGTAAATAGAACCTGTATCTGAACTGAAAGAGGAAACAAGAGAGAACTTTGCAAATACATTAACACTCAGACGACTTGGAAACTAATATTTATATTCAATGTAGAGATGGGCGAATGCAAGTGATTCATTCAAATGAAACATTAGAATACCGAACAATCAAATTATTCGATTGTGAAAAGTGTCAATTCGAATGCAAAAAATCATTCGAATCCATATTATATCGAATTATTTGTTTTATTTGAATTGGTTAGGAATGCCATTAATATGTAGGTATTTTATGCATGTGCATGACTTATTTATTTCTGTCACCCTCTTTAAATCAAATAGGATATTATGCAAAAATCAGAATTATCTTTTTTTTTTGTGAAAAAAGAACAAATTGTACATTATGTAAGTACCTACATACTAGTAACATGAAAATAGTATTTATACATTCGTGTATCCATCAAAATGTACTATACATTTACATACCGAAAATTCATTTGAATTATCGTTCGGAAAAACCCATTTGAACGCCGAAAAAAAAAATTTTTTGAATTAGGTACGAAAATTCATTCAAATAATTTCCTATATTGGAACATTCGAATAATTCGATTGTTGATTTTTTCAACAATCGCCCATCTCTATTCAATGTTTCCTTGGACAGGAATCAAACCTGAGTGTTAAGGTCAATGTAAACTGAGTATGTTCTGAGTAATTTTATTGAGTTTAAATGCAAGCTTACATTGTTCATGATACTCTGTTTGAGTCGGTCAAATGTTTCATCCAAATTGTCCAAAATTATCAAATCTGAACTCCTGTTGAGTTTTTTTTGTTTACTGTCGGCTTCTACCTTCTTCTTCCTCAGTGATAGCTTTGTAAACCCTAAAATAAAATCAGTAAATTTAAAAACATAAACAAAACAACAAAAAATATCATGTGTCTTTTCTTATGTTTTTCTCACGAGATCTAAGCGCGGTCTGCGACATTTTGCTTGCAATAACAACAATGTTCCATTAATATTTAAAAGATATATTTTTTTAGATTTCCTAGATAACTTTTTTGCAGTTTTAATAAATATACTAAATTAGAATTTTAACCAAGTAAAATTTGCTGCGGGCGGCGGGCGGGTGGTGATTGTGATTGACATTTTGTTTTCTTTTCTTTTGTTTATTTTAGATTGATTGATTGATTTTACAGAGGCAGACTGACAGTAGTTGTATTTTTAAAAGCAAGGAAAGGAAAATAGTCCACACAGCCAAGTCATCAGTAGGTAAATATAATATTTTGTTACGAAATGCGAAATTCAAATTTTTTCGCGTTTTTTATTATTTTTTATTATTTATTATGGGGAAAGTATTCATCAATATAAGTATATTACATACATACACATACAATAATAAATAAAGAAGTATAAAATAAAGTCGTTTACCGCGTCTGTCCCTCCCTATGTATGCTTATATCTGTAAAACTTCGCAACTGATTTTGATGAGGTTTTTTTAATAGATAGAGTGATTCAAGATTAAGGTTTATGAGTGTAAAGCATGAAAAAAATACCAATAGGGTAGGCGGTACGAAGTTCACCGGGTCGCCTAGTTTTTAATTAAGTTTTTAAGAATTTTCGTATGTAAAGAACCATGTCCCACATTATTCAACGTTATATGAAGACTGATTTTGCGTCTTTAGACATAAAGGCCAAAATTCAAATCATTAGGTCTGTCTTCTAAGCGTATCGGTTATATTATATATTTTTAACCGACTTAAAAAAGGAGGTTCAGTTTGACCTGTATGTATGTATTTTTATGAACCGATTTTGATGCGGTTTTCAGATAAGTATTTTTTGTTACATTCGGGAGAAGGGGTTTAGTACCTATTTTAACCGACTTTGAAAAAGAGAAAGTGCTCAGTTGATGTAAGTGTTTTACTAATTTTTGTAAAAAAATAAATTAAGTAAGTACTTACTTATTTTATTTTTCTTTTCCCAGCTTGTACTTACTAATTAATAAGTAGTTATTCTGTGGTTATAGTGAGTGACTAAGGACAGCACTCACAGCACCGGTGGCATCATTGCCTGCCAGAGATGGATGTTCAAGATTGGCTGGTAGATTGAAGTTTTGCGTTATTTTCGTAAAGACAACAAAAGGACGCAAGCAACTATCAATCGGGTTCAAGGTAAGTGAAGTCTTCTTCTTCTTCTGTCTTAAAGACGTCCATTGCTGGACATAGGCCTTATTATTTACACTTATTTATTCTACAAAAAAGGTGCATCAGAATAATGGCGAATATAAACGTTATGGATAGTTGTAAGACCTATTTTAAAAACCTAAAAATCCTTACTCTGCCATCTATGTATATTCTAGAGTGTTGTGTTTTTGTTAAAAAGAACCCTCATCTCTTTCCCTTACATTCTCGACACCAAAACTTACGAGTGAAGGAAAAACTAGCCCTTCCTTCATCGAATTTAAAAATTTGTAGCTCTGGTCCTCTTTGCATGTGCGTAATAATTTATAATTGTACATCGGCTTTGTATTCGATGTATATTGTTAAACATGCAGCTTCTCCGAGTTGCTTGGCACCTTACGCGCTTTAAATCCTTCCCTATACTAAAAAAAAAAAAACTACAATATTGATTGTCTATGGTCAAGCTGTCAAACGTCATTCTTTGTGTTCGCGTGGTTACCGGCGCTTTGTTTTTTAGTAAAAAATAGTTTCGATTTATTAAAATAAGTGAAAATAACAGCAAAACTACACGAAAATGTGTACAAAAACATAAGTCAAAGGACAGGAAACTCGAAATATATCGGAACAAGATCCGAAAATTGTGGAATGCAGGGAAATAAAAAACCCGCAACAAGGACGTCAGCTTCGGAAGTTTCTCGAAGCAGGATCTGCAGGATGAGAATTCTTCTGGTATAATTAAAAATTACATTGGTTACGTACCAATGACCTCATATGACACAATGTGTCATGTTGGCATGTTTTTTCAAACAAGCCCTTTCTATTGACACGGGTGGTATACGCGATATACCGACGTGTTTGTTGGCGCATGCCTTTACAAACAAGCCCTTTCACATTGACACGGGTGATATACGCGATATATCGACGTGCTCGTTGGCAAAGCAGCCGTTTATTGGTTTCATAAGGGCGAAGCACGCGCACGCGATGCGCAGACATTTTGGCGGCAAAATATTTTTTGTCTTCAAAATATTTTTTGTCTTCTGAACAAGACACAGGCTGTGTACGAGATACATGGATGTGCTCTACAATTTCTTAAGTGTCAAATCACAAAGATTTACTCAGATGGATCACAATCAACATGTGGCACAAATGCCAATAGAGCAAAGGAAGGAGATAACTTATATTCTCCGTAGCAAGTTAATACTACCAATGTACTACCACACAGGTAGGCATAACATTCAGGTTCAATCAGTGACACTGAGGAAGATACACCTACTTCCTCAACAACCTTAATTTGGCCCAAAGAAATAAGCTAAAACTTAACTTTTGGACGAGTTTTTCCCAGAAAACTAAGTATAAGAAATTGAAAATAAACAAAATCAATTTGTTTTGGGACCCGCCATGCTATGGAAAAATTCTTACAACACTAAATGTAAGTTAAAACATAGACCAGCTGAAACTTATATCCCCACTGCGATGCAGTCAGGATCTTTTCTGTCTTGCATTCTATTCAAACAAAAGCAAGAATAAATTTTACCATGTCTAATCTAGATAAACCATTCTTTGAATCTAGTCAATGATGTACTGCGGGACAAGTTCCTTATTTTGGCCATGATCTTCAACAGAAGATTGCAACAATGACAATTTAGTCACCACAATGCAAAAATCAATATGCAAAAGCCACCTGCAAACCCTGAATGGGAAAACATTATCAGGCCATCCCATTACTACCATATTGGTTTGCACTGCTGTATGGGGAAAACCCATGAAACCCCTGGTAGCCAGGAACTACCAATACTAGAACCACCATAGGGTTTCGCAGGCAACAGCCTAACGACCCAGACGCAGCCCTGTCTAAGCGGCATGCTCCTTCTGACAAATAGAGGTAAGCCATGGTGGCAAGCTTATTTCCACTTTTTTCCTAAGCTAAAGGAAAAATCTGTGTTATAATTTGTTTATTTTGGGTTCTGTATGTTAAGGGTATAACTACACCTTTTCATTCAATAGAATCTTAAAATCTGTCCAAGAACTCAGTAATATGTTTAAATTAAAACCATTTAAAATATTTTAACATTGCCCAGAGTACCATCAATACACTCTGAAAATTTATTCAAGAACACAGTATTATGGTTAAATTAAAACCATTGAAAATATTTTAACATTGCTCACAGTACCATCATTAAATAAATTAAGTACTGGATATAGTCAAAAATTTAATCAGATTGTTAAAAGTGTGACAATCAAGCCAGTCAGTTATATAAAAATCATGTCTAAGTACCAAAACGGTGATCATGGTTTATTTTATTTGAAATATTTCATCAGTTTATAACAGTGTTATATTTACACGTCGAATGTATACTTACCCTCAAACGCATACAAACTATGTACAGTTTATTGCACAGGACATTTAGAGGTTTAAATAATTTAAGATTAAGATTTTTACATTTACATGAGTTCCAGACACATCCTTATGGATGTGTACAGTTTCACTTTAGATAATGAAAGTGGTTTTTAGCTTTCTTACATCAATAAAGCCTTTATTTTGTAAATTTTTAAATCTATTCTATAAATATATGGAAAAAATATAATTTTATGCAAATACATATTATGTACAGACAAATGCAAATGCATGAAGAGTTAACAAAAATTATCACATCTAATTATCACATTTACTCTCATATTTGCTACGCTCACAGCATTAGAATGTAATACATGGAATTTGGGTACAAATGTGTACCAAGTTTTTTGAGCCAGCAAGGGGTATTTGTAACAGTTGTGTGTTTTTTGAGTACTTACAAGCTGTTTAGACCAAACACTTTCTATAAATGTTCATATATTATGTACATTGATATGTACATACATAATACATAGGTACAAACATACTTATCGCTACGCCTGTTTCCATAGGGGTAGGCAGAGAAAATTAATTTCTACTTGCTATGATTCTGACAAACCTTTTCTTTTCGCTTCTTTAGGCTGCAAGTTTTTAATAACTCTTTTCATTATTACAATGATTCAATTAGTCAAACATCTTAAATTCAGTATTCTTATGCCCAGCAAAACCTAAAAATTTTCGCAATTTACTTACTTTTGACACTTCATATGTAACATTAGTAGGAGCTTGTCCAGCTTCTTGCTATGCATGGGTGAATTTTGGAAACTGGAACAAAAATCCTGGAATGTTGATTTACTGTATCTAGTGTTAACTATGTTACCAGCATAATGATGGTCATCACAACTTTGGTTCTCTGTTATGGATTATTTTTTGGTTTTTGCAACACCCTGAAAGAAACCTTTCTTAATTATTATCTTCACCTTTCAGAGACCTGCTTCATTGTCAGATAATATAGAAACAGAGATATGCTCCAGCAATGCCGGCTTAAAATATCAGTACCACTACTGTCATTTGTAGAAATTATAATTGAGTCCTCAGCGGTGAGCATTGAGCAAACTCAATACAATAATTAAAATAACAATGATCCATTCTTTGTTTTTTTGTTCCATATAAATGGACATTCCTCCTAAGAATGTTAATTCAGGTGCTTCAAATTTTTATAAATTTGATTTTATGTTGAATGGTGGCTCTAAAATAGGGGATGATGATTATATTATGAAGACCTACCACCATTGCCATATTAATGTCATTGTTTATTTATTTATAAATAAATATAAGATATGATTAAAGTATTAATAAATAAACATGAGATATGATTAAAGTATTGAATGTGAATGTGAATGACAGTTAAAAAACATGTTACTAGCTTTAAGTAGCTACTGCTACACAGAACAAATATTGACTTACTAGTCATGTTACTAGCTTTAAGTAGTTACTGCTACACAGAACAAGTATTAACTTACTAGTCATGTTACTAGCTTTAAGTAGCTACTGCTACACAGAACAAGTATTAACTTACTAGTCATGTTACAAGCTTTAAGTAAGTACTGCTACACAGAACAAGTATTAACTTTTAAAAAGTAAAGTACTAGAACTAAATAAATACAGACTTCAATATACATAAAGTTATACTGATATTGTTAAGACATTGAGTCTTAGATTTTTTGTAAACCAAATTAAATTAATCAAAGCTTTTGAACGTGAAAAAACTTCTGTTCTGTAAAACTTCTGTGATTTTGAGAAAACATTCGTAAAAAACCCATTGTTAATTCTTTCAAAAAACGACACAAATCTGTGACCTCATCAATCATATTATAGGATGCTGGACCAATAATATTTTGCTATTTTGGGGTAAAAAGGGAGTCAAATCTTTTAAATAAGATGATCTTGTTTGGGTGCGTCTCCTGGCGGCTTCCATCGTTGGCTTCGATGATGGGTCTGATCGAAGGCGTGCCGCGGCAGGGTGCAGTCTGGCTCGTGTAGCATGACGTAGCTACGTACAATGTTTTGCTATGCGGACTGGTCTGTCCTTTTGGGGACTGTTTTTTGCCTGCGCCTCTTGCGAATAGGATACTATATTAATAAATATAATGATATGAGACTTGAAATAAGAGACACCTTGTATCCTATGTAGAATAATTTAATTTTAAATTTGAAAGTTAAGGTGTTTGCAGGACAAACACAAGCCATCTAGCAACCACCAAGTCTAAAGGTGTGTCATTAGACAGACAGTTGACTAAACCAGTAGGTCTTGAACTATGTAGAGGTTCACATAATACAACTCTATTCATGTGATATCTTTTTGTTTTAGTTAAGAAGCGGTATTAATACGCCCTGTTTTGATTACATTTGATATTACATTTAACTTTATTAAATTTTCTTTTATGTATTATTAAATTTTCATGTTCCTTTACTAAGGATATATAAAACAACTTAATTAAGTTTTCAAACAAATCTGTTTGTCCTTTCCTATATTAGAAGGGGTTATCTTCGATAGAAGCCTCACAACTTTTGTTTTAAGATATTATTATTGGCTCTGAACATCTGCATGTTTAACAATATACATCGAATACAAAGCCGATGTACAATAGGATGATCAAACGAGCTCACCTGAGTGAAGTTCGATCATTATTGTACGAAGGCTTTGTATGAAGATGTATATTGTCCCGCCCGCCCTTTACAATTTGTAAGTAACCCAAGTTGTGAGTCAGTCATCAAGCTCAATAAGGCTCTAAAGAATGACGTTTGACAGCTTGACCATAGACAATCAATATTGTAGTTTTTTTTTTTTTAGTATAGGGAAGGATTTAAAGCGCGTAAGGTGCCAAGCAACTCGGAGAAGCTGCATGTTTAACAATATACATCTTCATACAAAGCCTTCGTACAATAATGATCGAACTTCACTCAGGTGAGCTCGTTTGATCATCCTATAATTTATCAAAATCACTGACATCCATTGAAGATCCAATTAAATTTAAAAATAAGATAAAAGCACTTCTGCTCACAAAATGTTACTACACCCTGAAAGAGTTTCTAGATGACAAAGAATTACCAAACTAATAATGTTTTCCGAATAAGTATAGGTAGATACTAATTATTATTTATATAATTTTGCATGATATAATAATTTTATTTAATCTCATTTATCACAGTCAGTTGTTATATTATTACTGTAATTTTTGTGTTTTTATTTTTTAGTTTTAGTTTTGATATACTAAGCCTATAAACTAAAGTATATTTTTATTCTTTACATTGCGGTGCCCTATCTGGGTTCATGTTTTGATTCTAAATATGTTACTGTACTACATCTTATTTTACAAATGTGAATGCAATAAATAATTTGAATTTGAATTTGAATTTAAGCACCCTCCCAAGGATTCAGTGATGACTCCGCCCCTAAAACGACCCACCGACCGAACATATCGTAATGGAATTTCACGATTTTCAAGAACAACGCCATCTAGCATCTTTGTGGTTGAACTTTGAAACGTGGTTGTTGTTCTTGCTATTGAGCAACAGATGTCGTTTTATAATTTGCATCATGGAACTCGGTGGGTACAGCCAGCATACAAAGGTACTCTATGGTGTGGGTACAGCTTGGCAACGGTGTCTCGAAACGGAACCATTTTTATATTAAGAGCCAGTTTACCGCGTTACTAGCGCCATTCACGAAAAAAAATTATATCTTCTAAACTAAGGCAAATATCAAAAATGTGGCACAGTATGACACTAGCTTGTCACTAGATAATTATGTAAGACAAACAAACAAACAAACAAATATTTCCTCTTTATAATATTGGTAGGTATAGATAAGTATTTTTTGAACACAGTTAAGTAGGTAAGGTTAGTAAAAAGAACAAAATAATCCACAGATTGTTGCTAAAAGTGGCCAATTTAGCAACACTTTGTAGCTTTCTTTGGTCTCTAACCTAAAAGCTATACAGGCTACATTATCGCCTTAGTTTAGGAGATAGTTACTTAATATAAAATTTTCGCGAATGGCGCTAGCATCGCTGTAAACTGAAAAAAAATTACTTCTTGTAAAGAAACAGATCATGAATTTATTGATTTTTTATCCCATCCACTCGAAAAGTAGACTTTTTTATTACTTTTCTCAGGTCGTAATGTTCCTCATTATTCACATGCGGTTTGTAGCCGGTCAATAATGAATTTCCATACATTCATTTCACTATTGACCTCTGTGCAATTATGATGTACTTATTGTATTATAGTTACAAAAATAAATGATTGAAGTAAAGTGGGATGAAAACAAGCTAGCTGAATTTTCTCGTCGGATGGAATAAAAAGCAGTATATATACATTTTTTTTTTTTTAATAAAATAAAATAGAACAGATCACCCTCGTAATAATACATCACTTTACTTTACACCCATGTTTAATAAACTACTATTTGACTAACTTTGGGCTTATTCAATGTTTTATTAATGGCGAAAATGAATAAAGATTTCTAACTCCACATACAAACATTATTTTCTAGATATACGTGTGCCAAGCTGAAGGTTATGAACTGATTTCCTTCCATCTGCCTTTAATTTGCTGCTGGATAAAGATTTTTTCTTTTAAGGTATTCCACACATTCTACAGCACGTCAAAAACCTAAAGCAAGCGCACGTCCAGAATGTGCGCCAGCTATGTCTGCGCGCGACTGTGCCGCCACTGTATTACTTCACCCGCTATTCAAGCGTTTAGACCCGCTGTATAGCATAAAAATATAGGTATCTAAGTACCGTAAACTGCTGCAACTTTGCACGAAATTTAAGCTTTTTTTAAAATATCTTTTAAAGTATTTGTTATCAGTGCTTTTGTAAACAATAGCAAGCAAATTAGAGATTAATGCCATACGAATAAAGGTTAATTTTGCCGAAACTGTTGATATATAGATTTCCAGAGACTGTCAAAGTTGTAGGCAAAGTTGTGATGAAATAACTCAACTTTGCCTAGTAGATTATTATCAAAAATACGGGTCGCATTTAAAAACCGATTTTAATTACAGATCGGTAACAATTGAGTTACCATCGAGATGTGCATGGGTTAGCACATATACTCATATTTATTTTTATCTGGGTAGCAGGCAATGTTGGGCACACTTTGAGCTTCATCTTTAAATATTTTCATAGTAACTTTTAAGCAGAGTTAGGGTTGTCACAAATTGAAAAACGTCATACAATTTAAAAACACTATTTATTAAAAAAAACTTTATATAAGTAATCTAATGGCATCAGCATTTTAATCAGGCTTGTAATTCGATAGTGCTTTGCTGCGTACTCTACAGAAACATATAATGTTTTCTTGCGAATAATCAGCGTATAGCCAAGCTCCAAGTTTTTCTCTTGTTCTCTTTTCAATATTTATCTTTATTCGCGTACCTGTACCTACTCAATATCTTAGACAAATGTCTTTTATTGAGTAGTACGGTAAATAGCCGTACTACACAACATTATTATAAAAAAATATATTTTTTTTTATATTATGTTGTTTGCCCATTTTGATAAGTATAAGTTAGTTATGTTTTATAACTAATAATAATGTTCTTGGCAAAAGCGCACATAAAGAATGAAAGAAGGCCATAATTGATGATAAAAAAAAAACTTTAAAATGTTATTTGTTAATAGCCCCCCTTTGGGTATTGTATTTTTATGAAATTCTTAAAAAACGTTTTTGTCTATTATTTACATACAGTCACATTCACACTGTTTAATAATAAGTAATAACTTACTTAAAAATACTTATACTGGTAAAATCACAACTCAACCCTCAGAATGCTTCACTGTAGTTGAGACTAGTGACAACCCTAGGCCTAGGCAAACTTGAACCACTACCGCCTAAAAATCCCTTTGCAACATTGCCTAGCATCGTTAGAGTCGTAAATGATCATTTAAACAAGAAACATCATTATAAATAGGAGAAAGAGCTCATTGACTTACCCCGTAATTAATAAGAAAGTTGAAATTCTCGTTTTTTTCAAGTAAAAACAAAAAGTTTGCACAACCCTAAAAATCCATGCGCTCCGCTTGTGACTGTTGATATTTCATATAAAAAAAAGAGACAGAAAGAGCTATTTCTCATAATAAGAAATGGGTTGCCAATAAAACGGTGCTATTTTTACTATTATTGAAAGTAAAAAATAGTGAGCACTTGTCTAGTAATTTCAGTTTTAATAAATTAGGCAAACTTGAAGCGTATTGGCAAAGTTGCAGCAGTTTACGGTATTAATTTTGTTTAATCTGATAAATGGTCTGTATTTTTTGATATATTTTAAGTTGCGTAGGTCGTAGGGGTCGTAGGTAGCAATTATGGACCGTATAGGTTGTGGAGTAGGTATATCATATTATGTAGGCTGAGTATCATCATCATCATAATCATTTCAGCCGTAGGACGTCCACTGCTGGACATAGGCCTCCCTCAAGGCTCTCCTTCTGTACTGATCGCAGGTGGCCTGCATCCAGCGTGGACCCGCTGAGTATGTAGGTAGGATAATCATGGTACATTTATTTTATACGTATTTGGCAATCTAGTAGTAAAACACCACCAATATAATAATATGTACTTAAGATATGTCATTCATTGTTTTTAGCTTTAATGCAAATAATCCTTTTCAGCATATGCTAATAATCTGTAAGGGTGCCAAAAAAGGATGGCTTTAGGGCAATAAATATATTCCCAGTTAATACCCAAAAATCAGTTGCCACTGCCAAAAATTACCCAGAAATTTAAATTAAATAACAAATTTTCAATACGTTTCTTTATTTATATTTATACATAATAATATGTCAGTTGTCATTTTTGTTAAATGATAAAAGTACAGTCTTGGAAATATTATTAAAAAAGAAAAATATTATAAATTTACAACAATTCGAACGCATTTCGCGTTCATTTTACAATAATGGGTACTTTATAGTAGCCCCCGCTATTTACATCTTTAATATATTATAAAAATAAAAGGAAATAAAATTAGAAAAGTGGCACAAGTATGATATCAGATTTACCATACTTTGTTTTACGTATTATTTTTATTTACTAATTATTTACATAGGAAATACAATACATGAGCAGTTTAAGTAACGCCTTGTTTTTTTATTTATAATTAATAATCTGATATTTATACATTTTAATTTTTTCTATCTAAATAGTGCCGAAGTTTCTTTTTTTCGTGTGTTATTATTATCTATTTGTTTTGATGGCTATAATCTTTATAAAAATGGCAGCATTGCAATAAACTCGTAATGTAAGACTGGCTGGCACGTATTCAAATGTTCGATTTTGACGTTTAAAATAAAAAACTGAAAATAAACGTCACTGTTGTGATTGTGACGAAATTTTTAGATACCTACCTAAGTACGTGCAAGCTAGCCTCATTAGTGTTTGCCTAGAACTTTGTGTTTTCTTGTGCTGACTAGGCTAAATGCTTTTTAATTAAGTATAGGAATATCAAAGAAAAACCTATAAAAATGCATAAAGTGGTAACATTTCTTGGATATTATTACCTACTCAATTTCCTTAAATTTTTCTTTTGTCAAATGGAAAAAATATAATAAATAAAAGGAACTTTATCTTCTGGCAGTTTTAAAATTATAAAGGCAGGATTATTTTTTTGCACAATTAATACTTATAAAAATAAAAATTCTTGCTGGACACAATAATTACTGGACTGGATATTCAAAATATAGGATTATGTGAATTGCATTTTATAAGATTAATTATTCTAGGCACGTAATGAATGGACAGACGGGAATAACAATTAAATTTTATATTGGGACATATTTATCACATTTATTTTACAGAAACATATAATTATTAAATAATTAGGTGCGCAATATGAAAAACAATATAAAAATACTTTAATTGAAACTTGATTCAGAAATCAATTAAACAATTATAAAAAAAAGTAATGCCATAAAATGTAGGTAATATTAACTTGATGATACTTGATTATTGGATTTATATATTTAAGTGTCATGTCAATTTTTAAGGCTAACATTTAAGTTTCTTACTGTAGATGTAGAGGCAGCATACAAATGTTTCATTTTCTCATATATTTTGGGCAACAACCAAAAATAATAAAATCACAAACTATTTACAAAGTAGGCCTAAGCTTAAAAACTAAAAGCGAATTTAAATCTAGCTAAACATTTACAATTTCTATACATTTTGATTTGCGACTAATCAAACCGGAATCCGCAAAATATGTTTTTTTTTAATTACGTTTTAGGCCATTTGCATTAATAATAACAGTTCTCGTATGATAGTGTAAAATGGAATATCGTATTTTGCTAAATAAGGTATATCTTGTATTATACCGTGGATGCCATTTACAATTAAAATCCGGTCATCTATTACTGTCCAAGTATTTAATTACACTCACTTTTTTGAGCTAGACGTCTTATAAAACACGCAATATACAAAATTGCCCGGTTCTTATACATTTATTCATCGGCTGTACATAATATAATTTAATGGCATGGTCACCTTGACCTTCAAAAGCTAAGATTCTCTGCCTGGTCACCAGGCAGGATAAGTGTGAATCAAGTTTGCGGTCCGTCCTCTAATGGTCGAAACCTGACAAAGCCATCCTGGGCTACCAACATACTATTTCCTGAAGCCTCAGGATGCAGCTCATCTTGGGGCTGGGCGTATGATGCTTCATACCCACAGTTCCTCGGAGCTGGCTGGGGAACACCCCCTGGGTATTTCCTTTCGCCATCTTCAAAACCGTAAAAGTCTGTAGACTTGGGTCTGTCTGGGAAACCGTTACCTTTACCACGTTTCTGACTCCCGCTGGAGTTGGCCATGGAAGTGGAAGGTGAGTTTCGTCTCTGGGAAGTTCTGACTGCTTGGCATGGTGCGTCGCAGTAACTTCTGTTAGGGTTCAACGTTTGGATTCCTGAAGCGTGGTAAGACGCGTTCTCCGTGTTGTAATTCCCGTATTCATCAGGCAAATGTGGCTGATGGTAGTGGTGATTGATCGCTGGGTCGTAACCCATTGTCATACAGTTTTGCACGTTCTTGTTTTTCAGCCTGTGCTTTTTCCTTGGGTTGCTATTCGTCCTCGAGGACGCCCTGTCGTAGGACATGTGTTTAAAGTTATGCGAACTTCTGTTAGAACCAGTGTTGTAGTTCTGGTTCTTAATATCACGGATGAAGTCGCTGTTGCTTCCATACTGGATCACATTATACTCGTGGTCTAATGGATCGTCGCCTTGAAGGGATTGGATCGCTGGGTCACAGTTGGAGTAGTGGTCATCAGATGCTGACTCTATTCCGTTGTACCCAGCTATGTTGGGATGGTGTTTGATCAAGTGATTGGTCGCGCCTTGGCTAGAGGCTGCGTTGCTAGATTCAGTTGAACTACTGTGCCCAGCGTTTGCAATGGAGCTATGTCCTGAATAGTTCTCCGTCCCAGAGTTATTGTCGCAGTTGGCAGCTAGCGTTGTCAACTGAAACCTCTGGTGTTCTTGGAGAGGGCCACAGCAAGGTTCAGGCATGGCCTGATGATGGCCAGCGGTTTCATAAATAGGTTTGCCTGTCCTCAACGTGTACGTGTGAAGATTTGTGTTAGTATTGCAGATGGCAGGGTAGTCTGACTCGAACTGCTCGTTACTTGACCCGGCTGTACAAGGGAATAGTCCAAGACCAGATATCTTGTGACCGTCTGTCTTCTCATGTTGTAGAGAAGCGACGATACCGACTTTAAGACTTATAACCCAGGATATCAAGGCAACGATGCTGATCTCTATCAGTCTCAAAGAGAACTGGTATCCCCACTGCAACCAGTTGAACTTGGTCATGTTCACCTGATTGATGCCAAAGATACCGTAGATCTGAAGAGTAGCCATTAAGACGAACAGCAAAGCTGTAGCTAAGTTTATATGAATAGCTTGGTATAAATTCTGGAACCCGTGTATATACGTGTGGGATTTCTTCTGTAGGATAGTTTTGAGCATCTTATATACATAGAGGTAGCACAGCCCCAAAGTGAGGCAAGCCATGATAAATATAATCTGACACGTTAGACCTAGTACCCTTTTCTCGACACCGTGTGGGGTTTTGTATATTGTGCTCCCGTTTTCAAATATATGCAGCATTAGGCACGAAAGAAGGTGGATTCCACCACCGATGATGATTGTTCTTGAACGGAATAAGAACGAACAGCAAGTGTTTTTGAAGTTTATGCTATTCGTCAGTAGAAAAAGAATAGTGCTAGCAAATGCTATGGTAAGAAAAATCTCTGGAACATGTAAAAGGATTTCGCTCATGAAAATTGGCAGTGAGTTGTTGATATTATATGGATCATAGCACATGTAGAATATCCTCATAAGACAAACGAATACTAAGATTAGATGCAGAATTATGAAATAGTACTGCGTGAATAAATGCGTGAATTTATTGTAACAGATGATCTTAAAAATTGAGTATACCGCTAATATAGTAAACATTACAGTAGCTAAATATATGTGTATATTCCATGCAAACGGCCATGTAACTCCTTGCCTTTGGACGACATTGCCTTTCTCAGGCTTCAGGAGCTTTTTATCAGAATTGACATTTGCCAGATTGTGATATCTTTCTGTCGACATCTCGGGATCTCTTAGCTCGAATCCTACAGTAGTAGCTGGCATGTACTCATGTTTCCTACTATCATTCCTTTCGGCTTTATTAGTCGCGTATTGGAGGTTTCTTCTAGTATTAGTTTCACCATTATTATCTACAATAAGAGGCCTATCTAGATTGTTCATTTCTGGATCTAAAACCGCCATGACCGAACCCTCGGTGGAACCTAGATCACTGAGCGTGACACCTTGTTCTTTAGTGACGAAGATGTCACTCTTTGAGGTCTTCTCCTGGTTCGGTAGGGGTTTTGCTGTGACGGTCCTTAGTAAGACGTCGGGGATGTCCTCCTTCCTCCCGTTGGAGCCTGACAGGATTCGGGAAATTGTTGGGATGTTCAGAGAGTTGGGAACAAAGTCTGTGAAGTTGGCCTGGTCGCCGTGGGTCTTCAGGTCTGCGTCCGTGTCTGCATCCTGCTGAAATAAAAATTGGGTTTTAAAATAATGTCTAAGAACCTACTATTGTAATTTTGATCCAATGAAAGCTTAGAATCAAGTTTAGACGGCTAATGCTAGAGGTAAAAGTGTCTGATTTTAGTGATCTGTCTGATTTTTATGGTGTAAATGTTAAGGTTATTTTTACCTTATGGCTAGGTGAGTTAAGGGTCTTCTTCTTCTGCGGCTCCAGTCCAACTGGTGGGATAGGTGGCGCTGGCGGCGGCGCAGGCACTTGTGGGGATGACGTCTCCTGGAAAACAAAAAGAATACAATATAATTTTTGATAACACAAGTGCTTTTTTCTTTGTTCTCAAATATAAGATACCTTTTTTGAACACAGTATTTTTGTTGCTTTTTTTTGTCTACCTATATGGATACTGCCAATTTCAAAAAAGGAGGTTATCAGTTTGTCCTGTATGTATGTTTGTCCACGATTATCTCGCGTTTGGCTGAACCGATCTTGATGCGCTCTTCTGATAAGTATTTGTTACATTCAGGAGAAGGTTTTAGTACCTATTTACCGACTTCGAAAATGAGGAAGTGCTCAGTTGGTGTATTTGTCAGTTTATATAAGGCGGGTTCCTTTTTTGGAAAAAAGAAATTATTGTTTTTAAGATGAGTGGTTGTTTTTAAGCAATAATCAAATCAGGACTTACCGGTCCAGGAGGCCTGATCGGGATCCGTTCGTGACCAGGCCCGAGTGATGGCGGCGGGATTGGCCTTTTGTTGAGATAGTTGCTGTTGCTGTCTGTACCTGTAAGTAAAATAAAAAAATTGGTGTTGGATACAAAAGCCTCACCCTTACTTAAATACTTTCGGCTCTAACACAAAAAGATTTAAACCAGTCTCAATCCGCTAAATCGCGAATTTGTATGAAGAATTCGTCCCTTTTTTAAACACTTTTTGTATAAGAGCCGCAAGTAGGCTTTTTTAAACTCTGTCCCTTGAAATTACAGTAGAAAAGAAAGTGACAGAACATGTATCATATGGCCTCAGAACTACACGCTCGTTAAACGTATTTAGCTACCTGCCTATATGCCTACATAAGTTACTAGCAACAGCAACCTGTCTTCCGATCAAGCGAGAATATTATGCTCGTTCCAAAGGTGGAGAAACTTGTTTTAAAACAATAAGTACACCTAGATTAAAAGTCCACGGGCGACGCGAAAGTGGTCTAAGTTTGTGTGTCAAAAGTTATCTATTACTTTTGGGGATATAGTAGAATTATAAAAATCGCTGTAAGCGACGCGGGTCCGACTCTTGAGCTGGTGCCTTTGCCTAACCCTTCGGGGAATAAAAGGCATGAGATTATGTTATGTTATGTAAATACGTTATCTTGATTGATTGCAATACAGTAATCTACCTATCTACCTAGATAGGTAGATTACTGTATTGCAATTGTAAGAATCATAATAAGAAATGTAGTCTGCAAGGGGTCTACAGAAAATTTTGAAAGTGGTTATGATTAAAAAACATTCTGGGAACTTCTGATCTGGCGAGGATCTGACCGGGTCGACTGTCCCTGAGGGCCGGTCAGCGACAGGCAACAAACTATTTGTTTAGGACCATTTTCTGAAGGATCACTCCCTCGTGTATTTTGTATATTTATTTTGTCGAGATTGGGTAAGGATGTAAGGATACTTTTTGTTTGTTTGACTCTTACGATACTTTTGGCTTTATTTAGATACGTAATGATAAGTTGAATACATTGTTTGAACACTGTACAGTACACTATATCCTACTTTAAAAGCTACCTTATAAGGCCAGGTGACCCGGAGAACTTTTTCGTTACATACAGCACTATGTTAAAAAATTGGGTTATTCCATTAGTCTCCAAAAATCATTTTTTTTTATTTCCATTTAGTCTCCAAGCTGATTTATTCTTATTTTTATTTAATTATTTTCCATTTCCTATAGTCTCCAAAATATTAACAGGCAAAGATGGTATCGACGGCAAAACAAGCAAGAAAACCAGTGTTAACAGCATTACAAAATAAAAATATAGCAACCGATACAAGATTATCGCCTAGATTTAAAAATTATTGGCACTCTTTGTCAAAAACCTTACAAACTGTCAGCTACCTGATAAGGGGCGGCTAAGACTACAACTAGGTACTAAGTTTTACGGAAACAATAGCCGTGCGGTTATTAAACCAATCACAGAGCGCTGCTCGGAAGTCCTTCGGCGAAAGTACCGTTATTTAAAAAAAAAAAGAGTGCATGTGGTACTCTATTTTTTCTAATCCAGTCTGATCTTTGACCATAATGGTAGACAGTGAAAATTAGGACCTAGCACAATCACGCCGTTTAAATATGCATTCAACTCACGTAAGTTTGGTTGATAATTATGATAAGCTAAGTATTACAGTATAGAAAATGTGCAAGAAGTGTTTATAAATTAAGCATAGTACCTAATAGTGCTTCTGATTTTTGTTAATGTGAAAATTTTATTCCCTTACCTAAGCAAATTTTAACAGTCATAAGTATTATTTTTTTGTGAAGTTTACGATAGTTTATATGTAAATATTTATTAAAACTGATAACTAAAAAACTACGTTTTATTAAAATTCCTAAACTTTTGTTGTTGTCTCTACATAGTAAAACTTACCTGGAGACTAAAAGGAATAGTTGTATGAAATTTTTTTTTTGTACCTACCTTTACCAAAAAAGTGTTTTGGAGACTAATAGGAAACGTTGTATGGGGCGGCAAAATTTTGGACATCAAAGGTTTTGGAGACTATCGGAATAACCCAAAAAATTACCCAATATTAGTACAAATTATAGCCCATCTGCTATCCCGGTATATAGGCAGTATCTTACTGTGAAATTACATCACATTTCGATCAGTTGTTTTTGCGTGGAAGTAGAACAAACATTCAAAAATCTTTTCAAAGATTGGCATTCCTAAAATTCTAAAGTAGGACTGGTGTACGCCTTTGCTAAATTTTTTTACTAAACCAAATAGGGTATTTAACTTGAACTTACCTCTAAGCGTAGGTTTGTCAGCAAACGGATTTCTGTACTCTGGAGGGAGAGGGGGGGTGAAGAATGCTCGGCCGGGAGGGGCGTAAGAGGGGACAGCTCCACCCCCCACCCCTGCCAGGATAGCCGCTCCGTGGTGCTGTGGCGGCCTGGAAAAACAACATTAAGAAGGGTTAAAAAACACCTCACCTCGGACACTAGCCATAAAATTTATGAAGCAAACGCGTTGCTTTCGCACACAGTCTCAGCTCGTGTACGTGAACTCGCACCATGCTGGTGTGAGTGAGAAAAGACATGCTTTTTGTACCGTGCTGTAACTGAGAGGTAACCGACCGCTGGTGGGTGGCAGACAGTGTCCCATACTGTACGTAGTACTTTTTTCTTATTCTGTGGCTTAGCTAAGCTGCTGGAGCATCCATGCCCCATCCTGCAGATGGGCTCGGATGATACCAATAAATGTTGGGAAATGCGCAATGGTCCTTCCTTACCCCCACAACAAAAAAGACGAAGGGTTAAAAATTATAATATTAGTCAATATTCTTATGTAAACATGAAAAGTTGTAAGGAATGTGAAAGCTTCATGGGATGATTGTAATAAGTGACTTTGCTTTTCTGGTCGTACATGCCTTTCTATACAAAATTCATTCGGAACTCGGAAGGTTTATCTAAAACTATAATGGCACAATAAAATCTGCTATTTACGTAGTTATTAGCATAAAGAAATGTAGATTAAGGACTATTTACTGAGCCTTCAACAAGCTATGTCGTCATCTCGACCTTTACGTGAACTTGTGAAGTCCTGCCTCTTGTTGGATCTTCGAACTAGCCTGTAGCCGCCCGAAGTTCTAGTTCAATTTGTTCCAGTACGCATTGCCAACTGTATTAATACTTTATCCGACTTGCAAAGCGGGTATTCCGAAACCTATTTCCTTGGGTTTAGCTTAGCATTTTCGTTTTAGGCCAACGACCTATATACACAAGACCGGTCTAACTTGAACTGTACATTATTAATGGCGCTACGCAAGCGTGGCTCAGGATTTTTCTGGCTGTGCAGAGGGAAATGTCAAAAATTGGCAAAACGCCCGTTTCCCGCCACTCCGCCAGCTTTATTCTCGGAGTAATCCGTAGTTTAATGATTGTGGTATTTAGTGGACGGTGTATTGTTTTATAAACTACGCTAAAAGTATTTATTTAACTTTCACGGGTCATCTAACCTTGGGTTATCTTGTTTCACAACATGTTTATTTCGTGTTTTTATATTTTAGTTACCTAATTTTAAGTTGGGCTTATTGGTTGTGTTTCGGCTAGCAGAAGAAAAGCAGCATCGATTGTTATATAGGACAATAATACACATGCTCTAATTCTTTATCAAAAAGATTAAACATACTACAATTATAATTGATTGAATAGTAGGTACAACACCTAGAAAATAGATAGAGTACCAAAATGGCGATAGCAATCCGCTCCCGCCCGGTTTATTTGCTGTACAAGATTGCTTGTATTTGGTTCTGCTATTCGTCCATAGATGGCGCTCCCTGCATAAAATTCTAGGCCTCTATTACGCACGTACCCGACTAAATTGAAATATACTTTTAATTAATTAATCTAATTTCGTCTCGGAATGTTCAATAGAACACAAATTTTAATAATAAAAAAAATAATTATATTTAAAGAGTCAAATAAGTTCTAATTGCATACATAAGTAGATCCGATACTTAAATACCCCCTATCAAAACCTTCATTAATTATGCCGGTAATACTTAGGCAAAAATCCCGATGAATCCCCCCAAGCTTAACATTACGAGCGTATTGAAAAAGTAGATCATAAAATGAGGAGCTATATATCTCAGCTAAAAACCCCCTTACGATTGGAATCGTATAAATTGCCCGCCATTTTTCATTCACCTAACAGCGGTTTCAATCTTGTTTTCGTTTTATAGACATGCAAACAATGGGCTTTTAGCCTAAATAAATTTCAAATTCGTCAAGCGTTATGACAAAGTTTCTTGTCGAAAAGAGTCGGGGTTCGAGTAAATACGTTTAAAAAGTTATTTTATGATTGATTGGTCTGGGAGAACAAATTTTGCTGAAAGGAAAAATTAAAAAGAGACAAGCACAAGTAAACAAAGGAGAGTGCGAAATGGCGGTAAATTTTCTTTCTTTAAAATTCGTTTATGCTGGCCAGTATTTTACGTTCATAGTTAAAAAAAAAAACAAAACACTAACCGTCCAATACATGAAACTCTAAGGCCCGGTTACACTATAGTTTATGTCACTTTATATTCCACGCTTTAAATTTAAAGACTGGCACAGGACCGTGGTGCCTGGCGTTCGAGAGAAGAGGCCTATGTCCAGCAGTTGGCTCTTAGAGGCTGATGATAATGAAGTCTCAAGATTTTAATACTGGCGGTAAACAGTTTTTTTCCACAGTCTTAGTTTTTTTTTTTTCACTTTGTCTGTCTGTAGTCTGTATACGTCGTTTTTGAAATTACTAATTTGATTGTAAAAAAAAAGCAATTTATGATCGAAATTTAACGGCTTAGCGCTGAGCTAAATTGCCTGTATCCGAAAACGGTAGGGAGTCGTAAAACCTTAATTAGCTTGTGAGATCCCTAACAAACTTCAATGCTTATTTAATCAGTCAAAGGACTACGTAAAAGATAAGGATTTATGTGAAATTTAACGAACGGTACAGATTTAATGGGGCAGAAAGGATAAACGCTTTAGCGCGTTGGATTATTGCCCTATAAAAAGTTATTTTTGCCAATGGTTCAATGTTTTTTTTAATACTTTTTCTTAGATGATTGCATGCATTTCATTAATGAAACAGAACCATAACTGGAGTAAAACATGGCTTAGATTTAAATAAATTCTTACCGTATGTTTCATTAAGATAAAATAGGTTTAAAACAGCTTTACTGGAGGTCTACTTTTCTGGCTTTTCTCTGGTTACTTGTATGGTAAATACGACACATGCAGTCTTAATTGATATACTTTCGTCAATCAACTTAAATGCTCTTTAACTTTTTAAGAATAACACGGTTAGTATTCTAGCTTAAGATGAATAAAGGTACTTACCTAATTACTTTACTGTAAAACTTTCATACAAAATATAACTTGAGTCATTTATATTAGAATGCAAAATACTTTACATTACATATATAAGCATAGATTAAACACAACCCACAGAGCAGGCAGAAACTAACTTCGGCAAGTTTTAATGGCACATGTAAATTAGAGGAGTTTTCTCGAGTTACACACAAAATAAATGCAGTGAGTGGAACAAACAGTTTGTTTCCTCACGGCCAACTTTTAATGTAAACTACAACCAACATCATAGCATTTTAAAAAGCCGACCGTTACGTAATTTAAAAATTGAAACCAATACTGTTTATTGGCACCAAAATCAATATATATAAAACTCTTCCGTTACTGACTGACTGACTGACTGACAGACAACGCAGAGCCGAAACTACTGGGCGTAGCGGGCTGAAATTTTGCACGTAGGTTCCTTAGGGAGTATAGGTGAGCACTAAGAAGGGAATTCCCGAAATTCCCACGGGAACGGGAAAAAATGTGATTTTTGTGTTTATGAGAAATCTGCGCGAGTGAAACCGCGGGGCAGCCTCTAGTCTCATTATATACCACAAATTCAATTGGGCAGATCCTTATTTAAACGCATTTGGTAAAATGGCCTTATGTGAAAGCTATGAAAGATTTTTAATCCATCCGATATGTCAAGAGTTATTATTTCTATATTAAACGTTATCAAACAAGAACTGATATTAAAATTAAACTAATTAATTATTATTATATAGGGAATGATGATTAGTTAAATACAGTAGTGGAATCAAGAAGACGAAAAACATAGTAGGTACCAAAAACGGGAGGAATAAAACAATACCTACCGTGAAAGCAATTTCAAAATATATATTTTTGTTTCAATATTTATTATCAAGAGTTATTGCCAGACCCTACAATTTTTTACAACTTCTTTGAGAATTAATCAATTCAACCCGAAAGCCTACGCATATTATTTATTAGATTAAATTTAGATTTAGTAAATGACCAAGCCGTCGAAGGGAGCAAAGTTTCGAACTGGCATTAATCAAGCCGCTTTGTCGATTCAGTATTTATCATTGATCCGAGGAATGCTGGGTTTGGGATTTGAGTTAGTTATAGTTAATAAAAGTAAAGATATTAAAGTTCTTTGTTTCTTATAACATAATAATTCATAGATGGTTATAAAATAATTGCCGCAAGTGTTATGAGCCAGTTTACAGCTATACCAGCGCCATTCGCGAAAAAAATTTATAACTTCTAAACTAAGGCAAATATCAAAAATGTGGCACAGTATGACACTTTAGGTTGAAGATCAAAGACGTTGGCTATGCTACAAAGTGTTGCTAAAAGTGGCCAATTTTGGCAACAATCTGTGAATTATTTTGTTCTTTTTACTTAGGACTACTTTACTGTGTTTAAAAAAATACTAAAAAAAGATTAAGTATCTAGTCACTAGAATCTAGTGCATACTTTGCCACATTTTTGATATTTTCCTTAGTTTAGAAGATATAATTTATAAACTACCTCTATAGAATAAGATGTTCAAAAAGTATCTTACCGTGGCTTGTGGTATGTGGGGTTGCTGTTTGTTTTGAGGATGTCCGCGTTTGGGACCGAGGTCGGCAGCGCGTGCTCTCGCTCCAGCTCCGTCTCGTAACTCTCCAACGGCACATGTTTGCCTGGTAGCGGATCCGCTGTTGACAAATAAAAAATGTTGATTAAAAATGGGTTTTGAGGTGAAAATCTGTATAGTTGAGTTCGATTAAAGTTAAAAAAGTATTGCAAATGTCTAGTGTACACGCATAGCCCTACTTATTTTCGAATAAACAAATTTCCATACATCCTGTCGGTGTATTGGTTACAATAAGGTAGGCTATTTCATTATCATATGCCTAAGAGAATAGAGAAAAAAAAAATCTCATCTGGGATAAAGAGCACCCTTTTCAGTTTGTTCCAGGCGAGTTTGAAACCAGAAGCTACAGCTATCCTTGCTTTAGTCTTATAAAATAAACCCTACCTAGTTGTATTAAAGAATTGCAGGATTGACTCTATCAGAAATATCAAAGTGTCTTTAACCTTACATAATAAAGAGCTGTTTAATTCTATGTACTTATAGTTTTAGGGTAACAGTTTTAAAATGTAAGTATATGATACAATAAATATTTTCATCAAATTTTGCTTCTGAAGAATTATTGCAAGTGTAGATACGTTGTGTACCGTATTAAAACCGAGCCTGCATCTGAATTCACGGAACGAAAACGGTCTTATTTGTGTCTAGAAATCTCAATTGAGCCCTTAGCCCAATAAATATTCGTGTAGTTGGCTTCGGGCTTCGGGTTACAGAGGCCTATTGTATTGTTGTATTCGCGTGTTCAAGATAGAATCAAAAATGTTTTGCAACTCGGCATTTGAGTTTGCAAAAGGTTGACGTGAGTGAATTATAATTTTATTGGGTAGGTCGGTTTTAATGAATTGGTACAATTATGTTTATGATTTGTGTTGGTATTTGGTATTTGGATTATGTGGGTTAAAAATTGTTTTCTATAGGATAATTTAGTTTCTTGTTGGCATTTGTTTCCGAATAACATTCTGAATTCAACCGTTCTATTTTAGGTACCAACAAGTAGGTAAAAGTGTTCAGTCAAGATACTAAAGGGGCACTTATTCAAAGTTTGTACGGTTATTGTAGATTTGTAGCTCAATTTACGTAAAACATAATAATAATAACGCATCACACTCAGAGCGCCCAATTAGGTATAAGTATTGAAGGTGCCCATGAAACAATTATCAATATTCACAATAACAATGTTCGCCCAGCCCGGAATCGAGCCCGGACCCCCGAACACACATCACACAGCCAATAACTGGTCAAATAACTTGAAGAAGCTGACTCCCTATTTTTTTTTAGGGAGGACATAGGTATTTATCCTCAGTAAAGGTAGCGTGATTGATTACGCAAATAGGATTTAAATACTGTACTCCTATGTTAAAAAGTATTTTTTTGTGAAAAACTAAGAGTTAAGGAATAAATAATATTTATGGGCACAATCGCAGTAACCCATTTCTCGTGATTGGCTGTTTGCTTTTCTCACGACGTCCGATGCAAAGTTCGTTGGAATGATAAAAAGCCATTGTTCGATTTCGTGTTATTTTCAAGTTATTTGAAGCGTAGCGTTGATTCTTGAAGAACCTTATTTTTGCTTGCCTATGCATCTGTGACTATGCCTAAACTGAGTTTTTTTTCTTATTTTAATATACAAACATTTCATAAACCTTCAATTTAAGATCACTCAAGTACCTAATAACTTATTATTTTATGTGAGCTATTAGCTAATCTCTACATAGCTAGAAGTACTTACATTTGTTGATAAAGCTTAAAGCTTACTTTTCAAATTCTATTTGAAGGAATGCAAATCAATACTCAACCACCAAGTAACTTCTCAATTAAGGCACATTCTTGTAAAGACCCTATAATTTGCAAGTGTACCTCCCTTCCTATTTCAACTTCAATCAAATATCTAGGTGTCATGATCGACAAAAATTTAAACTGGTATGAGCAAATAGATAGTCTAAAGAAGAGGTTGCGAAGACTTATTTGTGTTTTTAAAAAAATACGTCATATTAATGATTTACGAATTCTTAAACTAACTTACTTTGCATTGTGTCAGTCTATTATTTCATATGGAATTATAGCATGGGGCGGTGCAAGAAAAACCAAATTCTTAGAACTTGAAAGAGCCCAAAGAGCTATAATCAAAGTAGCAAATTTCAAAAAGTGGACTCATCCTACAGAGGAACTTTATAAAAGTTTTCCCGTTCTTACTGTAAGGAAGTTATTTATTTTAGTAGTTCTACTAAGGCAACATAAACAGCCTCTAAATTGTTCAACTTTAAACAAAAGAAAACACTCAGTTAAATTTAGTATTCCATTGTGTAAAACAGCATTTGGACAAGACTTTGCGTATTTCTTGGGTCCATTTATGTATAACAAAGTAAATAAAAATCTTGAAATTGTTAATATGTGTTTGGGTCGCTGTAAATTTGTTATTTTAAAGTATTTATTGGGTCTAAGTTACGATGAAACTGAGAGCTTGATGGTAGTGGTTGGGTAGGCAGATTAGATACACTTTAATGATAATTTATATATTGACCCTCTTATTCATAAAAACTTAAAGACCATTTTAATTATTTGACGTATGTCAATTTACACTGGGTAACACGTATTTACCATACAATAAACCAGAGAAGTAGACCTCCAGTAACGCTACTTAAAATCTACTGTATCTTTATGAATAAGACGGTAAATGTATAACACATTATGTCCTAAGTATAAATATATGTATATCTTATAAATATTTATTGTAAAATATATATGTGTGCATATATATTTGTTGTATGTATTTTGAATATAAATCTGATGTTATATATATATATATATATATATATTAATATGTATACTATAAATACACTTAAAATATTTTTACATACTTCCTTTGTTGGTAATTTGATAATTGTTGTTATATCAATGTACTTAATTTTACTGTCAAAATTAAGCAGGTTAAATCCAAAATAAAGTTTAACATACAATAGTTAATTTATCGCCATAAGTCGCATATACTGCATGTTTGTAAAATTTGTTTATAAATTCGGTCGCAGTGATGTCCAGTATATTTAGAGCTAGCTCTGTATAAAGTGGCCCCAAATCCGCGTGTCACAATTATTGGTTTCGCTGCTCGGTAGTTGAGGTGCCCTGCCGTAACACAGTCTTTGACTAGCACGGAGGGTATATCAAAATATTTTCGGCAAATATTTATTGTGAAACTAAGATATTAGTACAATATTATTACAACAAACATAGGAACATGATTTGTAACTTATTTTGTTTTTAAGTAATAATTATTTTAATTTAATTACTTTTGTATTCTAGCCGTAAGTTTTTTGGTTGAATAAATAACATTTTCATTTTCATTTCATTTTCAATCAAATCAAATCCTAGTAGAACAAAAAAGTAAGGATATAATAGAAAAAAAAAGTCCTAAAGCCCTCAAACTTTATTGGAAAACGGAAAACGGCGTCTAGACTCCCAATTAGAGGTCGGCTGGATGGAACTAAATTGAAATCATTCGAATGACAACAAGAGAGAGACTTGTATTATCAACGAATTGTACATAATTTAGCTCTAATGAAAGGGGAAGAGTAGGAAATCGAATACTTTAGTTATTTCGAAGGGCTTACACGGTGCGAAACTAGTGCCACTCCCGATAAATGATTAATATATTCTAAACCATGTCTGAAATCAAAATATACGTCTTTAACTCCCTAGATATTCTTGCTTAGAATTTTTAAGGCTCTGTTGTGTAGCTTTTAGGATAATGATCTCAGAAATATTCTTTTACGAAACTATAAAGTGGCCACTTAGGCAACAAACGGTTATTTTCCTGTGTTTGCAACCTGAAAGCTACACAACAGGGCCTTAAAAATTCTAAGCAAGAATATCTAGGGAGTTAAAGACGTATATTTTGATTTCAGACATGGTTTAGAAGATATTAATCATTTATCGGGAGTGGCACTAGTTTCGCACCGTGTAAGCCCTTCGAAATAACTAAAGTATTCGATTTCTTACTCTCCCCCCTTTCATTAGAGCTAAATTATGTACAAGTCAAAGACGCATATTTTTTATTTCGGCAATGGTTTAGAGGATTTTTTTTTGGGAGTGGCACTAGTTTCGAACACAATTTAATAAAACATCTTGCGCTTCACAAAAAAAAAAAATGTGCTAGGTAAGTACTAAATATTCATCGAATGTCATCAAAAGCACCATAAAACACGCCATTTAGAGAAACTGACTGAAAATGACTAAGTTCCTACTTTCTCTAAAAAGCAAAGAATAACAATTTTTCTACTAAGTGCAGTTGTAACAAAAAGACTAACTACGGAGACATTTTCTCTATGAAAAATAACCGAGATTCATATCAGTTCAGGAAACTTGTGCGATAAATTTCATTGCGACATGGATTGTGAGAAATCGTGAGAAAAATATTACTGGATAATAATTTGCGCTAAGGATTAAAATTCAAGTTTAAAGTTTAGGTAAAGTAATTGTAAAATTTTTATTTCCTTGTGAAAATACAAGTTTTTTTTCAATGACTTTCACTCCAATTCTAAAGTTTATAATAATACTAAATTAAAAACAGTAGAGTTACATTATTCATTTTCATTAGATCCTTGTGACTTCTCAAAGTATCCAGCAGATCAAGCTATCCAATCCTAGCGAATTTAAAGCGTTGGTTCTCGATAAAGACTAGATATTTTGAAACTTAAATTAGTATCTTGAAGTGCCGCCGTCTTCTCTACAGCATAGTCTTAATAGTATCAATGTTATGATTTTCAATATCAATACATAGTATAAAATAAAGTCGCTTTCCGCGTCTATACTCTATGTATGCTTAAATCTTTAAAACTACGCAACGGATTTTGATGCGTTTTTTTTAAAGAGGAAGGTTTATAAGTATAATACCTACATGCACAAAATAGTAATAGGTTAGGCGGTACGAAGTTCGCCGGGTCGACTAGTTCAAAATAAAAGGCTACTTAAAGCGTTTACATTTTACACAAAAAAACAAAGAATTTCACCTAATGACTTCAACTCACGTTAAATGAGTCACGGGTATTCCCTAGTGAGAGTTTGTCAACTTCACGTCACAGGTGATTGAACTATTAAAGTTGGGGGTTGCTTAAGTTTGTGACATTAATTAATGGATTTACTAATCTTCAGAGATAAATTTTACTTAGGCACTTACGAATATCCTAAAGTGGTTTATCCGGGCACTTAGAACTATCCGGTATCCGGAATAAATTGTAATTTCGATAAGCGAAATTAATTTTGCAATGCCATTATGATTTTTTTTATAAAGCCCTCTACAAAAATAACATCCAAAAAAAATCACACAACACTTTGTCTATGAGAATAATTAGGTAGGTAGGTACCCTAAAATTATGAATAGGGAAAATTATATTTATTAATAACAAAAAACGTGACAAAATAACATAATTGACTCTACATTATAATGCAAATTTAATACGTTGAAACAAGAACAGAACGTGATGTTTGATAAAATGTAAATTACGTCTTGCTTGAATATTAAACCAATTAAAATGAAAACACAGGGGAAAAGTTAATGTGATTTAATTTAAATCAAAATACACCCTCCAAACATTTTATTTACACTTCCCTTAATTAACGGAATACATGGAAAAGTAATTCATAAGACGCAGGGGTTAATGATCGCACCGTTTTGAATAAGGGATACATTTTACACATTTCAGCGCCCTCCCGTAGCAAGTAGCTGTACCATAAAAATTCAGGAACCCTACGTATCAACAGTAACAATCAATAACACATTCGGTACGTTGTTTAAACGTGAAAAAATAGTAGGAAGTATTGAAATATTTTAAATATTAAAATAACAATTTACTATGGTGTTTTGTTTAACAAAATTATGTGCGCGTTCCGAGCGCTCCAAGCGGCGAGTAGCAGAACCGAAATTAGAAAGTTTCTAAGCACGACTTCGTTTACCTTCCTCGATTGTTTGAGCTTTACTTACTGTATGGTTCAGTTGCGTAAGAAAGTGGCTCACTCACAACTTTTTTAAAATATGATTAATGTAAAGGCGAATGAAAGGAAATTTTCTACTACCTACTTTAAAAGAAATGGAGAGAAAAACGATAGTTAAAAATAATTTTTTTTTAAGACTATTGTACCTACGACATTTTTGCTTAAAAAGTATTTTTTGCTAAACTTTACAAGCTCTGTGACCGTGACCATTATGTGTTTTATTCTATCCATCACAAGGTTACATCTACTCTTGATGTACAATTTGTGAAGGTCTATAAAAAAAGGTTTTCCAAGTTCAGTTTTTTTCAAACTTTTCTTTGTTATCTTAATAAATTTAACCACTTTATATTTAAGTACATCCCTCTATGTGATATTTTCTTGTATTATATAATATACTGTCTGTTCACTGACACTATAACAAGTAAAAGCCCGCTGTCTTACTGGCAAGAATCGCTTTGCTTTGCTTGCAAGTTAGCTTTAACTAATTTTGCACCTAGCAGCGTCTACCATTTCTTGGGTTGCCTGGAGGAAATCGCTTTTAGCGATAAGGCCGCCCAGTGCATGCAAATTCAATTAGTCTGCACCTTTATTTAAGAATGTACTTTTGTATCTTACTTTGTTTGGACTAGAGTGTTTCTATTCTATTCTATTTCTTTCTTGTCTAAACTAACTTTTAGTTTTTATTTAATATTACCAACCTTACAATAAAGAAGCTTAAAAGGGGCTTTATTAGACAATCAAAAATAAAAGTTACTACAATATCTAAACCAGATGACTGATTTATGGAAAATGTAACTTAACACTTAACGGTGGATAGTTTATGTTGATTAAAGTAAGGTGGGCGTTGTATTTTTAGAAGTTCAACGTACTTTCTACGTCTACGTCTTTTCTCATTAAAGGGCATTATTTTGTTTTCGAATACTTTCGAAATAAACCCACCTTCACCAACCCACACTTGAAAAAACCATAATAATAAAAAATATTTAAAAATAACTTTACTGCTAATTAAAATAGGAATTAGAAGTTTACAGCTCAAATAGAAAATCTCTCGGTTTTTAGGATATAGATAGGTAGGTAGACAAAAGCGTAAAAATTGTATCACTGTTCTCAGAGATTTTCTGGCGAAAACTTATTAGATGCAGTTTGATTTTCCAGTATTTATGAAATAGTGTGGGAATTTCAACATTAGTTTCTATAACATAAGATAAGATAAGAGATAAGAGAATTCTTTATTGCAATCAAAATAAAACATAGAATAAGTACATAAAACAAGTTACAAATATCAATGCAAATGGCGGCCTTATCACTAAAAGCGATTTCTTCCAGGCAACCAATGAGGAGATAAATACAATTTAGTAGAAGGATGTGATGCTTAGAGAAAAAACTGAAATTATATATATAAACAACTAAAACTAAGAAAGTAAGTACTTATAAGTACTAAATAATCTAAACTTACCTAATACATATTCTAAATCCTAATACATAAACATACATATATTAATAATAATTATGATACACCTACATATACATAGAAAATATTGTATATTTACCTAACTAATACACACAGTGAAATAAGAAACAGACAGTGGACGGGTGGGTGAAGAGGGGGAAATCTTATAGAGACAGGAAATGTGTTTTGACCGCTTTTTTAAACGCCTCAGGTGAACTCAATTGCCGTATTGGCATTGGTAGCGAATTCCACAACTCAACTGATTTAACAGTAAATGAGTTGTGGAAGAACTGGTGGAGTGCGGAGGGCATCTCAGTGTGAGGCTATACTGCAATCGCAGAGAGCGAGTATGCGGAGTAAGCGTTAGCCAGCTAAAACGATCTTTGAGATAAGAAGGGGCGGAAGGGTTGAACAGCACAGTATGAAGAAGGGAGAGCATATGAGCATTCCGACGAAGACGAATAGGAAGCCACTTGAGCTGGGCACGAAATTCGGACACATGATCGAATTTACGAAGGCCGAAGATGAACCTTATACAGACGTTTTGAAGACGCTCAAGTTCGTACATAATAGTTTTGTTAAATGGAAGCTTAAGAAGTCCATAGTTTATTTCGTATACAACTTCATAATAAAAATAGAATTGCTTACAATAAAGATTTAGAATACGTTTGATGTCTAACTGATGTTTATTTAATGTCATCATAAGATAAAGTAAACAGGAAACGTTGGGTTCACGATGCGTTATTATAACTGTGTTACCATCATCTTGTAATAGAGTTGCGGTTCAGTTCTTGGATAATTCAGTCGTTAACTTCCCTCATCAAACTAAACATGCAAAAATACTAATCAAATCAAGGTGTACATTGTTCATGTCTGTCGCGTAATCGCAGTTTGCAGTGCTCTAATGAAAAAGTTTTAATTTAATACCTTCCAAAAAACCTAGTGAATTTTGTAACTGACTGTAAAATATTATTGCATAAAAAAAAGGATTAACCGAAACAGATAACGAACTTTAAAATGAAAAGGTGTTAATAATTTCTATCATCGCCCCAAGTAAACATTGTCAAAGATAAACACAGACATGTTTAGAACATAAAACGTATTCCCCGAAACACAGACTGTGCTTGATAGCAACACTTCAGATAGGGTAGCTGTAACTTAAACAAACAGCGGTTTTTAGGAAGCAATCAAAAAAGAAGAATAAACAAAAATTTTTGTCAAACATATGGCTGCATATGGATCTCTTTGAGATACCTTTCTATTTACAATAAGGATTTTCAAACGGTAGAAAAGTATTACGTTCTGCAGTAGACGACAGAGATGATGAAATATAATAGATCCCTCGTATATTAAAATTATTGGAAGATTTAAAAGTTTCGATTTCGTAGCTTTTACTGACTTATCAACAAGATCTTGATAAAATTGAAGTTTTAAATTGAATTTCACATACCGAAATACTTTTAAGAATTAACAATTCTTTCGAACCCAGATTAACTTGGTAAAGCAGATAATACGTCCCAAGCTGCAAAGTTCATTTAAAGCGAACATCTCCGAAGCGATATCCAGAACGAAATAATCAAGTTTTGAACCCAGAAACTTTGGCTAGACTAGAACACTCATTTAAACTCATGTTCCCGAAAGTTCAGATGTTAACAACAACAGCTCACTAGTTAGCGCAACTTGGGCGAGGCGGTTAAATTTATTTGCCAGTTTCTGGCCAACGATTCTGGTCATTAGATTACCACTTTGGTTGTGGTTCCGTCTTATAAAATGGGAATCTAAAGTTACCACTTTGGTTTTGTTCTTGCATTATTTACTAAAAGTATATATGGTTTTTTTTTTCAATTTAGCAAAGTGTCCAAATCTGCAGTTATGGAGACGAGAATGATGGCAAAATAACAGCCAATTTTTAATACTGTTTTTTTTACTATTTAGAAATTTATGGAATAAGGATAGATTTATTTTACAAGAATTATGGAGTTAATAAAAATATAAAAAAAGAGATCTAATGTGTAATTTTCATGAGGCTGGGGTATTTAAGTAAAAAAGCAAAAAAAAAAAAATTATTTGCAACTGCTAAAAATATAATAAAAACATACATGTTTTACAAGGAATCAAGCTCTGAAACTTATTGATAACGAAGATAGCCGCGTCCTAATGAAGAGTGCTGAATTTAGACCGCGGACTGAGCTGACTGGGATTTGGTGAATCGCTTCATTTAGATCTATAGTTGAGATAAATTGTTTTTTTGGGAAAACGTTTTCTTTTACATTAGTGTTTAAAATCGTTTTATAAAACCTATTATAATATAATTTACTATTCGTGCATACAAAATCCTAAATCAAGCACGTGCAACAAAATTTTAAACTTTCTGCCTATTAGATTTTTTTGAATGAAATAAAGATCATGATTGTTTTCTTGTTCCTAATTCACAGTTCATTCACTTCGAGCTTAACATAGTCATAAATCAGTTACTTTAAAAGGAAAACATCGTAATACTTTTACTATAGTTAACGATTATCAAAACAAAAACATCCCCAACATTTAGCCGATTGAAAAAAAATCTTCTTCCCAGCCATATCTCATTTGAAATGCCTAGTGGCAACTTCCGTCCTTTTCTAAAAATACCACGTTTCACACTGAGGAGCCATGGATCCCGTTATGTTACTAAATGCATCGGCTCAAAAGCTTTTAAGCGGATTTTGAGTTTTTTACATAATTTGCTTGCGAATTGGATTTGAGTTTTGTGTTTGTTAATCTTTTTAGAAATTGTTCTTTATTAATTTATTTACTACTAGCTGTTCCAGCGAACTTCGTATCGCGCCATACAATTTTCATGGGAAAAAGAAATGTTACTTTTACTAACTGCCTCTAATTTTTTCCATATTTTCTCACTTTTTAAATCTTTTCTGGACTACTACTAACATTTTAAAACTAAAATCAGCTAAATCGGCCCGGCCGTTTTGGATTTTCAGCGAGACTAACGAACCACGATACATTTTTATAAATATAGTAGATATATGGATAACCAACAGATATTAATTTCATACATTATCACATCTATATATATAAAACTCAAAGGTGACTGACTGACTGACTGACTGACTGACTGACTGACATAGTGATCTATCAACGCACAGCCCAAACCACTCGACGGATTGAGCTGAAATTTAGCATGCAGGTAGATGTTATGACGTAGGCATCCGCTAAGAAAGGAATTCCCGAAATTCCCTCAGGAACGGGAATTACGGGACTTTTTAGTTAGTATGAAAAATCGACATTATTGAGTCTATCGACTTGAAATTTGGTGTACAGGTTCCTCAGTGAATGAAAGAGTGTTGAAAGAAAGGAATTCACAAAATTCCCACGGGAACGGGAATTACGGGACTTTTTTAGTAAGAATGAAAAATCGACATCCTTGAATGTATCGTCGTGAAAATTGGTGTACAGGTTCCTCAGTAAATTTAGGAATGTTGAAAGAAAATAATTTACAAAATTCCCACGGGAACGGGAATAACGGGACTTTTTTGTGAGAATGGAAAATCGACTTCCTTGCGTGTATCGACGTGAAATTTGTGTACAGGTTCCTCAGTGGATGAAAGGGTTTTGAAGAAAAGAATTAACTAAGTATATTCCCATGGGAATGGGGATTACCGGAATAATTATTTACTATGAAAAATAGATTTCCTTGAGTATGTCAACGTGAAATTTGGTCTAGAATAGTGTCTCTGTGGATTTAGGGGTCTTGGAAGAAAGAAAAATACTAAATTCCCACGGGAACGTAAAACGGGACTCTTTAGTTAGTATTAAAACAATGTATATATATTTCTTTATTTCGACGTAAAAATAGGAAAACGGGTTCTTCAGTGGGTGTAATTAGATTCAGAGTTATATTAAGAAAAGATTAACCAAAATTCACATGGTAACGGAACATTCCCAAAAACATAAGCGCCTAAAAAATCTTCAACTTTTTTTACTCGAGTAGGTACTTACATATATTAGATATGTAGGTATGTATATCAATCTACTTTTACCCATCCAGCTAATAGAAATGTTAGAAGTTTCAGTGTCTGAATGGTGGAGTGTAGAAAGGAATTTCTGGAGTTGCCGTTGTTTTTAGGGGGTATGGGTGCGATCAGAAATGATGTCACCAAAATCCTGAGTCGTAAATCAACCACTGATTAACGATTTAAATGAAAAAGCGCGTGCGAAGCTGCGGGCAAAAGCTAGTTTTCTATTTAATTTTGATATTGATTAGAAATTTGTTATGTAAGTACATTTTGCAAAAAAGAAAAACGAAGTTTGTATCTCTGATGTAGTTAACTTAAATATTATTGACATAAAATGTGTTAAAGTAAATAATATTTTTTTCATATATTTATTTATTCATTAACAATTTTAACATTGTGTTTGAAATTGACATCTTAAATACTAATCTCTACAACTAGCATGCAGTTGACTATTTACATAATAATTTTGTAAGAAAAAACATCATTAAAATTAAAATTAAAATAATTCACATTCCTATGTCAAAAATCGTCATAATCATACATACACTTGTCTAATAAATATTTTTTTAGTTTATTTTTGAAACTGCTGTGGGTAATAAGAAGCTTGAGATCTGTGGGCAATTTGTTAAAAAATATGCGAGCTTGATATCGCGCTGAGTGCGCCACAACCTGTAACGTAGCCCTATAGTCGGACTTAATGTCTTTCCTCCTAGAACTTTCTCTAATCTCTCTATCTTCTTTGCTTTCAAAGTTGTGTAAATGTTTAGCTAGACTGGTTAAAAGTACCAAAACGTAAAGACTGGGTACAGTTAATATTTTGAGTCGCTTAAAGTGAGGCTTGCACGAATCATCCTGTCGTATGCGTGATATGGTACGAATTGCTCTCTTTTGTAAGATAAATGCTTTTTCAGTGTTATACGCGTAGCTATTGCCCCAGAACTTAATGCTGTAACGTAATTTTGATTCAACAAGCGCATAGTACACCATTACAAGCTGTGTCTCGTTGACTTCATCTCGTAAACTTCTAAGGGCATAGCACGCTGAGCTTATGCCACTTTCTATATTCTCTAATTCTTTTTTCCAGTTAAGAAGTGAGTCTATATAAACTCCTAGAAACTTAACGTTTTCATTTAATTCGACATGCTCTCCATTAACCTTAACATTCAGCTTATCATTTTTTCGAGTAGTGGTTTTAAAGAGCAAAACACTTGTCTTACCAACATTAATTTTTAGATTATTGAAAGTAAACCAGTTGTAGAAAACTTTTAGTATTTCATTGATTTTATATTCTAGTGTTTTTGAGTCATTGCTGGAAATCACAGCATTGGTGTCATCTGCATATGTCACCAAGCTGGCATCTGATATGTTATTTGTGACATATTTTATTAAGTCATTAGTAAAAATTATGAAAAAAATTGGTCCCAAAACAGAACCTTGAGGTACACCTCTGGTAATAGACACTTGTTTTGAATTATATGTTATTGCGTTTCCGTCTTTACCAATATTTGATACTTCTACAAACTGTTTTCTGTTGCTTAAATATGACACTAATAAATCCAGTATTCTACCCCTGACTCCATAGTGTTCAAGCTTGTCGATTAAAATAGTATGGTCAACGTAATCAAATGCAGAACTGAGATCCAAAAAAATGCCTGCTACTTTAAGTTTTTCATTCATTTTCTGAACCACATCATCTACCAAAGCATCTATAGCATCTGTAGTACCTATTCCCAGTCGATATCCAAATTGTCTATCACTCAAAATATTGTTAATATTTAGATATGATACTAATCTACTCTTAATAAGTTTTTCAAATATTTTTGATAGTGTTGGTAATAGAGAAATGGGCCTATATTTTAGAGGGTCAGATTTTGAACCTTTTTTGTGTACTGGCAAAACTCGAGCAATTTTCATTTGCTCTGGAAAAATACCTAACTTTATACATTCGTTAAACAAATGGGTCAGAGGATCTGCTAAAATATCAATATTTCTTTTGATTGTTGTAATTGGTATACCGTCATATCCACTAGAGGGTTTGTTAGTTAATAATTTACTAATTTAGTAATTTCGGTTGGATTTGTTAAATGACAATCCATTTCCCTATTATCTGTGACTCTCGGGATATTTGTTTTAAGAGCATCCAAAGCCTCAGTATTTGCTCCATCTGATAATGTAGTTCCAAAATTAAATTGTTCACCAAAAACATCTGCAATTTCTTGTGGCTTGCTGACTATTTTATTATTTATTTTCAATAGTAGGTTATCCTTAAGACTTTTAGTTTTCTTGTTTCTATGGTTATTGATGCATTTCCAAATAGCTTTTGCTGAATTTTTGGAATTGTCTATCTGTTTTTTTACTGCCAATCGTTTTGCAGTTTTTATTACCTTCCTATATATTCTAATATACTTAGTTCGATAATCCTTAAATGTAGTGTTAATAAAGTTGGTACTATTGCATAAAAACCTTTTCATTATACTGGAAGTTTTTATTCCTTTCGTTATCCATCTTGGCTTTCCAACATTACTTTCTCTAACTCTAAGTTTTTGTTTTGGAAAGCTATCTTTAAATATTTCATTAAGCTTTGCCATGAATCCATTTACCCCCTTATCACACCAGCTTTCATTTAATATCTGCTGGCGAAAATGGTCATTTTTCCTTTCTGTGAATATTCTCCGTTCTACAGTATATGACGCCATATTAAAAGTTTTTTTTGCGTTCTCTATTGAAAGATTGCAGATGAGCCCAGCATGCCCATCTGACAATCCGTTGTGATCCACTATACATTTAACTATACTGTCTTCAGGCACGTTGGTAAGAAAATTATCCAGACATGAATAAGAATCCCGACGTATAAATGTATCAACATCTACTAGGTTTCTAAAATTATAACACTTTAAAAGGGCTAAAAAGTCATTTCTCTTTGCGTTATCATCGTTCATGTTGATATTGAAATCCCCACAGATAAGACAATTTTTATTAAAATAATGTTCTAAAAGGATTTCTAGTAATAAGTACTTACTAGGAGATAACGGTGTCAAAAGGCAAGGCAAGTAATTACATTCCATGTTTATTATTAATATGTACTCGGATAACAAGTGTTTGTTTGTTTGTTTGTTCAATAACGATATCTTTCGACGCAAAGCGATTATGTTTGCGCAGCAGATTATGTGTGGTTTGGTGGGTGAGAGTCTATCTCTAGACAATAATACGATTTTAACCAAATAAACTGTTTCTTGTTGGGATATCACTAATTTAAACCAAACACTACTTGAAGATTTACTTCATCACGCTTATGTTTATTTGATTAAATAAAGCATTAACTTAAATGCATTTTAAAAAGGACCCAAAAAAAAAAAACCGATATTTTCGCTACTCGACCACAGATGGCGCTAGCAGTCGTTGTTATGGCCTTGTTATACAACACAAGAAGCTTATAGCTTTCGTTTGAAAGTAAAATTATTATTAATGTCTAGCATCAGAACATGTCTATTTTAAAGAAAAAATGCAAAATAAATTTTCTATACAAAAATTGCGCTTTAAAAAAATTTTAGCCTTATTTTTCCACTTTCAACTGAATAAATGTAATTTCTAAGCATTCTCAAAATACACAGGTCACGTAGGACGCTCGGACGACATAATAAAATCAACTGAAACGTAGCTCTCCCGTCCAACCAGTTGGAAGAAGTGCCTAACTAAAAAAATAAAATAAAAAGAAAAGATTTTTTTAAAGGAAACGAAATTTCATACCGCAGTCACGTAGCTCTAATTCGGTTTGCCTCGGCTTTTGAGTTCACTTTCTAAAAATGTCCCTAAGAGCAAAGCAGAACGAGAAATAAAATATTATCTACAGTACAGAGTGTAAGTAAAGTAGATACGAGAAATCCTCTTAAAGATCGCCTTTCCTTTCAAGAGTCGCTAAAAGGATTTCAGTGCGAATGAATCCTGATGGATTATTTTAGCTAAAGATTCTGGCAACTGAGCAACGATCGTTTAAAATAAGAAAAAGTTGCAGAGACTTAATAACATAATACTAATCTCAACATGAAAGAAAATATAATTTTTATAAAACACCTCTTCGCCGGCAAACTTTTAAACGCTTATTTAGCAAAAATGACAATGGGTCTAGAAAAGTTTTATTAAGCTCCCAAGGATCTTGAAAACTTTTTCGTTTCAGAATTTCTTTCACACCTCCATTTTGAGACAGCGACTTTATCAAATTAGTTTCGGAGATTTCGTTTCAAACCGAATAAGTTATAGGGAATCCAATTTTCAATTGCAACTCTTGTGTGGTCAACGAGTTTCTGGAATTTAATGACGGTTATGGCCTACTAATTGACATTTTGGACATGGCAAGCGTTGTGTATTACAAATTAAATGGCCCACCCTATTTATCGGACGATGGATTAATGGGAAAATTTATGGCTAGGAAGCGGTATGCGGGCTCGTGTGAAATCTCTTGACACGCCGAGAAATTGGGCTTTTGAAATTTTAAAATGGGGAGATGAATTTTTCATCACAACGCCTTCACGGTCAATTTATACGTTGGTAGCTCTCATTACAAACTGTTACGTAAGAGATAGTTTTTTATTTCTCAGGGATCACATCTCGGGCCCCTGTTATTACTTTTCGATTACTCCATAAGACGTTTGACTTAGACTTTTAAAATGCTTTTTATAAAGTGAATCTTTATAGTTTCAAAACATCCGAATTTTCAAGATACAATTTCTTCTCTTGTGATTACTTTCTGTCACTAAAATAAATTCTAACAATGTACAAAAATAAGCTGACAAAACTGTGACAAAATTGTCGTTTCATTAGTAATGGCGTGGGACCATAGTTCATTTTCAACAATGCGATGGGCGTTTAACATGTCTTTAGTTTTTCTTTCCACAATGATTCACACTTTGTTTTCGTAGCGAGAAATTGATTGAAGCGTTTGTTTGGAGTTTCTTTTTTATTACAGTTTTATTTGGGTTAGCGTGTCTTGTTCTCTCTATTTGTGAATAGTGGTTTAATTGTTTTTCTTCCGAGTGTTACACCAAAACGTACTTCAGTTTTTTTCTACTTCAACGATTTGACACGTTATTTTGAGTGCTTTCACTCTTGAACTATACGAGATATTTGCCTGCAGCCTTATGTTGTTCGTTTTTTCTTATTTCTCTCTCTTTGTGGATTAGATTTTTAATGAGAAATTCATAGGTACTTATTGTTTGCATAAAATAAATAAATCTCTGGTTTAATAGAGTTATTATCAACAGCTGTAACAATACAGTTTATGTTACCCTAGATACAGGTTCTTCCTAGTTAGGGGCTCTGAGTGTGATGTGTTATTATTATTATTTATTATTATTATGTTATTCATTTTCTTATCTGTAATTTATGGGCTTGAGTTGAGAGTTATTATTGCAATAACGAAGTTGGGTCCGAATAAATCATTTCCGCAGATAACCTACATTTGTCTTACTAAGAAAGCGTATTATGAATTGATACATCACTTACCTAAGACTACCAATATGAAACACAAACTAATGTACAAGATCATCAGGAATCTTTGGTAACTAATAAACTAAGAATATCACAATAATAGAATCTGACAATCATCTAAATTGTCGCACTTGTTCAATATCACAGTTCACATCGCTAGCTACGGCTCCGTCACATGATACCAGCACTAACAACATTTCGGGCACATTATTTTTTGTAGCTCCGACTGCATTCGGGCTACAATACAACTTTTTTTCTCTCTCCCCAACTTTAACTTTCGGTCATCGTGAGTGATCCGTCACTTGGGTATTTTCGTTCACAATTACACTTTCCATCACTGTTTTCAAACGATATCACTGGTGCAATCCAAGTTTTGTGCTTTCGACTTTTTAACTTATCAATTTTACTTGAATACGATAGTTAATTCGGGAGCAAACCGCGTACGTCCTTTCCATACCACGGCTGCGATGCAACTGGCATGAAGTTGGCGGGGGAAGGTGAGGAATGCGCGGCGCAGGCCGCTCGCCCGACCGGCTCGCGCTACCCGGCTAGATGCGAGAGTCCCACTCGATAAGCAATCCAAATTCTACTGGGGACTCTCGAAAGATGTCGGTTCACATAACCAGCTAGATAGTCTTGCATTGTCAGTGACTCGGCCCTCGGTCTCGAGAGCTTTTTCGTCGTGGATTTAATAAACACACCGACTCTCTTCTCTTTCAACGTGTTTATGAATAACCTTCTCTCTCGCAAGGGAGCGCGACCGGAGCAAAAACTACAGGTAGAGAATGTTAGAGCGAAGTAGAGTATTGGCTGGATTTGGGAATTTAAAATTCGTGCATTCCTGATCCCGATATCGTATGCGCTTCACGATTTCCAATTAACGTATTTCGTTCGGAGCGCAAATGCAAATATTTATGCGATGCTTACTTAAAATGCAAATAAAATTTTGATTTTGAGTGCGATTCGATGCGGTGCGGCCGCTCGGTGAATTTCGATTAAGCTAACGGTATACAGGTACGATGAGATCAACTCGATTCAAGGAATCGGCCATTTCTGCATCGAAGCTGTAAAGATGCCTTATCCGAGTTTAATATCTTCGGTTATACGAGCCAACTTTAAATATCCTTCGGTATAGCCTAATGTGTAAGGTTTAATGTTTCTGGAAACTTTATATCCAAATGAAAATTAGTCTCGACTGTTTTTATGTACATTCTTCTGAGTTTATTGTATATTTTATTTTATGAGACAACGACTTCGCATCTCGGTTTAAAAGTTACATTTATTACACGAGTGCTCAAATAATAAACTTCATGTTTTTCTTCTTTTCTAAAAGCTGATTCCATTGCATCAACGCCCAAACATTTCGATGCCACAACCTTGTAACGATTACAAACAATGCATAGCTTTTTTTCTATTAATATGCTAATTTCATTTATAACAATAGGTCAAAAAAAGCTGTTAATCATCGCCTACCTGCAGTAGATGGGTATCGTCATCGATTAACGTTCACGAATGAAGATAAAAATTGTTTGAGTCATAAGATTGAATTGACTGACTGACAGTCTGACCTTAATGCAAGGTAGGACGTAACAATCGAAGGATAGATGGTCATCGTGACTAATGGATATCTAGATAAATGTTCTACACAAATCTGCATTCAAACAAATCTGTGCTCTACAATCTTAATCATCATACGGCATCCCACTAGCACCCGGGTTCGATTCTCGGCAAGGCGAACATTGTGATGAATATCGATGTTTGTTTCTGGTCTGGGTTTAATGTTCGTCTCTGTATATAATACATTTCGAGCACCCTAGATACAAGTTCTTCCTAGTTAGGGGCTCTGAGTGTGTTGCGTTATAATTATATATTATCTTCTCCCGTAAGTGTCGTATAAGGGAATTTCCGAAGTATGGCCAGCAGCAAGCGTGGTGATTATGCCCCACATGGTTTGTCAATGTGGTCATCTCTGGGGAAGGCCTGTGTCCAGAAGTAAACGTCTTATAGGCTGCAATGATGATGAAACCACAAAAGGAACTGCGAACTTTATCCTGCAGAGACTTCTACACAGCACTGTAAAAGTAATCTACAAACTATTAAGGGCAGCCATTTCGTGGTTAAAGCTCTATGTGGCTGTCTGGTGGTAACTTAAATTGCGTGCGGTGTGGTGGTAAACCGGCTCTATTGTACTATTTGCATTTGTTATTTTAATTTTAACCCGTGTTGCGACAGAGGAGGCGTCATGGCATGATTTTGTCCATTGAGATTTTTGATTTGTAATTTACTAATGTTTTTAGGATTTTTAGACTGAGACACTTGAAAGTCATGTTTGTAGTGTGTATATCACATGGTAGGTTAAGGTTAAGGTTTCAAGTTTTCAGGAGGATTCCTGAAAACTTGAAACCTTAACGAAAAAGACTGTTCAGCTAAGTAATTCGAAGTTCTACATGAGAACAGAAAATAAATTAAGTATTATGTTAATAATAGTTCTTGCAGAAATTTAAGCAACTAAAATATTATTAATGACTGTTACGTGGCTCAGTTGGCAGTGATGTGGACTTAGTAAACGTGTGCACCCGGGTTCGATTTCCGGGCGGGGCAAATATTGATATGATGAGTATCGATGTTTGTTTCTGGTCTGGGTGTGATGTTCGTCTCTGTGTGTGTTTCGGGCACCCTAGATACAGGTTCTTCCTAGTTAGGGGCTCTGAGTGTGATGTGTTATTGTTATTGTTGTTATTAAAGCTAGGTTATATATCTGTTTTATTTTCTATTATCTTTAGTCGGCGGTGAATAAAATTTATCGCCTCTCAAAAACAAAGATATCAACTGACACAAAACATCCGAGCTCACAATAAATGGTTTTAAAATTATCTTGATCGTTTTTTGTTTTTAGGTTTTTTTTTTTATTAAAAAAGCTGTCCTTTAGTTGACCGTTTTTTCGGCCATTATACATCCCGACGAGGGTGGTTTGATCCGAATCCCAAATTTAAAAGAATGTGTTTTGGATATTTTTGGTTAATTGGGAACAGGTCGTAAATGTAGACGTAAAATAAAAGAAATGTTTTTTTTTTTTCAAGGACATTCTTTGGGTTGGCTTAATAGATTTGCGTAAAGTATTCCTATAAAAACTATATATTAGTATCAAGCTATATGAAATCATAAGCCCTGGTTTTATTTGCATATTTTTTTTTTTATCCAGACAGAGAGCCAAAAAAAAAAAGTCAAGCAAGATCAAATCAAACCATTACTTCTATTTTGTAGTTAACAATGTAACAAACTTTAACCAAAACTAAATACATTTAAATTTATTAAAAAAAAGAATGCCCCGCCCGGTAATCGAATACGGTACGCTAGGATCACGACCGCAGCCCCCTGCGCCATCGAAGCGTTAAATTCGGTTTGCTACACATGCTACCATAAAAAAACCTTCTCAATACCACATTCTAAAATCATTAGGGCAACTACTGGATGGAAGTGGTGGAAGAACGATCAGTAGTTTAAAAAACATTTAAATTACCTTGATATTATTTATGTTGTGTTTTCTAAAGAAGAAAACATTTTGTAGAGCATAAACTAAGTATACCATCGAAATAAGTACATGTACAAACAATACAGTCACGGACTCTTTCAGCGTAACACTTCCGCTTTTTTATGTATTGCAAAAAAACTTCTGTTCTCTTGGGTATTACAGTCCGTTCAGTTCAAATCAGTGTCATATTTCTATCTATATTGATTAAAATAATTGTCTTCTTTTTACTTATGTATAAAAAAACAGGTTACCTGGAAGAAATAGCTTAAAGCGATAAGGTCGTCTTTTGTCAACTTACTGTATTAATGTTCTTGTTTTTTATGTTTTTTGTGCAATAAAGATATCATTCATTCATTCATTCTATTGCGCACAAGACCATATACAAGTGTTACGCTGAACGAGTGAGTGACTGTACCTGCATCTTCAACTTAATCGTATCATTTCTATCAATAGGAAAGCACAATGATATTTGATGACTCTAGTAAAGTGTCAAACCGACCAAATTAAAATGAACTAAAGTACGATACGATCTATATGTAATTGAGACGAGCCTTGTAACCCGCAATGTAGTGGGAGATCGGACGGATAGGAGCGTGTGTTCCCGAGATATTTATCAAGGGACAGTCATACAAACACTTTGTATATTTGTATGTTAAGGTTAACGCAAGCAAAGCAAGCTTTTACACTATCTGATTCAATTGTACTAGTTTTTACCACATAGAAGTAAACTAACTTAGATCCTTTTTTGCAACGCGGAGAGGTTTTTTTTTTGTTAATTTCAAATCAGATTTCTGAAATAAAATTATAAGTACTTACCTAAATTGTGCTCTTCTTAAATTCTCACTATTAAAAAACAGTGTTTACAGAACTGTGGTCCTTCCTTTTATCTATTTTTTTGTGGTTATATAAAACTGACTAACTCTAGAAATCTAGAAAACAATTTACAATCTGTTATTATAAAATAACTTTATTTCAACAATATCCGTGTATAATTTCTGCATAAAAAAATGTATTTTAATCATCTTTCGTAATTCCATTGTTGTGTGCCAGTATCGAATCGCGATCATCCAACCAAAAAACTAGATTTTAAATAAGGAATTGATATTCTTAAAACGCGGAAACGTATTATAATTTAGTAAGGCCCAGCGCACATCGGTCACTGGCGAAGCGTGGAGAAGTTTGTCTGCTCCGTTGCTCAGTTCAGTTGGCACTTGCAGTGATGTAGACTGAGAGACGCGGGTGTACCGGGTTCCATTCCCGGCGGCCGGCGGGGGCGAATGATGATTTATGATGAGTATTGATTTTTTTTCCGTCTGGGATGTTCGTCTCTGTGTATGTTCTGGGAAAAGTAGATACAGGTTCTTCCTAGTTAGGGGCTCTGAGTGTGTTGCGTTATTATTTTTAATAAAGATACCCAGAGAATAAACATTTCAAATTCTATGAGAAATCGCGTTCCGTTTAAATTGTTGCTGTTCTTCGCTGCAGCTCGCTAGATGTGCGCCGGGCCTAGCAGACAGGAAGTTGGATGGATGAAATTCTATTTCCAATTGTAAAGTAGCGTTTCGTCATGGAAAACGGTAATAGTAAGAGGTAACAGATATTTTATAAGAAAATATTATTGTACTTGTAGGTATTTTTTATCTTGCGTTTAAAAATTATGTGTACGAAAATTATTAATCACAGTTTAGCCCTAAGTAATGAGACAGAACCTATATAATTATCTAAACATAAAAATACACCCAGACTGATTACTAAAGTTTTATGACAATTCGCCATTTACCTTCGAAACATTAAATATCTGAGAAACGTAAAGAAAAAAAATATTAATTCACCATACTAACGTTGAACTCTTAAATATGACGTCATAAAATCTTATTAGTGAAAGCCTTTACTACATAGTATAAATAAAAAGACGCATTTTGTTTTTGCACTGTATTGTCTGCAAAAAATCTTTTACACCACGCAACGGATTTTTATGCTGTTTTCACCGTCAGCTAATTGTTTTTGGAAAATTTATTCATATAAAATAACTAACCCGTACAAAGCCGGGGCATGTCGGTGGTTATAGACGATTCAAAAATTATTTTTAACGACTTACCTATAAAAAAAAAGAACAATGCTAGCCAGGTAAAGAGAGAAAGAGACGGCCATCCAACGGAATTGAATATCCGAAACGATTGGTAAAATTTAAAACGCGTAGAATTACTCTTTGTTCCGCTCAGATTGTCTATCTATTCATGTATTGTAAGAACTTAGTTAATTTATATGATAGTGGGAAGAAAAAGTAGAAAGCCTTACATTGAAAAGTGTATCAAATACAAGTTGTCCAAAAGAAATTGATATAGAATAAACGAACACTCTTTTCGAAGATATAACTAAGAAACATTGTGGCTTGAAAGGTGAAATTTCCAAGGAAAGTTTTCTCATCTAAAGAACGTTTTGAGAAAACATCCTAGCGAAGAACTCAACAGGAAGTCATCAGGAAAAAATGTTTAATGATTAATTATGTTATTACTAGAGGCTGCCCCGCGGTATTTCCCGCGCAGATTTCTCATAAACACAAAAATCCCGTTTTCTTCCGTTCCCGTGGGAATTTCAGGAAATCCTTTCTTAGTGCTCACCTACACTCCCTAAGGAACCTACATGCCAAATTTCAGCTTTGTACGCTCAGTAGTTTCGGCTCTGCGTTGTCTGTCAGTCAGTCAGTCAGTCAGTAACGGAAGAGTTTTAAATATATTGATAATTTCATATTTTTGTTACCAAAAAAAAAATCGAACTGATGATGATGATGAATAGTATACTTCTGTACTTAATTACTAAATAATAGCAGAAAATAGCAGTTTTCACTTACATATTGAATCACGTGTTATAAAAAAATCTACCTTATTCGAATTGAACTGTCAATTTTTGTAAGTTGTTCATTACATCAGTCAATATGATTCTTAGTTTACGCCGACAACTGCGGCTTGAGCTAGACGCGAAATAATTTCCAGCTAAAAGAAATACCTAGGATATTATATTTCAATAAGATAAGTTTAACTTTTTTCATTTTCATTCACAAAATACCTATACAGACGTGATTTTAGTTAGGTAGTTATTATTTGCAACACCTGAAATATTGTTTTTTTTTTTCAATCCGTGGTGGTAAGAAGGTTTCTTTCAATATCGTATCGCATCCCATTACCATCTGACTTTTTTTTAAATAAGGATTTCCCGCCTCTTTGAACACTGTAAAGTCGTCCATTGTCGGAAATTGGTCTCTCCCACAGATTGTCACAAGGACAAGCATTGAGAGGAGGTTTTGCCGTACCAACCTACCTAATCGCCACGGTAGGCAGGCGGGTTGGCGATCGCAGTATGGAATTACGAATGAAGTACTTTTACTTTGCTAATTCCTCAGTACTTTAGAATGTTTCTGTTAAATATACTTATATGAAAACCATATTTTCTAATGGCTAGCGAGTTTTGTTACAGAATTCTACCTGCTACATGTTTTTACTGAAATAAAAGCATTACTTACTTTTTGCAGCTCTCGCTGAAACCGAATTTCAAAGATACCTAGTTCAGGTTTAATCAAAGCGGGCAAAAACTAAACTTTTATTTTTTCAACATGGTTATCCAATATTTTTAACACAGACCGCGCATTCAATGAATAAATTTTGGCAGATTTCAATCTTTATATATAAACTAAACATAAAAATAATGAACCTTGTATATTTTAAAGATATCTATGCGTATTTCTATTCAATACAGATATTTTATAACATTATAATCTCTCTTTTGTATTTTAACTGACAATCTACATTATGATAAGATCCATTTATTCCTCTATTCATTTATTTTTACAATTTTGTTTATATGTATTTATTTAGCTTCGCATGATTCTGTTTTTAAGTAGGTAAGTAGTTTATTTGTATGAATAAAACTTTAACGCAGCATTTTTAGGTTAATTTACCGCGTTCACACAGTAAAAACTAATTGGACCACGATATCTCAACGTTAATTACAAATTATAACAAGTTATAATTTTCTAGTTTAAAAAAAATACACCTGCCGAATCAAAATAGGCAGTTAAGCTACCTTAATAACCCAAACCCCTAATTACGCGGCACAGAACGAAAAATGTTGCTGTCTTTTTCTTTTGTTTGGCGTGCGAGTGAGTGGGCCTCGTGGGATGTTCGAAGATTTGAAGATATTGTTCTGCATTACATTACATTATCTTTCACCTATGGTCGGTATACATCTGTTTTATTGAGAAGCAGAGTTAATACATAACAAAAAATAATGAGTTGCGAATTGATTCGTAAATTTTATAAAATTGTGTTGCATTCACTGATTTAATATGCAAGAATGGATGTTAAAAGTTAGTTTCTAAGTACGTACCTACCTAATGAGTTTAAAATAATGTATGCAAGTAACGGAACGTCCCTTGTACAAATCGTGAGATCCAAGATGGCCGCTGCTCACGCAGCGCGCGTAAGTTTCTGACAGCTGCATGCAAATTGCCCGCACAACTTCAAAAAGCGGACATGCCGAGTTTGCCGAGTGCTAATTCATTAAAAAATGATATCTTTTTGCTTCCATTTTATTGTTATTGTCAAGGGAAAGGGACAAGGGTGTTTGTATACAAATTGGGGAGAAGGGATGTTGAATTGTGCGCCACTGTTTGAGCGAAATAACAATTTGTTTTTTGGGTTCTGTAGACACAAATACGGAAGCTACGGAACCCTAAGTTAAGCTTGACTTGACTTGGATTTTTTATTTCAATTTTGTACCTATTTTTTGTGTTTGTTTTTTTTTTGGTCATGCTTGACACAGCAGCTTTGTCTGTCAGACACATGCTATAAAACCCTACAATCGGATTATTTTGAATCTTGACACAAATACATAATATTCAAGCTAATAAGGTACTTTTAGGTTATAAACAATACTCTGCCTCCTTAACATCGCAAAGCTTAACTTCTGAATACTTACCCTGTTATTCATAACAAGTTAAAGAGCATTTTAGTAATTTGACAAATGTCAATTTAGACTGGATGTCACGTATTTACCATACAACAAACCAGAGAAATAGACCTCCAGTAAAGCTCCTTAAATTGTACTGTATCGTTATGAATAAGACGGTTAGTTAATATCCTACTTTACTTACTTACTGTTTAGAATATCATAGTTTCACAAAACAATGTTGCAACTTTGAATGGGCCCTGTTAACTGTGGTAATGTGGAATTATTATCAACTGTTTTTATGGATCAATAAAAAATGTCATCAAGTAATGTGATAAAAATAAACTTTGTCGTTTCTACGTACCTATTTGTTATTAACTTATTAAAGTGGGTCACTTAATCTGCCATTAAGTCGTATTTTTTTTGCCGTGCCGTAAAGGCGTAAAGGTTAATACAGATTTGATAGCCTTGGATGTACTTAAACCACTTTGATGCAAAAAAAAAACAATCATGAACTAGTTTTTATTCGATTGCACACGGTCGTTTTGCTTGAATTATGAAGCGAGATTTTTTGTGCAAAAACATAGATTTATATAGAAGACACCATAAGTCTCCTTACTTATTTAAGAATAAAGGAATTATTTTATTATACCTGGAGAATAGAAAAGAATACAAGGTAAAAGCGACTTCATTTCCAGAAGACAGAAAAAATCGTACGTGGTATTAGAAAAAAATTACATAGTTGCAAAAGTCTATACAGAGTTTGGAAAATTTATGCGCGGTTTTAGTTTTCTGAAAAAAAAAGTTACATAGTTGCAAAAGTCTATACAGAGTTAGGAAAATTAAAGAGTCCAGTGGTCACATTATAGGTATTATATGTTACAGTTGTTTGTGTTATTTGCGTGCGAGCTATTTTAGTCCTACACTTCTATTGAATTTTGCAAATCTTAAATTTATTTCATAAAAAAATTTAGCAGGAACCTCTTAAAATCAGAGTGTCGATACCTGTACAATTCAACTCAAGACACTTGTAAAAATTCGAACTAGAGGCAGAGGCTGCTTCGAAAGATTCCTTGCCAACTCAGCTCCAAAAAAAAAACAAAACTGTCAGAATTCAAGTAGCTTCCTAAAATGCCCCTTTTATTTTATAAAATGTTACTTTCCACAAGCTCTAGAGCGCGGATTCCTCTCTGTTTTATGATTTAAGTATATAGTCGAAGTTTTTGTCCTGAAAAAGTTACATGGAGGAATAAAAAATATCTTTGAATCTGTTATGTTTGTATGGAAAGATGGTGCTGCGATGCGATTCAAACGATACTCATAATAAGCACCTACTGAACACTTATACTTGTCACGATCATGTTGAAATTTGGAGTTTCGAGATTTTCTTTTTGAGTGCAAAACTACAACACCTTGCTTATTTGATGTTTTTGCATTGCATTTCTGTACCTTTCATGCGATCTAACACAATCAATAGAAATTCGTCAATAACTTCGGTTTGCCTTTTTGTAAAAGGAAATAAATTAAAGAAAAACTACGAAGCGCAAACAGACAGTTTTAAAAAGTGATTTTTCTTAAAAAGGATGTCGTCTTAAAGAAAAAAAAAGGAGAAAGACCACTTAGACGTATAAAAAGACTACTTCATTAATGCTGAAAAAGAGCGATGGGGCTTGATTGCTTCAGTTCTGAATGTTTCATTTGAGACAATAAGCGGGAAAATGTTTGAGACGAAAAAAAAAAAACTTGACAATCACGACTTTGTGAAATGAAGCCAGAAATATGGCTGAAGTGTTTTAAAGAGTGGCCTACTTAGCGCTTATTTTATTTCAAGGTATCAAATCAAGTAGCAAATTAGGTAGACATTTTATTTGCCAATTTTTTTTTTGCAGGTTGGTATTTTGGTACGACATCGTTTGTGACTTTGTGTTTGCTTTTGAGTTACGTTTTTTGGTCATTTCATAAGCTTAATACATTGGAGTCAAATTAAATTACAAACTTGGAAGGGTTAACAACAAGATAAATAATCTCGCCCTACCTATATGACCTTACTAACCCATAACTCGACTCGAAATCTATTACCCTATCCAATACAGATTTTTTTTGGCGCTTACCCCAAAAGTTAACAAAGCATTAAAAACTAGATCCTCTTCGGTTAACTAACCATTGTCTCTTTACCCGTTTAACTTTCCCAAAACTGACCATAAAATTGGCAAAATCGCAATTCATTCCGTAAATATTCCCAGAAAGGGAACAAATACAATTTTTTCTGCGAGCTAAGGTTAATGCGATACGTGTCCGTTTCGCGGTTAACAGTAATATTATAAAAGCAAGCTAAAAGGTTTCTGGTTTTCGTTGTGAAGCTGCATTTTACTTTTTTAAGCCGCAACGCAACGCAACGGCAAAGCTGCCTGGCATTTTGATACCTCAGTGTGTAGGTACCTTAAAAATATTGCTTTCGGCTTTGCTGGTTTCGTATTTTCATAACTGTAATTTGATTAACAAAAACTACACCACATATAAATAGAGTTCATGAGCAGACCAGTGGTTAAATTACATTATTATCTTCTAAAATCTAGAAATGAATCGCAAAATGTGTTGGTAAGCGCATAACTCAACAACGCCTGGACCAATTTTAGCAATTATTTTCTTGAAATGTTTTTTTTTTTAAAGTCCAATGATGGTTTTCACGGCGAGAAAAAATAATTAATTACCGGGAAAACAACATAGTAATAGGTAAGCGGGGCAAAGTTCGACTAGTTATGTAGATAAAAAGTTTCAGCGTTATGTTTATGGCAAAATTACTTATTTAACTAAGGATAAACCCCGAAAATCCAAAGCTTGTCATATCAGCAAAGTCTTCACGTCTCCGGATACCCATCTAGTATGATATTAGCGTTAATATAATCTCTACAGGTATAATATTAGACGCCGCAAATTTGCGACCGGTATGGCATATGCTTCTCTGCTACCATGCAAGGGTGTGTATGCATTCCTTCGTGAGATGGACTACATTTATGACCATTAAGTTATTTAGGTTTTTTTTTATAATTCTAGGGGCGCTGAGTAACTAGTAGTATGTAGAACTTGTATCTATAGTGCCCGAAACAAATACAAAGAGATACAAAATAACACATCCAGACCCAGGAAACAAATATCGATATCCATCATACATAACAATGTTCGTCCCCGCTGAAAAGCGAACCAGGACCTCAGGCGATACAGTCAACATCACTGACAAGTGAACCACTGAGGTGGTGAAGCGTGTTAACGCATCATACATAACTCTATCATCACATCTATTTTTGTTAATTTATCATCTCTATTAAAATTCAATAAAAAAGTCACAACACATCTTTAAACAACAAAATTATATTTTATTTAGTAGAGTCAGAAATATCACTAGAAAAAGCTTTAAAAACACGAAATAACATCACATCAAAACCATATTTGGACCTTCGTCGTCGGATCACAAAAATATAAACGGATATATTTGGAAAGCTATCTCCGTGGTGGATTCCTCAGTGGTTCAAGGCAGTGGTATGGCGTTAGTACCGTTCTTGCGCTTTACCATTGTTAGCGGGCCAACTCATACGCTGCGTGGATGATCGCAGGAAGTTACACACGGACAGGAAGTTGCTTCTGGAGATTCGTGAGTTCGAAAATCATAAATTCACAAAATGGCAACCATTAAAAATCTCATCCAACAGCGGGGTCTCGTAAAACGTAAACTAACATTATTTGAGAATTTCCTTAAGAATTTCGAGGCTACGATTCCCACTGAAGTTGAAAAAGAGGAGATTAGGCATTGGTATAGTTTATCGCAGTCTTTGATTTCTAAATTCGAGGAAATCCAAGACCAAATAGAGTCCTTAGAGGATGAGGATCAGGTAGATAAAGAGCGAGAGTACTTCCTTAATCGGTTCATGAAGGCCATGGCTCTTGGCAAATATCTAACGAGGGTTATAGAGGTCGAGAAGTTCGAAAATTGTAGCACTAGCTCTAAGCAGGAAGCTGGTGCCGTAGTAGGTGAATTCATAAGCACACAAATAAAACTGCCTACTATTACGCTTCCTTCCTTCGACGGCAGCCTTGATGCTTGGATGAGCTTTAAAGATACTTATCTATCATTGATCCACACTCAGAACTTAAGCGCAATACAAAAATTCCACTACCTGAGAGCAGCACTCACCGGGCAGGCTGCGCAAGTGATCAAATCACTTGAATTCACAGCAGAGAATTACGATTTAGCGTGGGAACTGCTCGAAGGTAGATACCAAAATAAACGCCTTTTGGTGCATAGCCATTTAAAATCTATCTTTAACATGCCAACCATAACTAAAGAAGCCTCAGGGCTACTTAGGAAAGCAATCGACTCTACTAGGAGAAATCTAAGGTCGCTTGAAAACCTAGGCGAGTCGACATCCTCTTGGGATACAATGATTATATTCATTCTAACGTCCAAGCTGGATGCCGATACTGAACGTGAGTGGGAGAAGGAGCGGAGTCAGCTGCAGCAGTCCAGCGAGAGCATCAGTTTGGAGCAGCTGCTTACATTCCTGCGTGATAGAGCAGACCTGCTTGATGTGCTGAAGGCCAGTTCCAATTCGGCAAAAATCTCACATGTAAACATAAACAATGTTCAGGGCCACAATTCTGTTAAAAATCCTAGGCAGGGCTACAATTCCGCTAACAATGAAACACATAGTTATGTCACTGGTATTAATAATAACAACTTGAATTCACAAAATAAAAACAAAACACAAAATGAAAAAAGGTCGTTCAGTTGCGTTATGTGCTCTTCGGAGCATCCGCTGTACACCTGCAATGCTTTTCTTGAATTACCTGTAACAGAAAAGATAGAATTATTAAAGAACAATAATTTATGTCATAATTGCCTACGCTATGGGCACAAAGCAGAGACTTGCTGGTGTGGGCCATGCAAGCGCTGTTTTGCAAAACACAATAGTCTTATACACACAGACACAGAACAAATCACATCACTGCCCCCTATTGCTGAAAGTCAAAGTGCGTCTTTATATACACAGTTTGATGAGATAGTGGAGGTAGGGAATTCGAATTCACCTTATGTTCTGCTTTCTACTGCCTTAGTTGAGGTTAGGGATAGCAACAATAAATATCACACAATCAGAACCATTCTTGATAATGGTAGTCAGACCAGTTTTATAACAGCATCACTTGCCAAAACATTAAACGTCAAGTATTTACAGTCCACTTTGAAGATATCTGGTGTCGGGCACACAGTGACACAAGCTACACAGGCATGCGATGTTGATATAAAATCAAGGGTCAACAATTACACTAGGAGCATACCTTGCTATGTTCTCCCCAAGATAACGTCGGATCTACTCTCATTCAAGCTCCAGCCAAGTTCGATCAATATTCCAGAGCACATAGTGCTGGCAGACCCTGAGTTTCACTCACCACATAATGTTGAGATGCTCATAGGTGCTGAAGTCTTCTGGGAGCTGGTGAGTGAGGGTAAGATGCGCTTACCTTGCGGGCCTTATCTGCAAAACACTAAGCTAGGATGGGTGATTTCTGGATCATTAAATACCAGGAACATCACAAACAAAGAAGCTGTGCTATTAGGTGTTAAGCTTTAACAAATAATCACAAACGCACATAATACACACATTTATCACATTATATTCACATTAAACAGGATTATTTTGGGTAGACTTTTCAATCGTTATTGGCTGAATACATTCAGCTGATTGAAGACGTTTGTCCAGAACATATCACATTTATCATTTCACAAAGTCTTCTTTTGGATAGACTTCTACAGTCGTTATTGGCTGGATTCACACATTAAACAGCTCATTGGAGAAGTTTGTCCAAAACAAGGTCGTTGAGCAGCAAGCTCACAGGCACGGCCAGTGCGCTTTGATTGCACATCAAGGGTAAGGGGAACCCAGTCGACATTCGAAAACGTGGTATATACATATACCTCGATGCGCTTTAGATTCGACATGGTTGTCTGGGCCTCCTTTCTTGTTGTCGTCCAATGCGAGCTGGTTGCCAGAACACATCACATTTATCATTTAACAGGTCTTCTTTTGAATAGACTTCTACAGTCGTTATTGGCTGGATTCACACATTACCCAGCTCATTGGAGAAGTTTGTTCAGAACAAGATCGCTGAGCAGCAAGCTCACGGGCACGGATAGTGCGCTTTGGTTGCACGTCAAGGCTAAGGGCAACCCAGCCGACATTCGAAAACGTGGTATATACATATACCTCGATGCGCTTTAGATTCGACATGGCGGTCTGGGCCTCCTTTCTTGTTGTCGTCCAATGCGAGCTGGTCGCAAGAACATTCACACATAAAAATACAATCATAGACTTACCTGTGCTAAGAACCGGTGCATACACAATCGCTTCTCTTCTTTTAAATCGCTTTAATAGATCGATTGCTTATGTTCGGCGCTTCATATTTAATGTCAGGAACAAGGCTTCTAGAATGTCAGGTCCTCTGACTGCTAAGGAGTTAGATGACGCTACTATTTATCTAGTTTGCTTAGCTCAAAAAGAGTCTTTTGCTAAAGAATCAAATTCGCTTTTATATAAAGCTACGATCTTAGCTTAAATCATCACGAAATATTTCTGGCTTAAATATTTTCCTAAACAATAAAAACGTTTAAGGGTAGGAGGTTAGGAAACTCACATTATATTTAAGATAAAAAAAAAACATCTAGTTTACTGTGCTCTAAACATTAATTCACACAACTGCTTTTAACAGTTCATTTAGAGCTAGGTACCAGTTTATCATCACACAATTACTTACTCGTTTTAAAAAGATTTGTCTCGCGACGCGTGAAACCAATATAAATTTTCTCAGACAGTGGGGACTTTGTGGGTGCGGCTAAGGAAGTATCCTCGTTCTTACAAACAAACAAAGACGGAATGACGGACGATTTAGCTATCATTCACTTTCATTTCACAATATGCGAGCCATTTTGGGAGTTTATGGGAATCGGCTGTAAAGTCCTGCAAACATCATCTGCGCCGCGTTATGGTAAACGCACGCTTTGCCTATGAGGAATTCAACACGGTTTTAGTCCAGATCGAAGGCGTGTTGAACTCCAGACCTCTTACGCCCATGTCAGCAGATCCTGATGACATGCAGCCGCTTACTCCTGCACACTTCCTGATAGGGCGACCCATCACAGCGCCTCCGTCTGCAGACATTACACAGACGCCATGGAATCGACTCCCACGGTATGACCGCATCAAACAAGTCCGTCAACACTTCTGGCAGCGATGGCACAAGGAATACCTCGCTGAGCTACAGACCAGAAATAAATGGAAACTACACAAGGAAGGCCTCTCCGTAAACGAGATGGTCCTACTAAAAGACGACAATTTGCCACCGCTCAAATGGCGGTTAGGCAGAATAATGAACACGTATCCTGGCGCTGACGGCATCTCGAGAGTCGCTGATATTAAGACTTCAGCTGGCATCGTGAGAAGGGCCTTCTCCAGGATATGTCCGTTGCGACTACCGGACCAGGAGAAACTTCAAGAATAAAGGATGGCTCTCTTGGAAGATCCAGAAACTTCCAAGGCGGGCGGTATATGTTAACGCATCATACATAACTCTATCATCACATCTATTTTTGTTAATTTATCATCTCTATTAAAATTCAATAAAAAAGTCACAACACATCTTTAAACAACAAAATTATATTTTATTTAGTAGAGTCAGAAATATCACTAGAAAAAGCTTTAAAAACACGAAATAACATCACATCAAAACCATATTTGATGAGTCGGCCCGCCAACATGGTCGTAAGAGGTCTGGAGTTCAACACGCCTTCGATCTGGACTAAAGTATATGTAAGGTTTCCGGTAGTGTTTCATCCCAATCGTATTAAAGTTACATAGCTTTTAAATTTAGTTAAATAACTAGAGGCTGCCCTGCGGTTTTTCCCGCGCAGATTTCTCATAAACACAAAATTCCCGTTTTTTTTACGTTCCCGTGGGAATTTCGGGAAATCCCTTCTTTGTGCTCACCTACACTCCCCAAGGAACGCACGTGCCAATTTTCAGCTTTCTACGCCCAGTAGTTTCGGCTCTGCGTTGTCTGTCAGTTAGTCAGTCAGTCAGTCAGTAACGGAAGAGTTTTATATATTATATTGATTACATTGCTCTATTTTATAATCAATGTTACTAACTTTACAATCTAATTTCAGTTACGTTACAGAACTACGTCTTAGATTTTTAAACCAAACCATATACAATTAACTTAATCAAAACTAAGTTAAATATTAATCTACCTAACTGCAAATGGTCACGACTTTTGCTAGGCTAGAGTGCGGTGCGCGTGAAACCCATAAGAACCAACCATAGACAGAAAACTTAATCAAAATTGAGTTATTAATTATTCTACTCTACTTTGTCATTAAGGCTGACATTCACAGTCGCAGTCGCGGCTCAAACTCGCACTCGAAAGTGTCAAAATGTAACTTAAATTGTTGTCCGCCCCAAATTGATATAGATAATTGAGTTTGGTTTTGACTTCGTGAGAGTAAGTTATACGCTCGACGAAGTATAAGACGGGTCGATCCAGGCCAGTCAGTGCTTGGAGGCTACTCGGTCGAGTATGTTTACTCGGCCAAGTCGTTCCTGAGTAGTAAATGTCAGCCTAAGACCATTGCCACCCTACTCCAACACCACCTCACTGCAATTTGTGAATTGCCCACGCACAGCCTTGCCGTTCGCAATTACCGAGTGCAAAGCACACGTTCGCTTCACGCGATCTTTACACCTATGAGATTAGAGGTGATATTGCAGTGCCATATTGGTATTATAAAGTTAGAACACGCGATATGGGCCCTTAAGTGATGCGTTACGTCTTAAAGGTGGTGTACATTTATTTTACAATTTTGACGCTATTGCATTTTTAATTCAGCGTATAGTTATGTTACGATGTCTTGTCGGTATTTTTTTCAATTATATTTAAGTTCTGGTTCAGCTGTTCAATAATTTTGAAACTACTTTTAACAAAAAAAAACGCCATTATAAATAAGTAAGTAAAACTAAATAAAAAAATAAAATAAGTATAGCTATATTTAGGATTAGGATAAAAACCTTGTGTACTAATCCCTTATTGGCCCTTACGTGTTGGCAGAGGCAAAAACAAACCAAGCATCTACTTATTTCATACCATAAACACTAGTTTATGAGGCCCTTATTAGCAAAACAAATTATTAGTTACGTACGTTACGAGTTACGTACGAGCTAGTGGGAATTTATAGGAATACGCAGAATTCTTCTAAATGCCTAGACCTAGATATCATTATCATCAGCATCAAAATGTCAAACGAAAGAAAATCAACTCTTGCAATATGCCCACAAAACGCCAATATGACCGGTTGTGCTTATACAGAGCAATCTTCAACAGGTCATTATTATACATGACAACATCGCTAACCTGGGCTTTATTAGAAAGCTAGTAAAACCCCCTTACCACAAAAAAAATAGACCGGTCTAAATCCCAAACCTATTTTAATAATGTAGTCTTTAGGTTATTATAGGTACCCAAATTATAAAGTATACATAACTATAGCATATAGTTTGATATAGTTTTGTATCATCTAATACTATAACATATTGGTTGCGCAGAAATAAAAAGCTATTTAATAATAAAAATAAAAACTTTAATTACATGTTAAAGTCTCGGAGAAATATTTAAAACGGTTCAGGGACCGGTTGGTAAATTATTTTAATTTGTAGTTATTACTTAGTTTTTTTTATAACTATTACTCGGCTTCGCATTCCTTAGTTTATTGTATAGGTGTTTAAACTGAAATAGCATTTTGTAGGCTTCAGCTTCGCGAGCACAACATTTGAGGCAAGCTTTTGATATTTGTGTAACTAAGTGATAATATGATGGTTTATTATTAAAAAAAAACGTGTAAAAGCGTCACTTTTAAACCCATCAAGAAGACACACTATGGATTTCGTCATTCTTGTTCTAGCTAACATATTACAGGTAAATTCCAAAACAAAGGCTGTCATCAGAAATTAATAAACGCCCAAGTGCGAGGGCTCGCGTTTAGAAGGTTCCGGAAGAATTATTGTGTAAAATTGGCTAGCTTTAGCATAATTTTCAGTAGTATTTGTTGTTATTCTACATTAAGTGAAGTTGCGACTGCTAATAATTTGGTGTCTTTTTACTCGGTCGGTTTCTCAGTAGAGGGTCTACAAAATTGGTAAAAATAACTAAGTTTTTTGCATTTATCTCTAGATTTACGATTTTATTTGAAGTTTTTAATATTTGTTAGTATTCTTTGGACATCAAGAAACATTTCGTGCAAACATTTCATTAAGATTAATGCTTTGACAGACGGACGGACGGACGGACGGACGGAATTGCCATATTAATAAGGTCCCGGGACGAGTACCCGGAACTTTAAAAACAAACAACAGCTTTATTGACAAACTGAAAATATGAAATGTATCTAGGCAAAGCCAATAAAAGTGTTTTATAATTTTATTAAAGTTAGTAAATAGTTAATCTGCAGAGAGTTCGATTCGGGTTCAGTTTAAATAACATACAGTCCACGAAACAAAACGGTTGGTTAACAAACAAATTCTTACAAAGTAACTGCTCCATGCGTTCGGAAATCGAAACAACAGAAGGATTGTAAGCAAACGAGACAATATATTTACTATTTAATCGAATCCTCTTTGTTTTTTACTTTAGAAATAAAACGGAAAAACTACTGATAAATTGTATTTTTAAAGTTGTATCAATCAATACATAGTATAAAACAAAGTCGCTTCCCGCGTCTGTGCCTATGGATGCGTATATATCTTTAAAACTATGCAAAGGATTTTAAAATCTTCTCATAATGAAATTTAATTATAATATTTTTAAACTCTGTTCTTTACATAAAAAAAGTTTTTTAATGCAAGGCTCAAGACTTTGAGTTTCGTGAGAATACCTGTGCAACATTTTACCATCTGCTCGTCTCACAAATCTCACAATGGATATCGTGAGTTTAAATTGAGAAATAAACATTACAGTGTTGCATATATTCACGAATATGTAATTGTATCTGTAGTTAAGTAAAAGAAATATCGACTTTTAATCATTATTTAACATTGTTTATAAGAGTTTTAGGGTCCAAACAGTAAGCGTAAAACCAGACCCTTGACGGATCTTATCTCCTGTAGCTTAGGGTGTCTCTAGTTTAGAAATGCTTTAATATATGCATTAGAGCTATACACAAAATGTGTTTAAAAGTGACATGAAAAACGACAAATCCTTAAAACAAAAAAGATTATTTTTTTTATGAAAATTCTAGCCACTTGTGTACTATTCGATAAAAATGTGATAATACAAAATTTTTATATTTCTCTGGATATTCGAAAAGCGGAAAACTATTTACCACCAACTGGACAGTTTTATTCCGGCCCGTGTTAATTTGTTTCCCAAATTGAAAATGACAAATGGAATAACTCCATTATATCAACCTACCCCGCAAATGACGCGGCGTGAAGTATTGACGAGTCATCGTTGGGGATGGAGAACGAGTGTTTTGGAAATCCGGACCTGTTGTTTACGAGTAGCGGTTTTTAAAGATAAGGGGAACTGGTATTTTCAAATATTGAAAATGTGTAAAGAGAGGTAGGCAAGTATCATCAATCAATATATATAAAACTCTTCCGTTACTGACTGACTGGCTGACTGACTGGCTGACTGACTGACTGACTGACTGACAGACAACGCAAAGCCGAAACTACTGGGCGTAGCGGGCTGTAATTTCGCATGTAGGTTCCTTAGGGAGTATAGGTGAGCACTAAGAAGGGAATTCCCGAAATTCCCACGGGAACGGGAAAAAACGTGATTCTTGTGTTTATGAGAAATCTGCGCGAGTGAAACCGCGGGGCAGCCTCTAGTCAATACATAGTATAAAACAAAGTCGCTTCCGCTGTATGTATACTTAAATCTTTAAAACTATGCAACGGATTTTAATGCGTTTTTTAATAGATAGAGTGATTCTTAAGGAAGGTTAACATCTATAAAACAAACTCGCTTCCCGCGTCTGTTCCTATGTATGCTTAAATGTATAAAACTATGCAACAGATTTTTTCAATAGATAGAGCGATTGAAGAGGAAGGTTTAAAAGTATTATGCATGCACAAAATAGTAATAGGTAAGGCGGTACGAAGTTCGCTGGGTCGACTAGTTATTTTAATTTTATTTTTTAGTTAACAACGGTTCACTCTTTATCTAGTTCATTGATTGTAATAAAGAGTCTATCTATCTATCTATCTATCTATCTAGTATATAACATAACCTTAAAATGTTTCCAGTGTTGCTGTATGAACAGTTAAACACCTTTCATACATCCTGAAAACATGATGGTTCTTTCAAATCAATAAAATTCGGATTTCGGCCATTTTTGGTAAAAATCCGTAAAAATATTACTGGAAATATTGCCAGCACTATCAAAATTTACGTCACTGCCCAATCCAGCTGGTAACACGCTTCCAACTATTGTCGAGAATTAAAATCAAAGAATGATACGACATTTTAGCCCCCATGCAATGCATGACAACATATGCGCAGTTGTCGAAAAGCATGGGGCAATCGTAAGTTACTAAAGCATAGAAAAAGTTAAAAAGAATTTCGTTAATCAATGAGTCAGATTAATGAATCCGGAAAGTGATTACGAATTCTATTACACCAGCTGTGACAGCTTTTAATGGTGTCTCCTCAATTTTTTTTCTCAGCATTAAAATCTTCTCTGGACTACGACAAACATTACAAAATCAAAATAAGCTGTCGGCCCGGACTCTATCGAGTTTTAGCGATAGAATCAAATAGCAATATTTTATTTTTATACATACATAGATATCTTTGAACTAAGACAAGAAAAAAAAGTTTTCCAGACTGTATTTTTACCTAGATGTTTTTCAGGATTTTCAGAATTTTCAATTTTCGTTCCCTTGTGAAACCACAAATAATAAATGATAAAAGCAGCTAACCTATGATGTTTTTAGGTTAATAAATTGAGGTAGGAACCTTAAAAAAACGATTTAGTTTCGCACTATCGGTGATTTCAATTTTTTTTATTTGCGTTACAGTACCGTAGGAAGGTACGTATACGGTAGGCCACACTTCAAGCTATTAATAAGTTAAATCGTGAGTGTAAGATACATAAAGTGGGTTGTATGTTATTGTACTCGTTTTTAATGTGATAGCATTATAATAATTATTTTCGACAATACGCTTTACTAAGGTTACTTCGTCACATTGTAATAATATTGCTTTTTTATTAGCATATTTCATACTTCACTGGTCGTAAACGCTAACGGGGAGAAAAACATATTTTTCTCTTTTAACAATATACGAATAAAACTCACCTTTTATTCCTTTGTTCGGCACAGAACAGACATGCAGGAAATAATGAAAGAATTAATATTTTATTTTATCAAATTGAAATTGCAAAAAAACAAGCTTCTCATCTCACAAAGGGTCTAATTTCAATTGGATCCCTTTTGGATATAATTATATTGTTGTCCTTGAAATGTAATATTCAAAATAGTAAGACACTGTCGTGTGACTAGCTGCTGCACTAAAATATTCAACATGATAAAATCAACTAGTTCATAGGTTTTTTTTCATGAACTTTTATAAATTGAGAAAGAGACGTTCTAGCACTTTCCAGAACAATTGTACTGAGAACGCAACGAAGGATAATGCCTAATGACTTGAAGTTGGCAGCGTACAGCGTTGCAGGACTTGAACAAAAATTAACAAAAAAAACGCTCACAAATGACAAGGTGACAATTATGTAACTGGTCATAGGACCATAGTCCTGTAGTCTCAAACATTGTTTAAAATCCACGTGACAACAAGTTTTCGTCAAAAAATGCAAGCACGAGCTTAAAATCCTGCTTAACGCCTCCATGAGGGCTTGACTGTTGAATTGTTATGTAGAGTAACTATAGAAAAAGATGAGATCCCAAAACTCACAGAATGACAAAGCCAAGAATGTAAGATTTGTCTTGCGCGCTTTACTCGGTATATAGTTCTAGCCACAAATAAAAAACTAAAAACATGGAAGCAGATGACTGTGCGTAGTTGTGTATAGTTGTATGTAACGTAATGTTTGGGACATTCCAAGACGAACAATAGACCCTACGATTGTGTTTGGTGTCCTGAACACTCAAGACAAATATTTGAACGAAGCCGAAAGGTCCTTCTGAAGCTTCGCTTCTCCATGCTTCGTTTAGTCTAAAGCAGTAGAAAAATAAAGCAGTAATTTTCACTTACCAACTATTTTGTAGCTAATATTTTTTAATATAGGAAGGATAACCAAACTTTCAGGAAAAATCTACAGCGACTAAGGCTACGTTACCTGGAGAGATGCGTAGCGAGGAATATGTTTTTAACAACCAATAGAATCGCTTCATTTAACCCATCAAGAAAATATAGTGATTCCATTGGCTATTAACAACCCATTCGTATCTTTGGTGAAATGGAAACGCACAGTTTAAAGTATATTGACTCTTAATTCCCATGGCTTAGGCGCAGCGCGCCACGCCCGGCCGCCTCCTAGGATCCGACATATAGCGCAGAATCTTTGTTAAGTAGCTAAACTACCAGGCATGCTTCTGGCACAATCCGAACGCAGCATGGAACTCAATCAACTGGGTGTCGTCGTCACTAAGGTAGTTTAAGTAAACCAAAACTTGGAGCTAACAGGGGACATTCTTGCCCTAAACTTTCCACAGACTGGTTTCGGGTTCGGTTCCTCTTAGCGAACAGGAGCTAGAGGACCATATCTGGTAGAATACTTTTGTTCATCTAGCTAGACTCTAGATTGTAGAGCAAAAAGTTAGTACAATAAATTTCTTTTTTTTATATACATAAACTGAGAACTTCCTTTTTTATAATATAAAGTCGGTTAAAACGTGTACTCAAAATTTCTCCTGAATGTAAACAATACTTCTGTGAAAACGGCATCAAAATCGGTTCAGCTAAACTCGAGATAATCGCGGACAAACATACATACATACACACATACAAACATAATACATACAGGTCAAACTGATAACCTAATTTTTTTGAAATAGGTAATGAAAAAACTTTATTTGAATGAAAGGTGTTACTCTTTTGCGAATTTACTAATTTTACTGTTTACATTGAATGTGTTAACGTGTCTAGCCTCCTTTGGGCAGCCACTGGCTAGTCCTATGGATTCTGTTGTGAAAAGTTCATGTTTTTCAAACAATAAATATTCTGAGACCTAAAATAAGAAAGTGTATGGTTTGAGTATTGCAGGGTTTCAGGGTTCGCTGAAAGCATGGACAGAATGGTTAATTCTAAACTACATTATCGGCCAAAATCTGTCCACTGCTAGGCCTCTGCCTAAATATAATATACTTACTTAATATAAAATTTTCCCATCTCCTTGGAAAATTTATCATAAAACATTCATAAACTAAGTAAGGTTTATATTTTTCAGTTCTAAAATAAAAAACTGTGTATAAATTAATTTAAAAAACTCGATATTCATGTTATCAAAGGCATACTAAGATCTTCAAACATCACAAGAAAGAAAATTAGTTTAGAGGATTAGTAGTAGAGGATTGTGTAAAGATGATAATGCGGGTTGCAAACCAAAAGCTAAGCTATATTAAAATAATATAATTTCAATAGCTGTGAGAATATAAGAAGTTTAATTATTTCCTTAGGACAGTTGATGACTTTAAATTTATTACAATAAATACCTAAATGTCTGCATATCTTGCAATTATTCGTCGATTTAGTATCTAATCTTGATATACAGAACGTCTAAAACAATTAAATATATTTAATGCTAAGGATAAACTCGTAAACTTAAGCAATCTTGGTAGTACAAAAATACAAAGATAATGAGAGATATTTCGTCTGAATAAGAGACCAGCCAAGATGAATCATTAAGTTGTTTAATTGGGATTTTAGTTACATGCACGTTATGCACTTTTTAGGTCATCATCATCAGATCAGTCGAAATAATTCCTTCCATGCCTCCGCCACAGATTGCCACAATGACCGTTCTTGTAAAACCCTCATCTCTTCACCAGGCCGTCCTACCCTTTCTATACCTATTCAGGTCCTTCAGTTAAAATCTAAAAAGTAAACACAGACGAAAAATAAACCTAATGCTAAGCTAATGATTACCTACGCAGCTGAAAATATATTTAGTTTGTTTAATGTTTTTGTTTATGTAGATTTTTTCATTAAAACTATATAATTTGATTTTCTTCGTAAGAAATATTAAAATAAGAATTGAACAATGTTTTTTTTTTTAATTGACTAGGCTGTCCCAGCGATCTACGTCGGTCGCCCAACTATTTTATATGGAAAATGAAATTATTGTTAAAACTATTTTCCTCGCAATTTTTCCATGTTTTCTCACCTTTTAAACCTTCCCTGGACTACTACAAACATTTTAAACCCAAAATCAGCTAAATCGGCCCGGCCGTTCTCGAGTTTTAGCGAGACTAAAGAACTAAAGAATCACTATTCATTTAAATAAATATAGTAGATAGGTAGTAGAAGTAGCTAAGATAGAATAGGTAGGTACTATTATCTAAGTACCTAATAAAAACATAAGAGATAGATCTGTATGTAAATTACTCCACCGTCAAGAGCCTAGATAAAGTATTATGATGACTCAGACTCCATTTGAACTTTAGTAACAGTATTTGGCGTAAATTTCTACTTGATATCATCACTTACCGAGATATAAAGTCTTGACTTGACAGATAAACGAACGCACAGGTGTAAATATTATGGCCACATTTGCAATATTACTTTTCGTCCTCCAGAGTGTTAAAGTAAATACAAAAAAAAAACGCAAAGAGGACGAAAAGCAATATTGCAAATGTGGCCGTAGTAAGGGTTCAGACAAGTAAGGATATACGAAACCCTAAACCCTAAAATATAAGTAAGTAGATAATCTACAAGAAAGTATGGATTAGCAAAAGAAGCCATTAAACTTAAACTTAAGAGGATAACAAACTAACCACCTTGACCAAAAGAAACCTTAAGACAAATAACGGTTAAATATTGCTAACCGGGTCGGAATAATTTTGAGGTATAATAAATAGATAGATATACTAGCCGTAGTTTCATAATAAACTAGAGGCTGCCCCGAGGTTTTTCCCGCGCAGATTTCTCATATACGCAAAAAACCCGTTTTTTTCCGTTCCCGTGGGAATTTCGGGAAATACCTTCTTAGTGCTCACCTACACTCCCTAAGGAACCTACATGCAAAATTTCAGCCCGCTACGCCCAGTAGTTTCGGCTCTGCGTTGTCTGTCAGTCAGTCAGTCAGTCAGTCAGTAACGGAAGAATTTTATATATATTGACTAGAGGCTGCCCCGCGGTTTTTCCCGCGCAGATTTCTCATATACGCAAAAAACCCGTTTTTTCCCGTTCCCGTGGGAATTTCGGGAAATACCTTCTTAGTGCTCACCTACACTCCCTAAGGAACCTACATGCAAAATTTCAGCCCGCTACGCCCAGTAGTTTCGGCTCTGCGTTGTCTGTCAGTCAGTCAGTCAGTCAGTAACGGAAGAGTTTTATATATATTGATTAACATAATAAGTCTTACCGTATAAGAAATTACTTTTCTTGCACTTTTGTGTAAGTGAGGACGTTTTTTATTGAAACATTTACGCAATCTAAAACTTTTAGCGCCTTTTAAGCCTACTGTATTGCCTGTATTGCAACAACAATATTTTAAAACGAAGTAATGTAAGTTACAATACCTAAAAAAATACACAAACCAGGTACTTTTAAATTTTATGATAAATTCCAGCAAATGTTCTGTTCACACGTTTATCAATACTCAAGTTATTGTTTACTAAGCGATACGAAGAATAGATAACTAATGTAAGCATTTAGTTGAGGTGTTCGTTTGTGAGTCATGTCGTGTAACATGAACTTAGGAATTTTATGGCACAAATGTATTTTATTGTTAAGAGCCAGTTTACAGCGATGCTAGCGCCATTCGCGAAAAAAATTAATATCTTCTAAACTAAGGCAAATATCAAAAATGTGGTACAGTTTGACAATAGATAATGTAGCCTAGTATTTTTTGAGCACAGCAAAGTAGTCCTAAGTAAAAAGAACAAAAATAAAACATAGATTGATGCCAAAAGTGGCCACTTTTAGCAACACTTTGTAGCTTTCTTTGGTCTTCAACCTAAAAGCTGTACAGAAATGCCCTAAAAATATTAGGCTACAATATCTAGTGTCATACAGTGCCACAGATATTTGCCTTAGTTTAGAAGATATTAATTTTTTTCGCGAATGGCGCTAGCATCGCTGTAAACTGGCTCTTAAGCTAAACATCCTTTATTTATTTAGGAAGATATAATTCAATCCGGGTCATATTCGGATTTCGACCACACCGACTTGGATCAAGGTTCGTTTGTGTGGCTCTATAGGCTGTAGCAAATTTAGGCTACGCAAGTTACACTTTGAATCTAAAGCATGCATCTATATTATGATTACAATATGATATTCTAAGGGCTATAACAGACGAGCGAACCTGTGCTGCGCGGTCCCATTTGTATGGGTCGCGCGGCTGCCGCGCGGCACAGGGTCGCTCGTCTGTAAAAGCCCTAATAAGACAGAGCGTCTCATACAAGATCAAAGCTCAAAACTGTTCGCGTAAACGAAGCTTTTCAAACGTTTTTACGTTTATTTATACTGTGGTTAGACAGAACTTGTCAGGATCAAACAAAAAATTAGACCCTACGCCCCGTACGCTACAGTGAGGCGTTATTTGACGAGATATTTTTTCTTCGCCGAACTAACATCTTGTTATGTATCATAGGTATATCTATGATCATATTCATATATCATTGACTGCTCCATGGCTCAGTTGGCAGTGATGTGGACTGAGTAAGCCTAGGTTCGATTCTCAGGCAGGGCGAATATTGATATGATGAGTATCGATGTTTGTTTCCGGTCTGGGTGTAATTTTCGTCTCTTATGTGTTTTGGGTACCCTAGATACAAGTTCTTCCTAGTTAGGGGCATGTCACTAGCAGTGACATGACTGATTTGTGTGATGTGTGTTATTATTATTATTGATATCACCAGTCACGTAATTTATACAACTTAAGGTTTCAACTATTTATTTCACACGGCTTAGTCAATTTATGGAAGTACTAGGGGGTACTTTTACCACAAAAATCATCCACGCCACGCCTGAAGCTTAAATTAAACAACTTTATTTGGCTCAGCATATATTTATCTCAGGCAAGGCTTACCACAAAAACAAATTATTTGTTACATCCTGATTAGGTTTTAGCTGTTTACTAGACAAACACAATGTGCCGCATTATATTGCGAGATTGCCTGAAGGTGGCTGCGGTTACGATACGAAGCTATATTGAAATAGGGTTGTCGATTATATATTTTACTAGAGGCTGCCCCGCGGTTTCAAACGCGCAGATTTCTCATAATCACCAAAATCCCGTTTTTTTCCGTTCCCATGGGAATTTCAGGAAAGTATTCCTTAGTGCTCCCCTATACTCCCCAAGGAACCCACATGCAAAATTTCAGCCTGCTACGCCCAATAGTTTCGGCTCTGCGTTGTCTGTCAGTCAGTCAGTAACGGAAGAGTGTTATATATCTTGACTAGAGGCTGCCCCGCGGTTTTTCCCGCGCAGATTTCTCATAAACACAAAAATCCCGTTTTTTCCCGATCCCGTAGGAATTTCGGGAAATCCCTTCTTAGTGCTCACCTACACTCCCCAAGGAACCTACGTGCCAATTTTCAGCATTCTACGCCAAATAGTTTCGGCTCTGCGTTGTCTGTCAGTCAGTCAGTCAGTAATGGAAGAGTTTTATATATATTGACTAGAGGCTGTCCCGCGGTTTTTCCCGCGCAGATTTCTCATAACCACAAAATTCCCGTTTTTTCCCGTTCCCGTGGGAATTTCAGGAAATCCCTTCTTAGTGCTCACCTTCTTAGTACACTCCCTAAGGAACCTACATGCAAAATTTCAGCCCGCTACGCCCAGTAGTTTCGGCTCTGCGTTGTCTGTCAGTCAGTCATTCAGTCAGTCAGTCAGTCAGTAACGAAAGAGTTTTATATATATTGTTAAATCATTGTATTTTTGGCAGCCCTAATGTCGGAGTCCGCTATCCCGTTCTAGCTAACCGCAAATGGTGTAACCGGCCTTATTCGGCGATATCCAATAGTTTGACAACCGACCGGCGACGACGGTCAAGTGATTAGTGTCTAGCTTTTGGATGATTTGAAATAACACTGCAAATTTACGATTAACTTATTACCATCAATCAATTTGCTTAGTTTGATGGTTTGATTAACATTTTAGTATAAGACACAGAGTACATAATAGTCAAGTATCAAGGCGTTGCGCTTTTGTTTATATCGAGTTTAAATCTGAAAAAATGCTGAGTCTGGGTAGAATTACGCGGGGCGTGCAGCGACAAGGTTCGATTCGACATTATTTTTGAAAATCTTTCATAAATCCTCTCATTCATTCTATAGGTTGGCTTTTGGCACATAGTATCATGCTGGATTAATGTACCAGTTTTTGTCGTAGAAATCGGAGACTGGCAGTGACAAAACTAAGTTCTGATTGCGTTTGAATAATCATTTGATTTATATCAAATGCCTAACTTAATAGCTGAGTCTGATGAGAATGCCTGAGGCCCAGGAAGCTAATGCTCTCCCGCCATTAATGATCCAATCAATCTTTCAATCTGAAAATGTTCTCAAAGCAGTTATACCTCAATCTGCTCCAGTTATCGCAAATAGAGCGGATTTTATTGCAGACGCGTCGAGCTCCTACTTAGTAGCGGGAAACATATTCTCGATTCGATTACCTCGGAGCGGGATCGATGGAAAATATGCAATCTTACTCGCGGCACGATTACTAATGTAGTTATTGCTATTTCATCGGCCCCTCGTGCAGAATTCAATCGAGGAGGTTTTGAATTTTTGAACATGGAATAAGAGAGCTGATTGGTCCGCTAGCGGTGGAACTCGCTGTATAAATACCGGGTGACTATGCATGTTTCATTAGCACTATTGTGCCGGCGCCCGCGGCGACGTCTTGGCGCCCTTTTATCGGATACTGCAGCAGCTATTTAAATGAGAATGTGGAATGACTATCGATTGATAGGAAACTGAGTCGGGTGCCGTGGCGACTGAATAATTTGCGATAAAGTAGAGTGCCACCCCCGAGTCGAAGGAATCTTTTATGCGAAATGAATCCTTGATATCGGAGTTGCTACGAACATAATAACTAGGAACAAAGCTTAAGAACCGGCGGAACTAGGCACTAGCTCTCCCCACGGAGCTCTTTTGTGTGCTAAAATATTATAAGCGGGTTTCTTTTGGCTCTCTGACACATAAATTGAGCATCGTGAATAATGTTGAATAGCGAATAGCTCTTTTTTATATATGTAATTTTTATTATGATAGTGCTTCACTGTCAAAACGAGAGGCAATTTGAGTCCAATTTACCGAATGGAAAACGTAAAACCACAGTTTTATATTGTAACAATAAAATACAAGTTTCATAACTAACAGCGCTTCATTTAAACGATTCAAAAGCGGAACGGCGAACAATGAGCGGCGATGCTCGGTTGTTTCTAAAATTGTCCGGCCCACAGACCTAGGATCTGCTAAGGCTAAGCTAGACTAACAGTGACATGCCGCGTAACTGAGACAATATTTTTGAGCGACGTTACTTAAGAGCCATAGCACAGCTAAAGTAGCGCCACTCGAGAAAAATATTTGCCTTAGTTTAGAAGATATTTATTTTTTTCTCGGGTGGCGCTACTTTAGCTGTGCTATGCCTCTTAACCAGAAGTAGATTCGCATACGAAATAAATGGTAGTAGGGGTCACCAGTGGGCCGCTTTGGCCTCTTACGCAAAGCAAAATAATGTCTATTGGTAATGTCTCTTTCTAACTCATGAGGACAACTGTGGATTTGAGGTCTCATTCGGTTCACTTCTTTTTTTTGTGTACTATATTCTAAACGTATCAAGTCAACTAACGAAAATGCTCTGTAACTTTCTATGAATAAGAGGGTAAGTCTATGGTCCGGTCCGGTCCGGGGTCCGGTGCGAATGTCGACAAGTTTCCGTAGTAAACAGGCACATCTTGATTTGAGACGGGAAAATATATTGGCGGATGATAATCGTGAGATAAACGCGGACGATAACAGAGAGCTCATAGGCCGGCTACGTGACGAAAATGGGGCATGAAAATATAAATATGGCGGAATCACCCTGTTGAGTGTTGTCAATATAACTTAACCATTGTTCAACACATTGAATCGATTCGTATGTAACGATTTAGGCTATCGTATCTCAAATCATTTTTAATTAATAGTTACGTAGAAGCTTTTGATATGAATCTATGATTATGTAGCATAATATTATATTTCTAAAATTTTATGTCCTGTAGTTTTATATAACGGCGAGCATCGACATCATTAGGACGATTTTGGTCATGTGTCGCGTGAATTGGATTACAGTAGAGAAGCAGCTGCATAGACTAAAAAAAACAAACCCACTATCTAGTTTCCAGCTCCTTAGTGTCAACGGAACCGCTGATCTACATGACTGACAAGAAGACAAAAATGCAGGACTTAAAGCTTGTTTCGAAGCAAGGAATCTATGCAATAGTGGCAACGTTAAAATTAGAGTTAGGTCTTTTATTGTCCTAAAGTTAAAGACATTGATAAAGATGATTATGAAAAAAAATATTAATCTTTATCCAAACATCAGCATCAGAAATTGCCGACACAGAAGAACAAACAAAACTCATGAGAGATGATAAATTATTAAAATCCTCAGCTTTTTATTGAGCTAATTAAAATAAACTGACTTATTCCAAATAAAGCAAAGGGTGTCCCTCGAACAAAAGGGACGTTCTTCTAATGAATTATCAGATGGGCCTTTGCCTGGCTTTGTTGAAAGGTAGAAAAAGGGACATTATGGATTTATTATTTTTGTGTCACAGCGGGGGTTTATTTCTTTACTTAAGAACCTTCGTACATTTTAAGAAGATATACTATGCTATGCTAGTGGAAGCTATATATTAAAGTAAATCAAAGGAAACGCAGAATGCTTGTGTTGTGAGGTTTTCAGCATTACATACCATATAGCATTAAATTTATAGGCGGTTAGATTCAGATAAGATAATCTACTTTTAATTTGGTAGACCTAAGTCGGCAAGTCGTGCGTTATTTTTATTATTTTATAAGCTAAACAAAAACTAATTTCATTTAGTCACTGCAGTATCCGCTTTTTCAGCGATATCTAAAACAAATAGGACAGACGAATAAATTTTAAATTAAAATTGATATGTATATTTTTGCAATCATTGAAAGCGAATGTTCAATAACATTTCATAGCTTTCCATAAAAGCAGGCTTTACATTCAGACGTTCGCTTTAGCTCAAGCTTCACCACAAAATATTGATGTGTTTGAGTTGATTAAATTTCACTGTTTTTACGACGAAGACCGGCGACGACGTTAAGCTTTTATTAAAAATTGTCTTGAAACTATACTGATCGATTGTAAATAAAAATGTTTCAAGCTATCCATCAAAGATGGGACGTTGTCAGCGACAAAAATATCAAGATATTGACTGTGGGACGCCGCTGATAAAGAATTTTATACGTGATACTACTTTCTTACTGTTTAGAAACAAGAAAGTTTGGACGTGATGATGACTGCTCCGTGTTCAGTTGGCAGTGATGTGGACTGAGTAAGCGTGTGCACCCGGGTTCCGATTTCCGGGCGGGGCGAATATTGATATGATGAATATCGATGTTTGTTTCCGGTCTGGGTGTGATGTTCGTCTCTGTGTGTTTCGGGCACCCTAGATACAGGTTCTTCCAAGTTAGGGGCTCTCAGTGTGAGTGTAATGTGTTATGTAAGAACCGATTTGAATCAATTTTGGTACCTATATGGACAATTTAAAACCTGAAAAGGGACATAGGCTACTTTTTATCTCGAAATTCCCGCGGGGAAATAGGAACTTTTATGTTTCAAGGGAAAATGCGCTGACGAAGCCGCGGGGCGCCCGCTTGTTGACAATGAAATTGTGCGAGTTGCTATTAATGTTTTTCGGTTCGGTTAGTTTTAGAATATTTTGAAGTTACCTACCTAATAAATAGAAAATTAGGCTCGTTTTTTTTTCTAGTTTGTTATTGTATTGATAAACATACAGCATCAAAACAACACACTTTAAATTCAAAATACTTTTATAATTTGTTTCGTAAAATAACAGTGTATAAAAATAGTTGAAAGGTTTATTTCTAGCGTAGATTTCTAGTTTGAAATTTTCCTTGAACAGACAAAGAACTCCTTCATTAATATTTCTGTCTGACATAAAGTATTAAACACTCACTAATCAAGGGTGCTCGTGTAATATTTAAAACGCCAAGGGCAAATTATGAAAGGGCAGGTGGCCCTTTTCATAATACGAGCGTTGATTCCTGCTGCGGCCCTTAGAAACCTTCTAAGGCTGTACTCCCGATAAGATTTCGCGATATCGAGTTATCTATTTTAAATGTATATATTTTTGTTCTATGCTTACCGCAACTTTAGACAGAATTGAAAAAAAAAAAAACTCAACAATGCATGCATCGCTAAATGACCTTTATATTCATGTATTAATAGTATGTCTCTTCATTGAATCAGTTTACTGCGATCGATTATGGCAATACACACCCTCACAATGTTTCATCTTTTTGGTAATCTATGGGAAGGCTTAATATAATAATAATAATAATAATAACACATCACACTCAGAGCCCCTAACTAGGAAGAACCTGTATCTAGGGTGCCCGAAACATATACAGAGACGCACATTACACCGAGACCGGAAACAAACATCGATATTCATCATATCAATGTTCGCCCCGCCGGGAATTGAACCCAGGTGCACACGCTTCTCAGTCTACATCACTGCCAACTGAGCTACGGAGCAGTCGCTCGAATATGTCGAGCAGTAAAACAAAAAAAAACATACGTTTTAGGCTGAGAAGAAGAACCAGTTTGCAGTGGTAGCTATCATAGCAATCAATCGACATTTTGAGGGTTAGGTTTAGGTATGTATTTTGAGTCGGCGCCTAATTGGACGTGTTCGAGATCCTATTTGCATGTCGACCGGCGGTTGGGCCTAGGGGAGATCGGTTTGTGACATTGATAATAATCCTAAATTTTGACATTGAAATTGGTTACAATAAGCTCAGAAATTGGATGATAAAGAGCGTTAAAAGTGCTGAAAGTAAGAAGTGTGTTCTGCGTCAGTCCATCCAGTTATGATTGATACAAAACTTAAATCAGTCCATCAATCTATTGCTGATGCAATCAATTGATGCCAGCCAAGTTTTTTGCATAGGTACTATAATGTTACATTACCACTTTTGAAGTCTTTTTCTCGAATTCTTACCTGTGAACAAAACAATATTCGTGAGTTTCTACACTGATAACATTTTACTATAATAATAACTCACATTAAATGTAAAAACAAAGGACTTTGATCTTTCTACAAACAGAATGTTATAACATAAAAACCTTTCCATACATTTTCATAAAATAAATAGTGCATCACACTCAGAGACCCAATTTATTTTTTATTATTGAATTTGCTATGCAGGGCTTTATCAGCCCAGTATCACTGAGCCCTTTGCAGATCTATTGTGATCGCCACTATTTTATTTTATAGTTCAGCATCAAGGTCTGTTGCCTAAGAACAACAGTATGTCCTTCAGAGCCCCAAAGTAGAACTATAATAAAAAAACATACAAAGATCATCCAGACCAGGAAAAAAATATAAATATTCAACATAGCACCTTCGCCCCTGCTCGGAATCAATCTGTTACAACTGAACCACAAAAATAGAGTCTCTTTTGAGCCATTTTTGGGAGAACATTTCCTCTCAGACCCTTGTAGACCGATTTGAACGCTCCCTAGGATCCTTCACCCCATTCATCCAACCCAACCGATGTACCCAAAACACTGGACCACAGAGAGACAATACACTGCGAGCTACAGGCCTTCCCAGAAAAGCAATAAACGAGGACGCAAAGAATACTCTTTTGTCTAGGAATGCCTAATAATGACTTTAGATTTCAAACGTTGACACTTTCAAAGGGCCACTTTGTTCTGCTCGTTAGGGTTCTGTTGGAAAAGTCGCTGACAAAACTTTTTTATATGGGTTTGATATTGTAAAAAGCTAAAAATTATGAAATTACTACAGCAGACAAAGGGCATTTCTACAAGGACATTTTTGATAAAATTAAATTTTAAGACTCAATCTAAGAGAGAGAGAGAGAGAGAGGGTCAGTACAGTAATAAAGCTAAGTTTCGTCGCAAAAAAAATGCCCTTTTAAGTGTCTGGTTATAATAATTAAATTTAAAAAAAAACTATAGATTCAAATAAATTATGAACGAGTAACACATTTTTTTTGCGGAAATAATAAACAAATTTCGTTGCTACTAAATTTGGTTTCATTCTTTTAATCTTGGGTAAAAAATATTTAAGGACCACACTAAATATAATCGAGACCCACTTTACCAATTCTCTAAAAGCGTATTTTTTAAACTTAAACGAAGAAGTCATTGGAGGCAATTTCTTAATTTATTACCGTGAACATCGATTGTTTCTTAGCTAGTATTTGAACTATTTTGTGCTTATTGTAGTTTACGAGTTATTCATCGTTAATCTTGGGTAAAAAATATCTAAGGACCACACTAAATATAATCGAGACCCACTTTACCAATTCTCTAAAAGCGTATTTTTTAAACTTAAACGAAGAAGTCATTGGAGGCAATTTCTTAATTTATTACCGTGAACATCGATTGTTTCTTAGCTAGTATTTGAACTATTTTGTGCTTATTGTAGTTTACGAGTTATTCATCGAAATTATTCGGAGTAGAAGGCGGAACGGAACGCAATTTCGTAATTGTAAAGTGTTCTTTGTTCGGAAAAATTAGCTAAGTATTTGACTATAACCATTAATTTAAGATACTTGGATAGAAAGCCTACTGATACAAAATAGGGTTAAAATTATACTGGCATTTTATTAAGTAGGTTACTTACTTGATTTCTTGGTAAGCTTTGATTATTTGATTGTTAAGCCCACACACATAAGACGATGTGTTAGTTTCAAATTTCAAGAATCAGCTCTCATATTATCAACTTTTTAGAATTTAAATTGAAAATTATACCAATTTACCGGAGTGAATCAGAATACTTGGACAGTGTCGACTCTGAGGATAACTTTGAACGGAGTGCCCTATAATGGCAGCAGACCATGACAGTGAACTCGAAGACCGCGACAACTAATCACCAGAACTAGCCATAAGAGTTATTGATTTTTGATGACATCATATCAGCCGAAAGACGATGTTCCTAAAATCGCCATACCGACCGGCACTGTCTTGTACTCTTGTGGATGGTCTGCCTACTCTACGTATTCTGGTGATACTTTTACCGTATTATTCATAAATATACAGTAGGTTTTAAGTAGCCTTACTGGAGGTCTACTTCTCGGTTTATTGTATGGTAAATACGTGACATTCAGTCTTAATTTAATATACGTCAAATAACTAAAACGCTCTATAACTTTTTATGAATAACACGGTTAGTGTATCTAATAATTTTCAACTAACATGATAGTAGGTAACCGAAAAACGCTACCAACAAAATATAATAAGCCTCAAAGTAGAGTCACGTAACAAAAGCCTCTCGTATTTTTACTCGGAAAAATTTCTCAGCCTCTTAGCATAGCAAAGTCATTCAAATATTATTCTTATCGGGCTCGGTACGGGCTCAAACAGCCAATGTTTACTATTTTCTGTTTACTATAGATATTTCTTGGTACTTAGAGGCCGGTTCGGCACCTAAAATAACAATTGATACCTATTCTTGTTTGAAAAACTGTCCGTTTGTTGACACGCGGCTTCGGCCGAACTTCGATGATGTGAGTTTTTTTTTTTTTAACAACTATTGTAAGGTTGAGGTTTCCCCTTCCGACCTGCCCTGCTTCTCTGCATCGATGTTGATATCGTTAGATAAGAGTAATAAGCAAAACTTACGTCTTCCTCAAATAAAAAATTTTAGTTTATTGGCTTTCCATTGAAGAGTCTGATCGGCAGCATGCCGCGAAAGGGTGCGGTCTGGCCTCAGAGTAAGGAAACCGCCGCTAGTCTGGCTCATGTGGCATGACAGCTGTCTTCGTACAGGGTTATGTTATAAGGGCTGGTCTGTGCTCTTATCAGAGAAGTTCTTAGGAGCGTAGCTAGGTACTATACTAGCTTCATGGCTCATAAGGACTGTTTGTTTTGTTTCACATTCATTCAGTTATGTACTGCATTAGCATAAAGAGTACCATGAATCAGTAAGCGAGTTGAATTTTAAACCACTTCCTTAAAGGGGATGGTAACAAGACTCCTACCTCCTTTAATTTTCGTGATTTGCCAGTTTAGAGTTCAGAAATACCAAGTGTTTAGAACTGAAGCTTTGTAGTCGAGTAATTGTTTCAAATATTGTATTGGTATTGTATAATTTTCACTAGTGATTTAACTTCTCTCTGATTTTCAGTACACGTGTCAATCTAACAATGCTACAAGGCTACATTATATTGGATACATGTTGGATAGATAGCTACTTACAAAATAGTGACACTGTTTTGTATCAAAAAAATAATGTTCAAGTACGAAATTAACTCGGATATTGAGTTCCGTTCAGAAATTACAGAAATAAAAAAAATAAGGCTTGCACTTGACTGGTTAGGGTCGGACAAGACAGGTTGGAATAGCGTTCTGTAGGGAAGGCCTTTGTCCTGCAGTGAACGCCTTTCAGCTTTAAACATACATAACAAGATTATCTAATGTACCATTTTTACATTTGTCATTGGTTTTCGGAATTGCGGCTAGTATTAAAGTAATCGGACTCTCAAAGTTTATTTTTAAACATGTTTTTACTAAAAATACTACTTCCCTAACTAAGCGGTATTTTTTCACAACCATCTGAATTACACGCTAAGTAAAATCTCTAAGGGCCCAGAACCTTTTTTTGTACATAACACTTTTGTCGGCGCCATAAATTGACTGTGAAGTGAAGTCGACTAGTTTTTGTTTCTCCGGTTTCGAGGTTCGAACAAGAAACACAAACATACCAACACACATCTGTCAGCAATATTATTTCCGCTTCGAAAAAACAAAGTTGTTAAATATTTAGAAATGCTGGTTTCTTTCAACTTAACTTATGGTCTTGAATAACTAGCGTGCTTATAAATCGACTGCTGAACATAGGCCTTCGCCATACCAGTCGATCTTGCGCGACCCTCATCCCGGGTACTCTCGCAACCTTTACCAATCCTCTAAACTTGTGGAGAGTCTGCCTACTCTGCGCTTTTCGGTTCGCAGTCGCCACTCTAGAACTTTTCGGCCTCAGCAAACTTTCAGTTTTATTTATATTTTAAACCCCCGCCATGTTGAATTGTAGGTATATACATAATTCACGCAACCTTACCTCTATTAAAGTCCCAGATTTCATAATTTCATTTCAAAAAGTTGCCAAACAATAAAGGAGCCTTCAATACTAAAATATTGTTTATAATTTAACACATCGTTACTCAAATCGTCTAATTGTAAGGCGCAATTAAGGGCCCTTTGTTAATTAAAAATAAAAAAATAAAGGTACAAGGGAACAAAGAAATGGGAATTGGAATTTAATTAAAAAAAAGATAACTGCCCACACACGCCCACGGCATTGAGTTATGAAATTAAAGAAGTTTCTTTATTATCATTTCATTTCGAAGGAAAACATTACCTACGCCTTTCCCTTTCTAAAGGGCGGTGAGATTTACATAACTTTTTTCAGCATACCCAGCGGGCACGAGATAAAATGTGACAGTTTTGCGAAAAATATACTCAAAACTAGTCGACCCGGCGAACTTCATACCGCAAAACCTTTTACTATGTTATTTTCCCGGTAATTATTCGAATTTTTCTCGCCGTAAAAAATAACCTTGGATTTTTTAAACAAACATTTAAAAAAAGAATTGGTAAAATTGGTCCAGGCGTTGTAGAGTTATGTGCTTACCATCACATTTTGCGATTAATTTTAATATTATAGATAGATTATAATAACGCATCACACTCAGAGACCCTCACTAGGTATAACCTGTATCTAGGGTATATAATATTATAGACCTATAATACCTGTACAAAGTGACTCTGTCTGACTGTGATTTGTGCAAGCACGCCTCACTACTAAACCGATATGGCTGAATATTAGTAGTAATATAGAAATACGAGACGGACATAGGTAAATTTTTATCCCGTAATTCGACGGGAACAGAAAATTCGGGATTTTGCGCTATGGCGAAGTCGCGGGGCGAACACAAGTATTTAATATTAAAATAAATTAAGTAAAAGTTTCATAAACATAATATCGAAAAAAAAAACCAAAGTTCGTACTTGAACAGCATAATGTACCAAAACGGAATACCAAAGCATGCCAGGTGAAAACAAGGTGTTCCAAATATAGGCCGGCCTGGGGCGGCACGGCGGCACAGGCCCACCATTAATAAGATAAAAAAAACATGACAATGAAATGCTCTGCCTAATACTTGTCAAGTGATAAATCCCCATTGTGCCAAACATTTTGGCGACATAACACTGGCTCTATTCGAGTTTTGATGGCGCAAAGTTGCACAACTTGCAATTAACGTGCAGTTTTGGTTTAAGTCCGTCGGTACTTTTGGTCGGACCTACTATCTTTATCAATAGAGATTTCGTCTATCAAATTCAGATTGTTAATTTAACGCTGAATGTGACGCGTTTATCTGTGAGTTTTATTTAAACATTAGCCCTGTTATTCATAAAAAGTTAAAGAGCATTTTAGTTATTCGACATATGTCAATTTAGACTGGATGTCACGTAAATACGTGCAACAAACCAGAGAAGTATACCTCCAGTAAAGCTACTTAAAATGTACTGTATCTTTATGAATAAGACGGTAGGTCTGTAGAGCAAGATATCCAAGAAAGTTACACGTTCTATAACTTATTGTATTGATTGGGTTTGTCTAGTAAAGTATGTAATTACAAAAAAAAAATAAACACAACAAAAATCTTCCTTCGAAAAATCGCAACACTTTATGTTTGAAGTCATTGTCGATAGGTTTATTGGTATGATTCATCACTAACACTAATAATATAGTACATACTACCAATAAATGTTTTTCACGCTGTCTATCTACATTTCTGGTAACCTCGTCTGAACCACGCAACGGATCTTGTGCTGTTTACTCACTCACTCTGTTAGACTAACGTCCGCGCAAAGCTTGAGCTACTAGCGACCCTAGTAACATGGAAAGGTCAACTGGCTCCTCCAACTAGTAAAAGACTAGTTAAGCTCCGATCAAGTTAAAGTTTTACTGCAATAGCGTCGCAAACTGGCAAAAGAATCATACCAATAACGCCAAGCCAGGTGATCGATCCCACAGTGACCTCGTTCTATCGTTCATTGTCCAATATTTTTTTCTCTCTCCACCCGTGTCGTACTTACAAGATTAATTGGAACGGCACGTGGTAGTAATAGAGCGAACTTTCGAGATTGATAGCAGTTGATAATTTAGAAAAGTCTAGATTTAATTTGTATATGAGCTGAGCTACCTCGGACATGCTCAGAAACGATCTTTACCGTCTTTTTCAAGTTATATTGATGGGAAAGATCGAGGGTAAAAGAAGAACTGGTAGAAGAAGGAAGTCGTGGCTCGCCAACATCAGAGTGTGGACAGGAGTTGCCAGCGTAGGACTACTTTTGTGGAGAGGCATTTGTTAAGCTGACGACCAACCTCCAGTAGTGGAGAGACACCGAAAGAAGAAGACTAAGCTCAGACTTGTGAGGTTTACTAGCGATAAATGTAGGTGTACCAAAGTTTATGTTTCTAATAAGTTAGAGTTTAGAGTAAGTAAAGTAAAGGGTTTTTAATAAAACCAGTTTTTAATGATATCCATGTTTGGATTAACAGCCGGAAAATACAACTTTTACCACAGAACCTTATAGTGTTAAGGTACAGAAGCGCTTACTCCCTGAACACTAGAGATATTGAAGATGTCACAAAATCTCTTTTAGAGATATCATAGAAGACCTTATGTCAGATTACAGCGGTAAGTACAGACTGTGTTGGATGGACTTTCCGATAGGTACCTCTCCATAAATTTTACCCAGATAAAGACTTTTATAATGGAAAGGTCACAGGGTATAAGGGCCAATGTTTAAATAACCAATGCTTAGGCTATACAGATTCACAAGTATTATTATTATTCAGAAAATCCCAGAAATCCTGTGAATACGTCCACAAAGTACCTACCGGCCAACAAAAGATGAGTTGCCCATCCCCTCAGATCCGATGTGAAGTGACTATAAAAAATTCCTTGGCTCGAGTCTCTTTCAAAAGTCCCTATTACTGTCCACGAAGCGTAAGTATTAACGCACACGAGAGACACAAGATGACGCGCTATCGATCGCCACGTCAATTGAAAGCTGTGTTTGCCACTTTTACCATATTTTGCTATATTCCACAGATTTTACCGCGCAGTTACTTCGTTCGCTAGTGTCTTTGCCTAAGCTATATTCACGTCACTCAAATCACGGAAGACGGTACAAAACATATCATATTGTTAAATGCGCAATTGGTTAAGGTCAAATAAAATCTACACCTACAGGACAGGCTACAAATTATTAGCTGTTTTTTCAATAACATGACATTTTATTGTGTCACAACATGGCTTATGAGTTCACTTAAATTGATTTGACAGGTATCCAGTGCGTACGTTGCTTGAATTTCCACTTTAAGCTGATCTGATCAAGTCACTCCTAAAGATAACTCCTCAAGCAAATAAAATTAAATTTTGAGTCTACATCTGTAATAAGAGGTGTCTACAACGGGAGGAATTGACGAGTTGTCATTGTGTTTCCGTCGTGTGCGTTAGTAACAGTCCGCAAAGCGTTACGCCTCCAAAGCTCACGCTTCGACGCTCGCGCCCCGGAATGTTGGGCAGCGGCGATGGCGAGTTGTGACCGATCCCAATGCGTTACGTATACGTTAAAATATACAGATACATCTTAATGGACTTTGTTTAGTTATTTGCATTAGACAATTATTTTTCTGTAGCATAATATATGAACCGATGCTAGATGTAGGCCTTTTTGAACTTTTTCAAGTTCACACTGTCCACTGTCCCATCCATGTCTCCTAAGCAACAGTTTTAAGTTTTCGGTGTCTGTCTTGTGGTATGCCACTCTTAGTACTATTAGGAATACCTAAATAAGTTTAGACTAGATCAATCTCACTACAAACAAACATTTATTTATACATTTTTGATGTGAAAGGGCCCTGACTCAGCGTGTGTGTAAAACATACAACTTTATGAATACCCGTAACAAATCTTATACGAGGAAATACATAAAATGTCATTGAATTCTAAATATAAATCCTTTTATCGTATGAAATATAAACCGGCTTTGAGTGTTATTAGCGATGCAATGACAGCTTAATTCCCATTATAATATTACTGCGAATATTCAAGTGACAGTGTGAAGGATTACTTCATTCATCCGCCAGTTCTCAAAAAATAAAATAAAGAAAAATACTTTGGTCGTCAGAGACCTATTACACCGACCGTATATCTTCCAAACCATGGCAAATATAAAAACTGTGATACTGTATGATTTTGCTTAAAATTTTAAGGGCACTGTTTTATAGCTTATAACAAATTCTACTAAGTGTTGCTAAAAGTAGACACCAGATTATTTAAGTCTATATAACGGGGCCAAAAAATTTCTAAGCAAGATTATTACAGGTAACGTTTTTACAATTGCCATGGTTAAAGATAAGTATACATTTTGAATTTGCGATTTTACCATGTTCCTTCCGGATCATGGATAGACGCAGATTGTCTACTTCTAAAAATGCCTTTTTGGTATATATATTTTTTGCGGAATTCCTTTTTCTCCAATAGTCTGATGTTGGCTTTTGAGTATTGATCTTTATTCAGACGAGCAAAAGAAAATATTGCTTACAAATTACAAAAATAAAATATTAATAATGAATTTATTGGGTGAAACAAAGCGAAGAACGAAACATTAGACAGAAGACTAGAGGTTCTCAAAAAGGGTAAAACTTAGTTAGCTAACCGGGGCGTGCCCAAAAAGGCTTTTAGGTCCCTTTTAATCTATTGTTGTTATCAAATTACTATTAGTGATGGGCCCGTTTAGGACGAGAAAAATAAGGTCGAAACACTTTTAGGAAAGTTGAAAGAAAGTATCTACTTTGTGCTACTACTAACGGCCATTTTCAACATAGAGTTTTAAAAATAGATCACATTGAGATAGATAAGTTGTCAATGAACCTAAATAAAACACCCTATCCGTTATTTATTTCTAAATCGTAATAAAGTTAAATTGCAAACACCATGGTAAGTCAGCAATAGTGTTAAACTGATTTAGTTTTTATAAGATTGCCAATAATAAAAAAAAATAGTCGCCATCTGTGACGTCACGATATCGACACGTAAGCATTTTGACATTGTGATACTCAGTATAATTATAATAGATATGATATCCTTGACAGACAAAGAGATGAGAATGAGAATTGCGTGTGAAAATCTTTATTTCTCATAGCAACTGAGAGCGCCAATAGGCCTAGTAATTTGAATAATATTCTTTGTTTTTTGCAAAAGTCGCGTCGTCGCGTGTCGTCCCATCCCTACTGTATCCGTAAGTACGGTTTTCGCCGTCCCAATTGATTATTGGTTACTCGACGGATGTTCGCTATTAGATATTTCTTTGATGTTCCGTTGTCGTAATAACGTATAATATTGAACGAACTCCTTGTATAACTTTTTATTGGAATAATAATGGTGAAGGGTCCTTGAAATTATTTACTTGCTTACTTTACATTATATTATTATGAAACGTCTCGTTTGCAATATTTATTTATATAAGACAACTACTTAGCTGTCCCGGCTAGTACTTCGTATTGCGCCTTACGATTTTATTCACCTAAATTTTTCCACATTTTCTCACCTTTTAAACCTTTCCTGGACTACTACTAACATTTCAAAACCAAAATAAGCTAAATCGGCCCTGCCGTTCTCGAGTTTTAGCGAGACGAACGAACCACGATTCTATAGTAGATAGTAGATAGATAGCATAATACAGAATATCTTTAGAAGATAAGTTTATTATTTGAATAATAAAAGGCAAAAGTTGAGTTATTTATTAAGTCAAAGGGATATGCAGATAATACTTAAGTAAATTTTTACCTAACTTTGTTTTTTTTATATTGTAAAAAAAAAAACGTGCAAAATAAACGAACAACAGGTGACTTACGTTGATATAATTAGAGTTCTAGAGTAACCAGAAATTAAGGCTGACATTCACAGTCGAGTTGCAGCACTGAGTATCACTCCGAACTGTCAAAATCGCCCGCAAACTCGCTCTCCGCTCGAAATTCATATTCACAGTCGAGTATCGTAGTGATCTCAGTGCCCTGACACTTGGCGAAGCATGAGACGGCCCGAGTCACCAAATTTAGCACTTGGCTAGCACTCGCGACGGCTAGGACAAGACATTTCTATCAATACCACACACAGTCACGAAAGTAATCAATCAATTGTTTGAAAAATATCACTGCTTGTTTTGGTTTCTGATATGAGTTGATTGGTTTTTCGTTCTTTTTGCTAAATCTACATAACTAATACCTAACTGACTGCGGAAATTTTCTTACCAGGACCCTCTTTATAGTTTAGACCACTATAGAATGGATAACCATTTGTGTATGGAAAAGATACCCAATGATGCTTGCAGGTCGGAAAACACAAGACTGGCCACAACCAAGAATGTTGTTGTTAGATTCTTGTTTGGGAATTTATAAACAATGTAAGTACCTATTACGAAGGATTTGTGGAGCTGGATACAGCAGCAGCACCAGGGGTTAATGAGCGGTTTGAAAAATCATAAAAAACTTTATTTGGTCTCGCCTTCAGGAATTATATTTTAGACCTATTTTAGGTATACCTAAGTATACTTAATTGAAAAGAAATTAAAGAATCTAATTTAAACACCTTTTTAATGTAATTTTTATTTACTTACATAAGTGGGTAAGTATTCTGGTTAGAGGTACGTAAGTTGATAGGGTATAGGTCTGCGTCAAATCAATCATTTTTCAAAATAGGTATATGTAGCGAATAAGTTGTGGCTCACTCTGAATCTGGATTGACTTTTGTTATCTCTTTTATACATTGCCTAAGCTGTAAGTACCACACTGATGCTTGTTACCTCTTGGCTTCAAGAAAATCTAGGTAGGTAAGTAATTTCTAATAAACTAAATTCCTTTTCCTAAAACTATCGCACCTTCCCGCAGTAAACTAAATTCCATAAACTCCTCAGCTGTAGTAACCTGGGTTCAGCTCTCATGTCTCATTATGTCCTTGTGACTCAATAGAAAAATCTGATCATATTAAATACTAGGCGTGATTTACTACACTGCATGATAGGATTATACTTTATTTTTCTTTCAAATAGTTATTCTGTATTATTATAATATAATAAGTATTTTATTAGTGTTACATATTAACATTATTTCCATTTTATTTTGTATAATTACTACACATCCCACTAACCAAAATAAAAAAATTTATACTGTAAATTTTTAACAGCGGCCCGCTAACTAAAATTTATTATTTGCAACAATACAGGCTATGCTTGTGTGTAAGCTATTGTTTAGGTTAGTTAGAATTCTTAATTAAAAATAAAACGTTTTAATTTTTTTATAAATATAATTATTTTACCACAAAATGAGTCCAAAAACCTAAATTTTATCATTTTATTTAACACTTTTATGAAGTTGACCTGTATGAAACATTTTCTTCCTTTACTTTATCATATATAAGCCCACTGCTGGGCGAATGCCTTTCCAAGTATTTTCCAGTTCGCTCCAGCGGCTGCCAGTCTCATCTATGTTTCCTCAGCAACGGTCATTATATCGTAGGTCCATTTGGCTGGTGGTCTGCCTGCACTTCTTTTCCCATCTCTTGTTCTCCATTTGAGGATGGCTTGGTCAGTGGGTCGTTTTGGCTTTGCTCCTTATGAATTGGAAAAAAATTAACCATCTTCCAAGGGTCGTAGCGAAGCGTCATGAAAAGTGGCAGCAGTGTGTATTTCTGATGATAATACAATAATATTGTACTGTAGAACTGATCTGATGATGGAGCCGGAGGGTTTAAACTGGAACTTTATGAAACATGGGTACCTATCGAAGCTGTGTGTGAAGCTGTTAAAAAAGTCTTGTAATGAACTTTGACCACGATTAGGGCTTCAAGGTCTGATGAAGAAGCCGAAAGATAAGCACTGGCATTCCATTACATTATGTAAAGCGTGTTTTTTCTTAATTTGATAGGTCCCAATACTTTGAAATCAAAACAAACGTTTCTAACCTATAAGGTAGCGATAAGTACTTCAATGTGCCATCCCTTTTCGATGTACGAAATAATACAACATACTCTCTCTGTCTTTCAACTTTTTTTAAAATAGGGTATCCAGGAGCATAGACAATCGATAAAATTTTGTGGTGTTTTACCATTGTGAGATGAAAACTATTGCATCTGTGCCGAATGTTTGAACTTCGCAAAGTCAAGCCCAAGTGGCAGCGAAACTCGTCTCTGAATACGAATGATTGCTAGTCTACTCCGAGTCGCTAATATGATACTTGAGCCAGTCAGGTCGAAGTTGAACTTTTCGCGCTGACTGTGAATGTCAGCCTAAGAGATGACTTCCTGATCTTATTTCGCTAAATAAGGTTAATTTACCAACTTCAAATTAAACTTTAGAACACCTTTTAAATAATAACTGGCAAAATATACTTAAACACTATTATTTAAACAGCAATTTCGACACTTGGTCCAGCTTAAAACGGCACAAGTCTAAAAGTGCTTATTTTTCGCTCTATAATTGACTTCAAATTAAGGCGAAACGAAACATCGCATGCAAACAGTGTACTGAACTGACTTGTTAGCAGAAATACGACTACCTACGTATTTACCTAACAATTTCATAAAATCGTTAATTACACGGTACACCTATTCACAAAGGGTAGACGACTTTATTTCGTTTTTCTTTATTAAAAAAATAAAAACATCCCTAATCGTAAGAGAAAAAGGTTCAATTTCCCCAACAATTTGACTTAAAACATTATAGAACCGAACAAAAAAGGTTGCATTCATTTTGTAAGGGATGTTCGCTTGCATCGATTCTGAACGTAACTGCAAGGTCGCAACCGAAAATTTGATTAATTTAAAGTGAACTTTAATTAGTATACAACAAGACGCATTTTGCATCGAAGGCTGCAATTTCACTTTGGAAACTAAGCCTCGTACGATCCCAAACTTTTAGGGACATGCCTCTATTGAGCACTGTTTGGCACATCCGCTCTTTTTTTCGAAGAAACAGATGTGAAGCAAGGGCCTATTGTGCCAAACTCGACTGAGTGCCCAATTATATTGTTAATTTTACAAATAATATTGAAGCTTTGAAATCCAACACGGTGTCAGTATTCACTAATAATAAGCCATTATGCCTTGTCCGTCGGTCGTGCTTAGGCTTGGCTTGAGGTGTCGCGTTACTGCGAGTGCGAATTGTCGGATTAAAATAAGTTTGGGACCTTTAATACGGCTTTGCCTTCTTAATTGAGTGGGTATTTGAATTTAAGAAGGCTTTATTAGTGGAGTTTGAGATCCAAAAAGTACAAAAAACAACCTATGAAATAATCATAATTAATATATTCTTAAGACTGAGAAGCGTGTGCAACTGGGTTCGATTCTCGGCGAGGCGAATATTGTGATGAATATCGATGTTTGTTTCTGGTCTGGGTTTAATGTTTGTCTCTGTATATAATAAATTTCGAGCACCATAGATACAAGTTCTTCCTAGTTAGGGGCTCCGAGTGCGTGTAATGTGTTATTATTATTATTCTTACAACTTAATATAGGCTTAACACATAATGACACATTATCGAAGTTATTTAAGTAATAATCTCATAAAGTCTCGAGATAATATATGCGCTGGACCTTACAGGGTTAAAAATAGATTATGATGCAGATATAATTAGAAATTGTTTTATAAAAAGTTTTAAAACAGATTAGGCAAATGAAAGAAGTAGTTCATAACACTGTTTGAACTTGGTTTTTTAAATAAATATCGATGAAAAACAGTATTATGATACAGTTACCCAAGAAACTGCGGGGGGAGAAGTCGTAACGTTAAAAAGTAACCGTTTTTTATGATATTTTATTACTTCTCTAATCCCCAAGTAGGGTTTTTTTTAACCTAAACCATATATGACTATGAAAAATAAAGTTTTTTCTCCGTGACAAATGTTTCTCTTTTTTACAACAAGTCTTTCATCGTACAAATAAGTTTTAAGTCGTAAAATATGTAGTTTTTTGTAGATTTAACCCTAAATTGTATTTATCGTCGGATCTAAACAATTTGTAACAATAGCAATATCATGAAAGGGTTAACTGTTTGATAACCGATTATGATAATTTGTTTGTTTTATTTTTATATCGATTCGGATGTTATCGTTCAACTACTCATTTTTGAATTAATCAAATTTATTGATATTTTTTTTCTCATTAAATAAATTATCAATAAAATAACCTACCTATTTATTAAGTCTGTGAACTTTATAACCTTTTCTAAAGACCTAAGTAGGGTATTGTCTGGGCTCTACATCTATGAAATAGCTAAATTTGTAAAATTACATCCCGAACTTTTTCCTAAAGCCCATGACAATAAAACAAGGTCTATCAGAGACCGTTCTAGAAGAGCTGTCGAAAAATGTAACACGGCACTAAAACAAAATAATGTGACAGGGATGGCTCCAAAAATCTTTTATCATCTACCCAAAGAGGTTAGAGAATTGAACTTAAATGATTTTAAATCGTAATTGTATAAAATGTTGATAAACAAATGTTACTACAAGATCGATGACTTTTTAAAGGACAAATTATAAATATTGACTAATTATTCTTATTAAATTTTGATTGCGATGGATAAATTGAATTGACATTTTATTTTATTTTTTTCTTTTTTGTTATTACTTATATTATTTTTAATTATTCATTTGACATGTACTTATATAATAAATTAATTTATTTTGATGAATTAAAATTAAATGTACCTATATGTATTTTCTGCATGTTGTAAATAATAAGTATCACAAAGATTTGTTTGAAATATTTGTATGCCTAGCGGCAGAACACATTGACACTATGAAAATTGTTAACATCTAATCTTACATGTGCTTCACAAATAAATATATTTGTATTTGTAAGTAAAGTGTGAGTTTACTAAATTTATGAGAATCTTTAGTTTTTTAGCACAAGACTGAGTTTATTTGATAATAAGAGCAAATCGTTAAATATACCTAAACTGAGGAGTTTGTTGGTCGGATTCGATCAATCATTTGCGATTGAGATGGATTGAGTATTGTTTCTAAATAAATGTGGCTAAATAAAACTTTTAGTTGGTATAGAGCATTTTCATTTTAATAGTGTGTTTTTAGTTTATTAAAAGACAAATATTTTTAACAAAAACAGAAATATAGACGAATATATTTGGCTTTGATGAGAGGCTAATGAAATAAATTTTCATCCAGTGATAAAATCAAAAGGCGGCGTTCGGGAAACTACGCAACGTCTTCTCGTCCAATATTCCTCAGTGCCTGAAGACGAAGGTATTTAACCAATGTGTGCTGCCAGTGATGACATACGGTTCTGAAACGTGGTGCTTCACTATAGGGCTTATGAACAGGCTCCGAGTAGCTCAACGAGCCATGGATATGCTCGGGATTTTTCTGCGGGATCGAATCAGAAATGAGGACATACGCAGAGAAACCAGGGTCACCGACATAGCCAAGCGGATAAGCTCGTTGAAGTGGCAATGGGCAGGTCATATAGCCCGCAGAACAGATGGCCGCTGGGGCCGAAAAGTTCTCGAGTGGAGACCACGGATCGGCAAGCGCAGCGTAGGACGTCCACCGACCAGATGGACGGATGATCTGCGCAAGGCTGCGGGTCCACGCTGGATGCAGGCCACCTGCGATCGGTACAGATGGAGAGCCTTGAGGGAGGCCTATGTCCAGCAGTGGACGTCCTACGGCTGAAATGATGATGATGATGATGATAAAATCAAAGAAAGTTTAGTATTCGAAACAGTATAATTGATAGAAAGGTTCAAAACCCTTTTGAATCGACGAAATGACACACAAAAAAAAGAACAGCGGAAACAGCGGACCGCACATTGACCGCACTGTACAGAACAGGCATAAGGGATGACTTAAAAGTGACGTTATTCGACCCACGAAGCCGTGTGAGCGCGCCCTTACGCACGCAGGTGCGTGTAGCGTGCACGCATGTTACCTGCATGCGCACTATATTTTTAGCTATAAGTGGCTTTACTCTAAATGTGGCGTTTTTTTTTTGAGTGGCAGATGTAAGTTACTTTTCTTACTCTTGACAAATGTATCACTTTCACCCTTTTAGTTAGGTTAGACAGATGTTTTTGGCAATACTTTTGGTTAATTATTTAGATATACTTTCCGAAAAAATAATGACATAATATGCCATTTCCCTATAACTCATACTGCATATGTTATTTATAAGAACTATTTGTGACAAGCAGATATCAAATTCAATTACACAATAACCCGTGTATTTGCACGTTATATAGTATACTGTTAAACACAAACACATACAACACGTTTTGTTGCTTTTAATTAACAAACCCGCCCAGTCCGGACATCGAACCAGACAGATTCAATTCAGAATAGGCACGATTCCAGCACTAATGTTTGCGTTTAATTAAGTTTTGATTAAATCACTAAACTTGCATTTCTTGTCGAAAATAACATTTAAGCGCTCGCTCATAGTCGAATGGTTAAAGTAAACAACGTTGAGCAACGTTCGGTAAGGTCAGATAGAGGATGGGTGCCTTGCGTTGCGCCTACACCTTTCAACAGCTTCTTTTGTTTCTTTTATTTTATATTACATACATAACGTCACGTCTGTATCCCATCGGGGTAGGCAGAGACAATTGATTTTGCCACTTGCTACGATCCTGACACACTTGGTTCGCTTCTTCTACAGTCATAAGCCTTTTCATACACGCACGTCGGTTTCGTGAACTACTCACGCGGCCTTTCTTTCCTCAGGACGTCACCAATTTGGTCGGTGAACATTCTCTGTGGCCTACCTCTTCCAACCGTGCCTTCCGCATCCGCTCTGTATATTTCTATCGTCAATCTCCTGTCATCCATCTGCTTTATATATTTCTAAGTTAATAAGGAAGCTATAAGTTGTGCTGCTATAATTGAATATATAATATTAAAACTTATATCTATACCAATATTATAAAGAGGAAAGATTTGTTTGTTTGTTTGTTTGTTTGTTTGTAACGAATAGGCTCCGGAAATACTGAACCGATTTGAAAAATTCTTTCACTGGTAGGAAGCTACATTAACCCCGAGTGTCATAGGCTATATTAGATTTCCAAAAAAATTAGGGATCCTTACCTAAACTCAAATAATGTAACCCAAGGTGCAATATTTTTTCCGTTGTTTACATATTTTGACAGTTGGTTTGTTGTTGTTGTTTGTTTTTTATCAAGCCCATTCTGGGCAGGCAAAAGAACGTAGTCTATAGAGCCAAGTCTTTTGTAGTATCTTAAATTCTATGGCGTAACGAAGTAAGCCAGGAAAGCTCGAAGTATAATATTTTAACAGTATTCTACCCATCCAACAACTGACCTCATCGCACGCACTTGATTCTCATGATCGATAGTACAGTAGAGCGCACTCTCCATTGTACTGTTAACCATTAATTTTAGCTAAATTAATTACTTGTCATCCTGTAGTGTAGTGAATAATAGATAATGTGACGCCCTTGACAAATAGTTTGCAATTAATAAAGTCAGATTGTTAGCCGTAGAAGCACGTCACTTTACTCTAAAGTTAGTTTCTAATGAGATAAGTTTCAATCACTTTATTGCTAAGAAATTAATAGAACTGTACATACATTTCACACATTTACAGTGTAATAGTTTGTAATGTAATTTATCTGTTTGCTGTGTATTCTATCTGTTGGTCAGTGTTGTACGTAGTGAATGAAGATATGCCTACGTCTACATAACTTGTAAAAGATTAAACAGAAGTGGCAAAGTGCGGAAACAGCGGAGTTAAATCATTTGACAGAGGAGGGCTCTTTTGGGGGCTTCTCCAGGCGACCATTGTCGTAAGGCAAGTCAAACATTTGTTTGCCGGAGTCAATTGGTGGGCACCCTGAACTACCTCGCCTCTAACAGTATAAGATACTTTACCAAAAAATTTTCAATAAGTGATATCTTGTATCCTATATTGCTTAGAGAATTATAAGAAGCAAGCTTAATCACCTTTTATAACAGCCACGGGAGGATATATGGCCATGTTATTATTCTATGCCACCACACTATCTCATTTCTAAATTTTCTATCCATTTAGTTCTCACACGAAACCTCAAAGTTTCAACTATCTAAGAAGATTCCGTTTCGAAAAATCCTTTTATTTATTTTTTCTCCCTTAGAAAAGAAACAGTACACCAAGCTAAATTATTTCCTCGGCCGACAAAGGCGCTCACGAAATATGACGCTTAGCAGGCTGTTTTTCTAAAATCACTTTTTCCCTAAGATCACGATAGGTCGAGTCACGGCCGGTAGTCGTGACTGACAGAGATACATATATACAAACATTGATAGAAAAAAAAAACTGTTGGTAACTTTTATAAAGATTGGAATGCTATATAAAACCTGTATAAGTTAAGACCATCGACATCAAAAATAATCATTTGACAGAGGTGAGCTCGTTTGGGGGTGTCTCCATGCGACTCCTTGTTGACTTTGCTGATGAGTCTGATCCGCTGGATGCAGCAGCAGTCTTGGTCGGGTGACATAACAGTGTCTACCTAGTACCTACAGAGTTCTGCTGTTCGAACTAGTATGTCAATCTGAACACAGGTTGATTTCACATTCGTTTGTCGGAGCCGTTTGATGGGCGCCCCTTTACCACCTAACCTCTCACAGTATAGGACACTTAACTTAATATAAGGTACCAACTAAGTAGTCGTAATTGAATTACAATAAGAAATACTTACCTTGTATCCTATGATGAAAATTATATTTTATTATCAGAAAATTTTAAATTGATACCTATCACTTTAAATAAAGTATCTCATTAAATAAACCGTCTAACGCGCAATTTTCTCAGATACAAAATGAAAATTGTCAATTTCGCATCGCAGCGAAACTCCGAATTGGCGGTAATCCAATAACAACAATAAATTAATACCGCTAATTTCATAACCGAATCCGATTTGAAAAGCGTAATAAGCAAACCAATTCATTATGGTGCACCCGTAGGGATTTTAGGGTTGGGACGGGCGCGCGCAAATCGGGATAAAACGTTATAAACCAATAGGGAAAAAGAGAGAATTTTGTGAAAATATTGTAAGGTATGTAAGGTATTTATGTATGTAGTAAGTGGTGTAAATTAATCTCTTTCTCTCCCCTTTTGAAAATAAGGTGCTTGTAAGTACATTTAGATATAGATAATTTCAGTAACTAATCAAAGTAATATTAATGAAATAAACTAACTTTCTAGATAATATCAGTTTCTAATTTATTTATTTTTTTTCCAAGAAATAGCTTTTAGCGATAACCTTCGCCTTGCTGTAAAAAATTTGTTAATTTTGTATTTGAATACAGCAAAGTAATAATGGTTCATTCCATGCATTTAGTGGTTAATGTCATACAAAAACTGTTTTTAGTTTAAACCCTTGCAGTTAAGAAGAAGAAATTTTAATCGATTATTTAACTTTTAATAGGATTTTTTTTTTAATAGGAAAGTTTGGTACTTGTTAGCAGCACTAGGGCTGTACGATAAACGACGCGGCATAAAATAAGCGTCCAGTAAATATCACGCTCGATCGAGTGTTGCCACCTGATTCGAGCTAATTGTGTTTCCAAAAAGCGCTAGGTTTAATTGAACAAGGCGCTAGTAATTTGCCGTTTGACTTAGCGAAACTTATTTTTTTATCGGCCAGATGGAATTGCGTTTGAATACTATTAGTTTATTTCCCATTGGATTTGATACTATTTTCGTTTTGAGATGTGAAGTTCTGTTATTCATGAATAGCGGCCAACGGCTCCTTTGGGATTTTTGGGTTTCCTAGAATACACAATGGAGGTCTTAGTGTATTACAAAATATTAAGTACTAGTCGACCCGGCGAACTTCATACCGCCTAACCTTTTACTATGTAAGGCATGTATTATACATATCAACCTTCCCATTGAATCACTCTATCTATTAAAAAAGCCGCCTCAAAATCCGTTGCGTTGTTTTAAAGATTTAAGCATACATAGGGACAGACGCGGGAAGCGACTTTATTTTATACTATGTATTGAAGTATTATAAATATGATGTTTTGTTTTCTGGTCTGATCTTTCTGAGTATTCTTGTAATTTATGTGTGTTGTTGCTATTAAAATTACTATTATTTGAAACCAGATCAAAAAATAACATAATACATAATGTATAATGTTTTAAAAAGCACAACTGAAAAATCATCAACTCCTTTATTACAAACATTATTGAAGGAATGATTGAGGGAAAAAGAGAAAGGGGACGACCGAGAAGAACAACTTTGACCAACTAAAGGAATGGATAGGTGTCGTGTAGTATCAAGAGGTCAAGCATCTGGCGGGGAAACGGTAGGAATGCAAGAGGCTCCACCGAAAAGAGCGAAACTCTCAGTTTGAAAAAGAAGAACTCAAAGATTAAGGAATTGTTGATATTTATATCACTACTAATTCGCTTAAAGAGAGGATCTGTTGGCGATGGTTATTTGTAGAAATAATAACACAGGATTTAGCGTTTAAATTGCTGGTTGAAATAGTGCGAAGGTGTGTGTGCTGCTCGTACGTGTCAAAATACTGAACTGCCGATCACGCCGCCTTTGGCAGCGCGGCGGAATCGAGAACCAATCTCTTATCTAGCTAACGGTAAAAGCGTAGCGCAGTAGGCACACGTTCACAGGGATTTGCAACTCAGACATTCTTTATTATAACAAACAATATAAAAATACTTTTAAATAAACATAATATTTGGGTCGTTGACATCCTGCCCCCCAGTGTCACGTCAGGGACACTCATTTTCTATTACTGGGAGGATCGCTATTCGTGTTGCTGGCCGGCGAAGGATGCCTGATTTTGTCTTTACGTCGACTACTCTTATTCGTCCGTCCTCTCCAGGATAAACCTTTTTTATGATACCTTTAGGCCAGAAGTTCCTTGGTGAGTTCGGATCAACGATTACTATCAAATCACCTTCTTTTAGAGGTTTGCATTCTTGGTTCCATTTATTCCTTGTAATTAATGTAGGTAAATACTCTTTAACCCATCTTTTCCAAAAGTGGTCGGTAAGTCTTTGACTTATACGCCATTGTTTTCTTAGGTATAGGTCGCTATCTTCGAAGTTCCCCGGTGTGGGTAATGCGCATGATGATCCTAGCAGGAAGTGATTTGGAGTTAAAGCTTCCTCAGTGCGGGGGTCAACAGACACGTGCGTCAAGGGGCGGCTGTTGACAATATTCTCTGCTTCAGCCAACAAGGTGAGCAAAACTTCTTCTCGGGGCGCTCTCTCTTTCAGAATGATGTTAAGCGTAGACTTGACGCTACGTATTAGGCGTTCCCAGGCTCCGCCCTGATGGGGACTTACTGGACTAATAAATTTCCAGTTTATGCCTCTATTAGTCATTTCAGTGTTGATAACCTCTTGGTCCATTTCCAGAAACGATCTCTTTAATTCCACTTCCGAGCCTCTAAGGTTTGTTCCGTTATCCGACATCATGATAAGCGGCCATCCGCGCCGCGCTGCCATTCTTCGTAATGACATAATAAACGAGTCGGCGGTGAGGGTGGATACCACTTCTATGTGTATCGCTCTGATAGTTAGACAGGTAAATAGCACACCATACCTTTTGAGTCTTCGTCGACCAGCTGTTATCTCAACAGGACCGAATAGGTCCACCCCACAGTGACTAAAAGGTCGTTGGTGATGAGCGAGGCGTTCTTTCGGTAGGTTTCCCATACGCGGGATAGCGGGCAACGTTTTTCTAATACGGCAGAAAGGGCACTTGGATGCAACAGTACGGACAGATGGTCGTAATTTGAGAATCCAGTATTTTTGGCGTAAATCGTTAACTACTGTTTCATTGTTTCCATGAGCTAACTTGATATGGTAGTAGGTGATAATTAACTTCGATACCGGGTGTCGTCCATCTAGTATAATGGGTTGCTTAGCTTCGCTTTTTATGTTGCTCACAGCATCGATTCGTCCTTCAGCTTTCAACAATCCATCGTCATCGAGATAAGGAGTCAAAGTTAGCAATCGGCTTGAGCGGTTTAATTGTGTGCCGCGTTGTAAGGCATTTATCTCCGCTGGAAAGGTCTGCTCTTGCGCACTGCGTAGTATCAGTAACTCAGCTCGTTGCATTAATTCCGCGTCGACAGTCGCAAATTTATCTTTTTTGCATCTTTTTATGAATTTCAGGATCGTTGCGGTGCTGCGTACTAATCGAATCCAGGACGAGAATTTGCTGACCTCGGGAATAGGTAAGTGCGGTGTAATATCCCTTAATTCTAAATTGTGTACCTTTTCTTTGATTTCACTAATAATGTATTTTTTTTCTTTTTCAGGTTTGAATTGCGGCCAGCTGTAGTTTGGTGTCCAGAGGAACGAAGGGCCGCGCAGCCACTCACATTCGCTGTGAATCTTGTAGGTATTCAACTTCGTAGCAAGGTCGGCTATGTTGAATTCGGTAGGAACGTAATTCCATTCTTTTATAGCAGACAATTCGTCGATCTCACCGAGGCGATTAGCTACGAAAACTTTGTAGTTGCGAGTTTCATTTCTAATCCAATGCAAAACAATTAATGAATCGGTCCAAAAGTATCTTTTATCTGGTTTCAGGCGGTGTTCATTTTCGATTGTTTCGGCAAGTCGGCATGCTATGACGGCCGCTTGTAACTCAAGTCTCGGTATTGTCACTGGTTTAATTGGAGCTACTCTGCTTTTACATGAAATAAAAGACACAGTCACTTCGTTTTTTACTATTTTTCGCCAATAAGCTACGGCTGAAAACGCAGATGGTGACGCATCGCAAAACACATGCAACTCTAGTGCTGTCTCACTCTCACGCAGTGTGCTGTAGGTGTTTCGAGCGTCCATCTTATCGGTTCGTTTTTCAGACTCGATTGTCGTCGATTCAGGTTTGACGGAGGTAGCGGCGGGGGCGGCGGGGGCGGCGGCACTATTTTGAAAATAAAATCTTGGTATGCGTAGGGCTTTGATTGAATGTAGATCCTCTACCCATTCTTGAAATTTGAAAAAGTCTTTATCTGAAATTTCTTCATCCCATTTTATATTTGTCTTCCACATACTTTGTAACATTATTTTTGCCCGAACAGTGAATGGGGATAATATTCCGTAAATATCAAAAATTGACATGACAATTCGTAAAAATTCTCTTTTCGTAGGTTTCTTTTTTAAACCTAAAATTTCTTTTGGAAATCGTTTCATCGATAAATCAAATCCAAACATATCGCTAGTTGGAAACCACAACAATCCTAGGGTTCTTTCCGAAAATGAATCGTTTCCGAGTTGATGACTAGTTGCGTTACTACTTAAGGTTTCATTTGGCATGGCAAGCAGTACTTCAGGCTCATTGCTCATCCAGTTGCGGATCTCGAAGCCCCCCATTTTATGAATTTTATGGATTTCCTTGGCAACTTTTATCGCAGATTCCGTATTGTTGTGACTGTCTATATAGTCGTCCATGTAATGAGACTCTAAAATGGCTTGTACACCTTCAGGCATTGTATCTTGGAACCTAGAAGCATTCTTATTTTTTACATATTGTGCTATGAACGGCGAACAGTTGGCGCCAAATATGAGTGACGTCATAACATATTTTTTCAATATATCTTTTTGGTTCTCCCGCCATAAAAATGTGAATGCTTGAGTATCTTCTTTGTTTATTTTAATTCTCAAAAACATGTCTCGTATATCTGCAATAATTCCCACGGGCTTCTCCCGAAAACGGTACATGATACCCGGTAGCGATTGTAGGAGATCGGGTCCTTGTAGTAAGTAATCATTTAGTGAAATACCTTTCGTCTTGGCAGCGGCGTCAAAGACCAAACGCAATTTTTTCTTATTCGGGTTGTCTACTCCGAAGTGTGGTAAATACCATATGTGGTTTCCGGGTTCTGTTTTTGGGTTTAATTCCTGGGCATAGTTATTTTTAAATAAATGATTTATTCTTTCACGATAGCGCGTAGCAAACTCAGGATCGGTAAGCATTTTTCTTTCTATACTCAAAAACCTCCTGTAGGCATTTGAAAAGGAATCTGGCATTTCTAGATCATGCTTCCAAGGGAGACCGATTTCCCACTGATCGTTACGTAGTTTTGCTGTATTCTCTAGAATAGTTATGGCTTGTAAATCGTCTTTATTTTGACGTGGTTTATTTGTTATTCCGATCGCTTCAAATGCGAAATATCTTCGGACGAGTTCGTGAAGTTCGGTATCGTGTGCGTTGTTATTTTCATAACATGTTTCGACTTCACAGTGTTCGATATTATTTTTCAGCGGCTGTGCGCCTGGCTTGTGCGCAAGTGTTTTCTCACAAGTCTCGGGGTGGCGGTAAGGCTTTACCGGCGGCGGCGGCGGCGGCGAGAGCGGGCGGGGTGCGCGGTAGGCTGGTGCGGGGGTGTCGAGCGTATTGGCTTGGTAAGTTATCAGCGCGTGTTTTGTAACGGCGGACCGACTATACTGAATCGCTGTTTCGGGAACAATGCCGTGTACACACCAACCAAGACGTGTAAGAGTGGCGCACGGCATGTTTTTATGTTGAGCAATTGTTTTTATCGGCATGATGAGGTGGTAATTGTCCTGTCCGATTAGCAGTTGCGGTTTTACATCGACGCATTCAACAAAATCTTTCACTACACACAAGTGTTCGTATTTTTGCAAGTCCACTTTACTTAGTTTTTGCACTGGTAGGTCCAATTCATTCATTTTTCGTGCGCGAATGTCAAAGCACTCATTATTTTTGTTTGAAATTTTGAAGTTCACCATCTCACTGTTACAAACAATCTCGCCTGCGTCCCATGCGCCCCGTATGCGCATTGTTTCCGGTGTTCCGGACAGGTGAACTTGATTCGCTAGATCAGCTGACATCAAGGTCACCGTAGCACCGTCATCGAGCAAGGCGTGTGTTTTTATGACACCTTTCGGCCCGTGAATGTACACACACACTACTTTGAGCATTACATAAGAACTGGACGAGGCGATAGTGTTTGTAACAGTTTCACTAATGCACTCTTGTTCAATATCACTATTGTTCACAATTTCGTTTGTTGTTGTTGTAACGTTATTAAAATCACTGTTTTGAACGTTTACGTTAGCACTGTTTCCATTTTTTCGTGGCCAATGGAGTAAGCCGTGGTGATCCAGTCCGCAGTTGTCCACCTCACAGGCGGGTGCAGTACACGTTTCCTTGCTGTGGTGTGGCGAGAAACATTTGTGGCAAAGCTGTGAGGACCGTACAAAACGCCAGCGGTCTTTGCGCATAGTTCGCTTAAACTTAACACATTCTGCTAGTGTATGCGTATTTTCATTGCGGCAAAAGGTACACCTTTCTAGTCTGTTCGGCTCCTCTTCGATCTGAAGAACAGTTCGGGTTGTAGGTAGGCGAGCCGGCAGAGGCGGATAACGCTCGTAGCTTTTATTTTTGTAGTCGAACTGAGTGGTGTAGATGTGCGTTATGCCTGCCGTGGTGGCTTTTACCGCTTCCTTGTGTAGAAACTCAGCGAATAACTCGAGTTTACTCATTTTGTTTTGTTGATTATCGTAAGCGAAGTCGGCCCACTTAGTTAAGAGAGCACTAGGGCACTTAGTGGCGACGGTGTTCATGAGTTCAGGGCTCCTGAGATAGTCGCTCTGGTTTAGGGCTTGTACAGCGGCCACATAATTTTTTACTTTGATGGAGAAGTTTACTATTTCTGTGTGGTATCTCTCTGTAAGAGGTGGCAGTTTTCTTATTTGAGCTGCTATTTTTGTTATCACTATTTCCGGTTTTCCATAACGAAGTTCGAGGGCGGCAAGAATAGCGCTTGATGGAGTATTTCCGAGCAGTAAAGAGGATACTGTCTCTCTAGCTTCCCCATGTAAGCACTTGTTGAGTCTAGATATATTTTCAGACTCGTTAAAGTTGCACAAACTTGAAGATTCTTCGAAACTTCTTTTAAACGATGTCCATTCCAGTGGATCACCAGAAAATTGGGGTAGTTCTTTAGATACGGCTAATCTGGACAGAAGCTGAGCGTTTACTTTTGAGTTACTGATGGTAAAGTCATGTAGGGCTCGAGTCAGCTGCTGGAAGTCGGACGGTGCAGCGGTGACATGCGCGGACTGCGTCGGCGCGGCCGGTGCGGCCGGCGCCGGGTGCATGTTGCTGCGGGGCAGATCTTCCATGTGCTGACTTCTTTCTAACCACTGGTTAACTTTTTCGTCAATGGGTAAACTTATTTCGGTGGCGGCTGAATGGCGGGAACTTCGGCGGGAACTGCGGCGAGAGCCTCGCGGCTCTTCATCATCTATGGCGGCGAGATCAGCAGCTAGTTTTTTTTGTATTAAATCCTTGTCTATTTTCGCAAGGGCTTCCGCTGCTTCGAGCTCCAGTTGTTTCTTTCTGGCGGTTCCTGATGAAGATTTAGAGCATAGCGTTCCCATCGAAGGCGCCCTCAATCTACCTTCACTTTCAGCTTTTATTTGGTTAGTCACCGGCACACTTAATTCGTTTTTCGACACTATCTTTTCAGATTGCACTTTTAACGTTTTATCCTTTAATACATCCATTTTCAGCTTTTCTTTCAGGGCTGCGCTGCGAGTGCGAACACCATAAACCGGTCGCGATGACGCGGCGGCGGCGGCGGCGGCGGCGGCAGAGGTTGAAGCAGGTGGAGTATTAAACATTATTTCCTTATTTCAGATCCGCTCGTAGGACCACTTGTTGGCGATGGTTATTTGTAGAAATAATAACACAGGATTTAGCGTTTAAATTGCTGGTTGAAATAGTGCGAAGGTGTGTGTGCTGCTCGTACGTGTCAAAATACTGAACTGCCGATCACGCCGCCTTTGGCAGCGCGGCGGAATCGAGAACCAATCTCTTATCTAGCTAACGGTAAAAGCGTAGCGCAGTAGGCACACGTTCACAGGGATTTGCAACTCAGACATTCTTTATTATAACAAACAATATAAAAATACTTTTAAATAAACATAATATTTGGGTCGTTGACAGGATCCTTATGGATTACTTATATACAGAAGCAAGTCGCCAAAAGTCTCATACCTAACAGTTTTGTGGAAAGGGATAAGGGTATTTCTCTTTACTACATTTAAGGTAACAACGTCTTTTTAATTCAAAATAGAAGTCTCTAAAAAAACTCCAACTAAAACCCTCACGAATTTCTTTAACCAAAATGTGCTAAATCTAGCCCTTTAATACTAATCAAAGGAATCACCTATGATCCAGTCAACATTCACAAATCACGCGGCTCGAAACCGATACTCTGCCTTTGGGACCTGCGATTTACACCGACACAACGACGTCACTACGAAAGAGGAACTTGATTCGACAATGACAATTTCCATTGAAAAAAAAAAAAAAAAACATTTATGTGGAATTAAATTCCGACATAAAGCCACTTATTTTGAAATAGGGTCGACTGAAGTGAATGCTTTGAACGTTTGTTTTTATTTGTATTTAGAATATCATTTGAAGTTTGATTTTTGCAAATCAAATTCATGTGACACGATATCAAATCAAATATATTACATCTATACCAATATTATAAAGAGGAAAGATTTGTTTGTAACGAATAGGCTCCGGAAATACTGAACCGATTTGAAAAATTCTTTCACTGATAGGAAGCTACACTAACCCTGAGTGTCATAGGCTATATTAGATTTCCAAAAAAATTAGGGATCCTTACCTAAACTCAAATAATGTTACCCAAGGTGCAATATTTTTTCCGTTGTTTAAATATTTTGACAGGTGGTTTGTTGTTGTTGTTGTTTGTTTTTTTATTCGGCCATTCTGGGCAGTCAAAAGAACATATTCTATAGAGCCAAGTCTTTTGTAGTATGTAATATTCTATGGCGTAACGAAGTAAGCCGGGACAGCTCGTATTTAAATAAAACACTGTATCGAATTTGTTGTTTGTTTTATGTCGCCTCGGGCTCAATACGGCCACATTTACACTTCAAAATACTACTTTAGTTTTTGTAGAGTGAAAAGTCGGTACAAACGCTAGATCAACGAAAGGAACATTGCACGGCGTAACACTTCCGGTTTTTCTTTATTGAAAAATAGCTCTTGTTCTTTGGTATTACAGTCTAGGGCCCACGAGACCATAGTTATGCCAAAAACTGTTACGCCGTCCTAGTCCGCCACAGTACTAACCTATTTAAACAGTTTCATTACAAGGCTGTTCTAAGACAAAGATAATAAAGAACTAAAGAACAAAAAAAGATAAAAAACTTTACACAAAAGGAATATACAAAAGTGCTGTTTGATTTCCACTTATGGTAAGGTCCTCGTATATTGTAATTTTGTGAATGATTTACTTAGGTACCTACCTACTTTTTAGGTACTTGTGTTGTGTCAACAGGTGTTATATAATCGTCTTAGAATGCGACTGAAGTATTCTTATAATAACAAAGTTCGCCACTATCTTTAAACGTTGAGATTTGTCATTTATACCAATATTTTAAAGAGGAAAGATTTGTTTGTTTGTAACGAATAGGCTCCGTAAATACTGAACCGATTTGAAAAATTATTTCACTGGTAGGAAGCTACACTATCCCCGAGTAACATAGGCTATATTAGATTTAAAAAAAAAAAATAGGGATCCTTACTTAAACTCAAATAATGTAACCCAAGGTGCAATATTTTTTCCGTTGTTTACATATTTTGACAGGTGGTTTGTTGTTGTTGTTTGTTATTTTATTCGCCCATTCTTGGCAGTCAAAAGAACATAGTCTATAAAGCCAAGTCTTTTGTAGTATCTTATATTCTATGGCGTAACGAAGTAAGCCGAGACAGCTCGTATCTTATAAAATCAAATCGATATCTGCTCAATGTTATTGACCTACCGCTTCTCCGTTATAGATTTAGCATAGGAGTTCATCGCTTCAAATATTAACGGCCTCAAATTACACGTTTGAAAGAGATACCTAAAAGCAATATTTTCTTCTTGAATTTTATACGCAAGTTATTTTAACAACCAATTTTAAAATATAAAAAAGCTAGACTTTCATGTTTCATAGTCGTAAAAAACTCAACGGTGCATCGATTTGTTGTTACATTATCGTTGATTACTTTTTATGATACTATTACGTTAGCAAGCGTGAAAAGGTGTGATTTTTCCAGAATTTAGTTTTTTTTTTGTCTGGTTTTGTCCCTATTAATAAGTACTTATAGAAAGTTTTCATTGTTAAAAGAAATAGGTTTAGTCTTATTTTTTTTAAACGCATTCATATTAAGTCCATAGGTAGAATAACATTCAAATTCCAATCATATAACAAGCAAATTCAGACCAGGATAAGTTTTTAAGTGAGTTATGTTAAAAAAATAATTATTATATACAATAACGTGCAAGAAAAATAGAAAATAAAGCTGGTTCCGTTACCTACCTACTTATTCATTCACATGTTAACAAATCAGTGAAACTAGTTCTTGATGGCTATGAAAATGAAAAGAATCATGTTGTGGCATCTATCTCAATATTGACATTATAATGGATATAGCATGAGGTTTGATGTTCATTACCTTTATATGCGAGAGATAGATCCCCATAAAAAGTATCACATAACCAAAATGTTTTTCAATTTCATAGGCATCAAGAACTGTAGAAGACGATCATAGATTTGACCTCGAAATTATTCATTTTAACAAAAAATATATAATTCTATTTATAAATGCGTAAACCCCAGATTATATGACTGTCATAACGCCTAACATCGAAATGTTTATTAGCGATTGAATTAAATGGCGAATAAAAAGCGATTTTTACGATATGACGCGATTTTTATGATGTTACAAGAGTTGCGAGGCGTAGCTCTTTATCTTTATTAGGGTTCCGTAGTACAATAATAATGACGCACTTAAAGCCCTTACCATACTACATACAGTATGGGCACTCCCTGCCTCCCTCGGCAAGTGCGGCTCCCCAGAGCTCTCGCTTACCTCTCAGTTACCGCTCAGTACAAATAAAGCAGCGTCGCACGTCTCATCTCACTCACACAAGCATGATACGCGTGCACGTACACGAGTTTCGGCTGTGCGCGAAGCAACTCGCTCTTTTCTATGAAGTGTCCGAGGTGTGCCTTAACTAAGTAGAAGGTAGCAGAACTCTGTATCTAGGGCGCTGAAGCTAGAGACAAAAGAGTAGTTTTGTGGTAAGCGCAGCTGCTTACTCCACTATAAACGCAATACGTGACCAATTGACCATATTGTCCTAATCATGTAGATGGTACAAAACGAATACAAAAGGTGTTTTATTCAGAAACCTTCCAATGTCTTCACCAGTGCGCTTTGAATTGCGCTTTCATGTTCATGTTCATCATCGTTGCTCACGAACCCACCAGGGACGGATTCTTTGCGTTGCGTAGTTGAACTATTATTATTAAACGCTTGCTGCTCAGACATGCGTTAGAGGAAGAAACTTGAAGAACAGGAATGCACTCATTTTTAGATTTTTAGAAGAAAAAAAAACAAATACTAAGGTATTAATGCAAATGAACAGACGGAACCCACCCAACTTCGTGTCAGAAACACTTAAAAACAGTTTTTTAATAGATAAAAATCGATTATTTATACGAATAGTAAAACGTTCCTAACTTTTAGTATTTTGATGGTTCTCCTTTATGCGATAGATAAAATTTGTTGGATCACATTAAACGATTTAGCGTATAGTCAGCGAATTTCATGGTTTTATTACTGCATAGCTTAGTAAACAGGTAAATTTAAATTTATCTACATACATTTAGTTTTCGTTGCAGGGAATAATTATTAAAATATCTCTGTTTTTTATTATTATCATAAATTTAGAGTCAGTTCTTTGAATTTCTTACTATTTAGACTTTGACCGTCTTCTGTTCTGCATGTTCATGTAGGTAGGCCTAATCCTAGGCTTTTCTCGTTATTAATAAAAATACATAGTATAAAATACTGTAGTGTGGCAAAAAGCTCCATTTAATAAATAATTAATTGAGTTAATTAAATCTTAATATTTTATTTAATGAAATGTATATTACTTATTTTATTTAAAAATTGACTATTGTATTTAGGTATTCAATTTATGGTAATTAATTTTGCTATTTTTACATAATGTGATAGATGAACTTATAACATGACATTATTATTTAAACTATTTTCAATTAATTTTTATAAGTAAGTAATTTTGATGATTTCTTTGGACTATTGTTTTTATTAATTTATAACTTCTAGTTTTGTAAATATTTTTGTTTAGTTTAATTTTAATATTTTTTACTATGATTTACACGTTTAGTTTAACTGTTAGTGTAAGGAGTTGTAATAATAAATAAATAAATAAATAAAATAAAATAAAGTCGCTTCCCGCGTCTGTCAAAAGTACTATTAATTGGTTTAAATAACCAATGGAAAAGTTAAAATGAATCTGGCGTTTGAAAATGCACTACAATTTTACAGTCATTATATGCCTAGTACTAAATCTAGGCAAAGTGTGTGGCTTAAAGCTAAAACTGCTCTAGCCTGAGCTAGACAGACTAGCTCATTAGCGTGAAAACCAAAATCGGAACTAAATAGACCGCAGGACCACTAAATGGGTCAAACATTTTGCATTGGGCGAATAATAGTGACTTTTGTATAGAGTAGTCACTCCTATACTGATGCAAAGTATGTTTTGTAAGAACTAATTGTGTTTTTTGTTTTACATAAATGACTGCCTGTTTATAACTCTTATTATTTTATTTATTTACAAAAACCTCTAACTACCTCTTGTCCAAACTAACTCTTGTCCAAAGTTTCGACTATAACATTAAAATTTCATTTATCCTGCTCCGTAGCTGAGTTGGCAGCGATGTGGAGTGATTTATGCTTGTGCACCTGGGTTCGATTCCCGGGCGGGGCGAACGTTGTTATGATGAATACCGATGTTGGTTTCCGGTCTGGGTGTAATGTTCGTCTCTGTATATTTTTCGGGCACCCTACATACAGGTTCTTCCTATTAAGGGGCTCTGAGTGTGATGCGTTGTTATTATTATTAAAGTAAAAGTTCAGTTTTTTTAATTTTGAAATCTTTACGAATGTTATCTCCTGTATCCTATTAAACCGTAGGTATTATTAACGATTTCGAGTGAAGTGTGTCAAGCCTGTTGGACCTGAAATACGAGGCTTTGAAATTTCACGCCTCGACGTGCGTTCGTTCATCGGGCCGGATTGACGAAAAGATAGATAGATAGCTGTGTAACGTGTTGGCAGATAGATAGGCAGGTAGACATTGTGTCGTACTCGCTCGGAAATTACAATGAAAAACAAAAGGCATGGTTTTAACACATCTCGGACAATCGCGCTAAAATTAATAAAGTAAACGAGTTGCTTCGCGCACAGAAGAAGCTCGTGTACGTGCGTGCGTAACATGCTTGTTGAGTGAGATAAGACGTGCTATTTGTACTGAGCGGTAACTGAGAGGTAGCTGAGCGTGGGCGAGCGCGGGTGGGCCGCACTTGCTGAGGGAGGTAGGGAGTGTACCCTTTCATTACTATGTACTTCTCATTATGCTGTGTTTTCAATGTGTTTTAGGTAAAAAGGCTTTAAAATACGAAAATGTAGAGAATAGAGAAAACACCGAGTATATGTCATCATTCATCTCAGCAGAGAAAAGTCCGCTGTGGACACAATCTTACCCCACAGATCGCCACAAGGCTGTCAAGAAGAGTTGACGATCTCAGTATGGCTCTGAAGTTTTATAATAAAGGACGCTGCTATGCTAACTATATTTCGGATCTTTTTAGTCGCTTTTAACGACACTTTGATGTTCTGTGAACGACACCCACGGGAGGAGATAGGGTGGTGTGAATCTATGTCGCCACCACTACGCAAAAAAAAAACATACAGTAAATAAACAAAAAAAAACACGATAAAGGTACCGGAATTACCTAACATCCGTCAATTCAGTCGGGTGTATATCAAGTAGCTTTGTTTACCATAGTAATATAAACCGGTGCGTGTATTGGGTTGACAAATTGGCTAACCGATCGGTTACCCGCGCGGTTCGTGGCCGACATTTGTCTCAGCTTCGACGAATAACGCTTTAGTGATGTCAAAGGTAACGAAATTCGTTCAAGGTAGGTATCGATTTGCGTAAGCCCTGTAGGTATAGGGCCTAAGAATAGGTCTACGGTATGCCCTGCCTGTCGTAAGAGGCGACTAAAAGGGGTCTTTGGGGTCGTGGGTGTGAAGGGCGGGGGCCCCACACACTCATCAAACGGCCCCGAGATGGGCGGCGGCACAGCTTGTGGCACTGTGCCGCCGCAGCTCCAAAGGCGAGCCGGGGAGGGAACAACATGCCCTCCCCGAGTTTGAAGCTGATAGTGCTGAGCGTGGGAAGACTTCGGACGCTATAATGTGTGGTTCCCGGGGTTCTTCCCAAAAGCGCCAAGACGGCTGCCGGGGGCTTTTAGTGGGTGCGAGCCCCACATACCCCCGATGGCCGCCGGGGGGTTTTAGTGGGTGCGAGCCCCACATACCCCGACGCTCCCCCGAGCGTCGGGAAATGCGATAGGCATTTCCCCTCGTTACAAAAAAAAAAAAGGTATCGATTTGCGAAAAACGTGCTCTACATTCGCGCGCAACATATTCCGAGTAAATGTAAGGCGTGAACGGCATCCACACTCGCCTAAACAATAGAGCTTGTGAGTGACGATGTCCTTGGTAGCCAAACTATAACTTAATTTTTTGGCCTTTAAAGTATGTTGTAGAAAGCAGCAATGTTTCAAATTAAGTAATTTAACACTAGTTTTTGCGAATTACGCCCATGAGTATTTACGGCAAAAATTATGAAAGCCAGTTTTAAAGGACACAATCTAAAATTTTATGTTAATGGTGAAAGTCAGATTTGCAGGACACAACCTCAAATTTATCTAGTCTCCTGCCTCTATTAAAACAAAACAGCCTATTAAAGGATAGGCCCAAGAAAATTATATTAATAGCAGGTTTTATTTTAATCTAGCAGGTTAAATAGGTATTGATTTTCTCAGCCTCTGGTTTGGATTAAAGTTAAAATCTGTTATAACAAAAATCGACTACCCTATTTTCGGCCTAGCTAAATATCGAAATAATATCAGACTTCGGTCAATAAACTGTGCTGTGTATGTCCCATCCCTAGAAGTTTTCGTAACTTGCCGAGCATATTTGTGCGCGGGTAAAGTTCGGTTACCCACGCCTCGGTCCGTAGGTACGAGGGGTTTCGGGAACAAATAATTCGGTTAAACTTATATAGGTACTTATACAAATAAGGGTATTATAATCTACGGAATCTATTTGGGTACGATACCCTTAGAAAATAAGTTTGTGGGTACTCGATACTTTACCTGAATGCTGGGAATAAAGGGTATTTTGCGTTAAAACTTATTGAGAAAAGTTTTTGATGATTTTCACCTACATTAAAATTTTCGAACGCGATCCAAAGTCGGTCTTGTCCTCAGCAACCAAAAGTACCATTTCTCCTCCCTATCCTCAGCTCAAATCAAGTAATGACAGAGGAGTATCTCCTAAATCTTTGTCCTTGTGGCGATGTGAAGGGGAGACTTATGTCTAAAAGTGGACGTCTCTTGGTTGAGATGATGATGATGATGATGAGTTCGAAGCCTCGTCCTTCCAGCGCAGCGATACTGCTACAACAGACTCACTTTTTATGCCTTTTTTTTTTGGTTAAGGTCATTCAACTGTCAATGCAATATCCTATTTCAAACACTAAAATTATAAAACGCACGTCTGACTCTAACAAATTGCAAGTTGCAGTAATACGTTTGAGCCCTTACAGAGGGAGCCAAGGTCAACAATGGGACCCTTGGGGTGCTGATTTGGGGTGCCCTGATGAGGAGGATTATTCAGAAATTGGAAGCTGTAGGGTTGCGCTTTAATTGTTTGGGTTTTTTTGACGAAATTATTGGTAGCTTAGATTCGGTAGCTGAATTAAATGTGTTTTATTTTTATCTTTAAAACATGGACTCGTTCAGCGTAACACTTTTGTTTTAATCATCTCGTGCGCACTAGACTGTAATACCAAAGAACAAGGACTTTTTTGTACAAATACAGAAAACCGGAAGTGTTACACTGAAAGAGTCCGTGACTGTACAGTCTCTACGCATGCGCTTGGGCGTTTTATAATAGGATAGGGTCAAGTTTGTGTTCCGATCTGCAGTAAAATCCGTTTTTTTAAATGAAAATTTGTAAGAGTTAACGATAGCAAACGAGACTAATACATCATTATGACAAAACTATCTAACTTATCAATTCATATAAAATCATAACCGCAGGTCTTATCTCTATAGTTATTTCATTGCAAAAATCAGGGTAAGAAATAGGCTGAGGGGCTTTTTATTGAAAAAAAAAAAAAACGACCCTCCATCCAAGAAGCAATAACCCAGCAAAATATTAAACATTCATAATATTCACAGACCACAATCATCCACTCATACAACTACACCCTACGCCTACGATATCTAATAAGAAACTTTAATAATACTGAACACAGACGGACAAACAATAACACAATGGGCCTCCCCCAACTAGCATTGTTCAATGTGTTTGTCTAAAACCAAACCTTTATATTAATATATTATGTATTGTTTATATTTCATTACGACACATCTGGGCCCTTTAGTATTAATTCAAGTAAAGACCAAATGTGCACTTGAAAACCGTACTTATTAAAATTATAAGGAAGGTGTAAATGTTTGATCGACTTTCTTGCAAAAACTAGTGGCAATTTTGTTTTGAAATTTAGCAATATATAATATATATATTAAGCTTAAGGGGCGAAACGGTGCGAAACTAGCGCCACTTCGATAAATAATTGATATCTTCAAAACCATGGCCGAATTAAAAAATATGCGTCTTTCCTGATTCCTGAGATACCTGATATATCATGGACCATAACATCGTGTTTTCGTCGTTGGTCGTGTTATAAGTTAATTATGGTGACTTCACAAAAGTAGCACCCTCAGAATTAGCACTTTATGACCGAGCTGTCATCTATGGTTCTCTAATCTGTTTGTGAAACGAAAAATGCGCGATTCTGTAATTCTTGAATAAATAATTTAATTACTGCACCAACATTTCAGAAGACTGCGGTTTAAGTCACCTGTAAATGGGCTAACGCTACGACTTGATGAGGCTAAGCGGTAGAGGTAAAGCAACTATCAACATGGCGAAAATCGAGCCGAGTAAACCCCTCATGAACCAAACACGTGTATTCATCAAAACAAAAGCTAAATCAACAAATCCTATCAATGATTGACATTGATACGAAAATTCTTATCCTTTAAGGCTGAGGCCTCTTTTATTTGAACGCCGATTTCGCGCGACCCTAGCGCTAAATGTTACGCGGCCGAGTTGCGAACATTTCTTGGCGCAATATTTAAATCTGATTTTTCGCGCGAATTAACTTGGGTGTATCGTTACTATGATTTATGGGTTTATTGAATTGTGATTACGAAATAATATGATTTATCGATGTTATATAATTTTTTTACTGCCTAATAGGTTTTATTTTAGTACAAATTGTTTATTGTTGAGTACTTAAACATACTTTATTAGAAACATTAAAAAAATTGTTTAGAACTTTAACTATCTAACTAAATATCTTACCTACTTATTATTTACTAAATAAAAGGTAAAGTATGTTTATTTTAACTAATGAAGTCGGTTAAAAAAGATTGTCGGTCAGAGTTCAACACTGCAAAAATACAAAAAGTTGGTTATGACCTTTTGATTACATTATAGGTAAAAATTAAAGTCGCATTTCAATATTATATTTTTTTTTGTATATTTTTAATTAATTACAACTGGTATAAGATAGAAAACAATTATTGCCACAAATAAAAAATTGTCGATTTTACTTGATTTTTAGGCTTTGAGAGTGATTTTAATATATTCAGCTTTTAGGTTTTTTTTTTATTTGTTAAAGGACTGAATTTCTCAACATAGGTAAATATATTTCATTTAAGTAAATACTCACACGTAAATATTTTATTAATTTAAAATTTTAACTACAATAAAATATAATAACAATATCCCCTAAATTACAAAAGATTTCAAATTTATCGTAATGACATGACGACTCCACTCGTCTACTCCAGTTTTACATTATAAACTGCAGTATGCCTCATAAAGGTGTGATAAATTCTTATCAGCGGGGGGATGGAAGATTCTGATTTCTGTAAAAAACAAATATGAATTAATGAGGGGTTTTCATTGTGTCATTAAAAAGCAAAAATAAGTCTCATAATACGCCCGTAGATTGCGTTGTCTAAAGTAAAAGACATAGGATAGTAATTAAAATCAGTTCAAATTAACTTAAAAAGTTTAAAACAAAAATAACTATCTGACTGACGCGTGACGAGTTTCAATTTTCTTTTTTTCTTTTAATGATTCATTTCAACTTGACCTGTTGACTTTTGCAAAGCGCCATACCATAGCGGTGTAATAAAACTTATTTTTTTTATATGTCAAATTGAAAGCCACTCATTAAATTATCCACGAAATTTATTTGTGTTATGTGCAGGTAGCACTAGCAATAAATACGCTAAAAAAACTGTTACAAAACCTAAAACTATTTCATATAATATATGGTAAAGAATAGAAAGTATCGATACTGTACTCATAATGAGTAGTATCAAAACAAAAGTATCAATTCTTCAATGTATCTATCGTGTACTTCTCTGAGGTCCTATAGTACTTACTTTTCTTACGTTTGGTAGGCACACAAATTTAATACAATAATTGGAAAAGTTGTTAAAAAAAAAAAACAAGATACAAAAGTATCGATACCCCGAAGCACTTTTCTTAGGGCCAGTTCTTACTTAGGCTAGGCACACAAGTTTAATACAATAAAAGAAAGTTCTTCAAAAAATAAAACAAGTTGGCTTTCCTTTAACGATGAAAAATAGCCGGAAGCCGTGTAAGTGTCCGTTTAACTTATTTTTTTTTTGGAAAATTTTACGTATGTCAAAAAAATTAATCGTGGGGTAATATAAAAAAGATGTGTTTGAAGTTTGTCAAACAATATTATATGAAAACGTGTTTGTCAAACAAATTTGATCGTTTGCAGAACCTTTATTGTCGCTAGTTTTATATGGGAATTCATTTCAGTTCATTAGATATGATGCCATACCTGCCAAAATGTATGTACTCATTGATTAAAAGTATCGTAAGCACAGTATTGAGTACAAAGTAAGGATAGGAATGGAAATGTACTCGATACCGCAAAGTATCGATACTTTTTACGTGTCCCTAAGTACTGGTTGTATGTTTATCTTTATACCTGTCATTATTATGTTAGAAGATAGCTGAATATTTGAAAAGGAGATATGGAACTTGCATCTGAAAACTCGTTGCTAATAATTAATATAAAAGAATTACTTGCATTAATTTACTGTTTGTGATAAAAATAAATGTAATTACGTAGGTATGACATTATGAGTCTCGCAATTAATGCTAACGAGTGACAATATGATACTTTTTTCTTTTTAAAGGCACACGGCTCAATAAACTGACACATACATACACTGAGAACTGCCTTTTTTCAAAGTTTGTTTAAACACTTAAACCCGGTCCTGAATGTAGCAAATACTACTCTGAAAACGGCATCAATATTGGTTCAGCCAAACGTGAAAGAATCGCGGACAAACATACATAGTACATACACACATACAGATTAAAATACCTATTTCAATATAACGAACATTTATTGTTCGAATTAATTTTAAATAGGTACATTATATTATTCAAAAATTTAGGTATATTAAACTTTTCAATAAAACAAACGTCTGTCTGCCACATTGATTGATTTTTTTTAGACTTCTTTGACTATGAAAAATGTTTCCCGCCAAAAAGGTTTCTTGTTGTAATAAAAAAAAAAATTGGATAAAAAAAAGACTATAGATAGAGTTTGATGGTCAAAATAACAGACCATCTTCAATCAATATATATAAAACTCTTCCGTTACTGACTGACTGACTGACTGACAGACAACGCAGAGCCGAAACTACTGGGCGTAGCGTGCTGAAATTTTGCATGTAGGTTCCTTAGGGAGTGTAGGTGAGCACTAAGAAGGGATTTCCCGAAATTCCCACGGGAACGGGAACAAACAGGAATTTTGTGTTTATGAGAAATCTGCGCGGGTGAAACCGCGGGGCAGCCTCTAGTACATAGTATAAAATAAAGTTGCTTCCCGCATCTGTCCAAGAGGAAAGTTTATAATGTATAATACACGCATAACATTGTAATAGGTTAGGCGGTACGAAGTTCGCCGAGTCGACTAGTTTATATTTAAAAATCAATCGTGGTTTGTTTATCTCGCTTAAACTTGAGAACGACTTAGAACGTTTAGATGATTTGAGTTTCAAAATGTTTGTCGTAGTTCACATAAGGTTCAAAAGGTGAGAAAAGATAGAAAAAATGGAGGGGTTGAAAGAAAAATAAAAATGTAATTTTCCCATATAAACTGTTTTATGTATTTTCCTGTCTAAGATTTAACGTTGTTGTTATTTAATTTGCCCATTCCTGGCCAAGAAAGTAACATAATCCATACATAAGAATCTTCAGTAGGTATAGATAATAATAATCGTGTAAATTAATATTTTAAGTTGGTTATTTTAATAAAAATTACCTTTGTAGCGGTGGCGTCTTATTTATTTTATTTATTAGACAAACCAACAGTACATAGAACATTCTTGGATATTTAACTTTTTTTGCAGCATAGAAAGACGTTCATTTCCTTTTACCTATTCTTGCATTTTTTATAAATAGAATAAAAAGTTACTTTCCGAGCTTAACTTTAATCTTACTGGGTTGTTTTTTTAACACAACTGGCAAGCAGTTATTTATATAATTTTATAATAAAATAAATAACATTGATATTTAGAACTCTGTTCAATCCACCTCTAATTTTTTTAAAGAAAGTAACTTTTTATTAATTTTTAGGTTCATCATTTTCAAATAAATTGAAGTTCAATATATTATTTTTATAAATATGTGCAAAAACCTTTTTCGAGGTGTTGAATTTCGAGCAACGATAAAGGATCGCGTATGTCAGGTCGGGCTTGCATATTGCATAATAAGTTATTATTACTATAGTTTATAGTACCTTACACCTAAATTTGTTCTTGTTTGAGAGATATCCCCTAAAAGTTGTTTTTCATACGAAACCCTTATGCAACCAAACATTGCCTACCTACGTCCATACCTATTGTAGTTTCATTGTGTAAAGTAGGTAGCGAAAAAACTAATTACTATATAGGTGTACGATAGAGTAATAGAAGCACTACGTTTTTATTTTTCCTGATAGGTACATACACACTGTGACGTGTGGGTAATCCTACTAAGGTCAATGACCCCTACATATCAAATCGTAAAATAAATAAAAATAATGAAAAGTTTATTGCTTTGCATTTAAAAAAGAAAGATATAGAAAACAACCCAATATAAAAATATATTTTTAAGAGCTGTACTATGTAGATATCGTTTTTAAAATGAGTGAAAATAAGTGCTTTCTTTTTCCCCTCAGAATATAAATTTGTAGGGATACTTATTTGATATTAAAAAATCACAGAAACTTACGTCTACTATTGCTCAAATTTATTAATATAATAATAATAAAATGTACTTACTTTTTCCAAACTAAAAAAGAATTCTCATTCACTGCGCAAACCTCGCGCAAACAATAATAAATAGTCTTGTAATAGCGCGCCAAAGCACGACTGACGTACGCTCCGCCTCAAGACCGGAGGCGTACTGGCGCCCGTTTCTGCTTATCGAATCGGCCGCTCGGCCGTTGTATCCCTCCATACAATTTAGTATGGAGAATTTCCGCCGAAATTTTAGTAAAGTTTTAGCAATTAAAACTAGATGAAAATGGACATGTATATTTTTGTAATTACAATATAAAAGTTGAACAGACTTTCTAGTTTATGATACAATTTTTGTTTTGCTTCAACTTACTTTTAAACTAGTAAACAATCGTTAACAGCAAAAGCTGTTTTTGCAGTTTTTGATGAACTTTACGATTTTTTTATAAGAAAACCCTTTAGTTTTTTTATTTGAAAACCTATTATAATTGTAGTTCAGTCTTTTGAGAAGCTACGAAAAAAAAAATAGCTTTCTGTATTATTTTTAAGTGTTATTAAAGTCGTATATACGAACACTCCTCTCGCCGTTTTCCCAATTTTAGCCCCTTAACCAAAAAAACATCACTAAGGAACCTCATAAATAAACATATATAAACCAAGTATCTACAAATATAAAGAATAGGCAAAATGTAAGAAGTAAACATGATTATTTTTACATAAAAGACCCTTAACTAGTACATTAGGCGTACTATGAAATAATAATACAAATACTAAGTTAGGCAAAATATCGACAAAACAAACAAATATCGGCGTTTTTATATCATATCCGTAGCTCGCCTCGGGCGAGAAGTTAATATTGGCTTTACGTATATGTTATATCAATTTGATTATTGTTTCTCTATCTGAAACCAGAATAAAATAATAACCTGCGGGACGGAATTCTCTTATTTTGACATTTACTATTGTAGTACTAGCACAAGCGCACGTTAAAAATCCTACCCTATATGCTAAAATTTTCTTACAACAATCAGAAGATTAGGGAAAGTCTTTCAGGTTAGGAAAAGATCTTGAAATAATCAAAACACACAACATCACAAACACAACTCTACACCATATCTACACATACATACATTGCAAGTAAAAAAAACGGGTACACCACGTTCTCCCTTCGTATTATGGCAGTTGTAAATATTTAATGACGTAATAGAGTTTGTTCAGTTTATGGCACCATTGTTTGTTTTACTCGAGATCTCGTTTACCTGTATGCAAGTCTCGCTTTTATGAATTGCGAATAAATGAGAAAAATATTAAACTTTTGATATTTAAATTACTGTAGATAGGCCAAAAATTTATAGGCCGATTTTTGAGAACATAGTAAAACACTGTAACTTCGTAAATACTGCCATGACATCACGCCTATTTCCCATCGGAGAAGGCAGAGATAATGATTTTCATATGATCATAGAAAGATATATCTAGGTAGAAAAAAAGAAAGAAGAGTATTTTTGGTGCCGAAACATGTACCCATATTAAAAAAGGAAACCTAGATATCCGTCACTGCGCCACCGGGAATAGAATCAAGACCTGCGAAGTCACAGTCATCACTGACAATTGAATCGCAGAGGCCAGTCAGTAGTTTGCTAATTATATATCTAAAATATATATTATTTATTAATCAAAGGGCAATAGTTCTCGTAATCGATTTTTTAATGTTCTCTCTCAACCTTATTTGTCTGTTTATTTTCTGAGATTTACAGTGTTATTAAATGTACTTTTTTAAGCAGAGTTTGTTGTTTTATTAGTGATGCATTTTTCTATGTAAATATTTGTTAAATTTGATAGTTCATTGAATGTACCTTAACCATCACACGCACGTTCCAAGGCAAGACGCCTCCTTACAGGTGATTATTTTGTAAAATGTGTTATGTAATAAGCATAATCTATTGCAGATACTCTTACGATTTTTTTATTCTGTTTTTCTCATTTTGTTGCTAAGTTTTGATTCACAAATAACCCTTAAAGGTTGTGTAAAAATTTAAAGCATAAATATCCCGATTAGAGTATAAGAAAATAGGTTATTTTCATGTTGTATCGTTTACATTTATGATCCAAAGCCTGCGAAACAAAAATCAGCTGTTCGGTAGATTGACCCTGTCAGCTGATCGAAACACAGCTTCGGCCCATATTTCTTTGAGGAAGTTGTGTTGTACGGTGAGCTAAACCACTCCTCCACTTTATTACCGTCTCATCGGAAACACGCAGTATAAACAAAGCAATAACAGAAACAACCGCTCCCAAAGAAATAAAGAATGGAAGTTAATCCATTTGCAAGGCATTATCTTAAATTAATAATGATAAATATTGCAATGGTGGCCATTAATACAAATTAGTTCCGTTCAGGATCATATTAGGGCTGGTTTAAACTAAGCGTTTGTAACGCTTTGTTGTAGACGTTGTCGAAAATAAAGCGTTTGTTAAACAGACATCGCTATGTGTGAGTGAGTGGCGTGACGTGGGACGCTGCTTTATTTGTACTGAGCAGTAACTGAAAGGTAACCGAGAGCTGGGGAGCCGCACTTGCTGAGGGAGACGGGGAGTGCCTATACTGTATGTAGTACTACTTATTATACTGTGGCTCTAGCGAGGCGCTAGAGCGCCGTCTGTTTGACAAAGCCTTAAACCTCTTTAAAGCTTATTTTTGAGTGTTACCGATTACGTGAACATTAAGGAATTTTCTGTATGTTAGCTTTAAAAATCACGATTTCTAATAATGAATTCTTAGGTGCGGTTTTGATTTTCGGCGAGGCATAAAATTGTTATGAAATACTTACAGCGATGTTTGTTAAGTTCAACCAAGTTAAGTTTTGTTAGAAGGTCTTTGTATGTGTTGCGATTTAATAACTAATTAAGTATAATATTTCTCGCGTTTAGGACCGAGCGTTTCTATCGCAAGCTTTGTCGAAAGCCTTAATAAAAATTTAAGGGGGCGTTAAGCTTCAATTTTGTATGGTCGATGATTTATTTGACAGATCTACAAGTATGTTATTAAAAGCGATTATCGTTATCTTTAATATTGATTTGTAGCGGTTGATAGTGACCCTATGTTTGGGTAGTTGAGGAATATTCTATTTTTTTTTATGATATAGATAACAATTATACATGTATAAGCCTTGATAATTTTGCAAAAGAAACTAGCCCTGTTATTCATAGAAAGTTAAAGAGTATTTTAGTTATTTTACGTATGCCAATTTAAACTTGATGTCACGTAGTATTTACCATACAACAAACCAGAGAAGTAGACCTCCAGTAATGCCACTTTAAACCTACTGTATCTTTATTAATAATATGGAATATTTCTTTCTGGAAGTCCCATTGCTGGACTTCAACAAAACACCTCCTCAAACATCTTTTAGTTTTTTCTGCCTTTTCCTTACAGCTCAAACAATTGCAAAGCCTTAGTGGAAATGGACAGGGCACATAGCTCAAAGAAGGTCGCTGGGGCCCAAAAGTTCTCAAGTGGCGACCTCGCACCGGAAGACGTACAGTCGGCAGCCCCCCCACAAGATCAGAAGAACTAGTGAAAGTTGCTGGAGTGCACTGGATCAGAGTCGCACAAGACCTGTCGGTATGGCGATCAGTAGGGGAAGCGTTTGTCTAGAAAATCGATGATAATGATATTTCTATTAAATTGCTCGTGCCAACTTTAGTTTCATATCAGGCGAATAAGAAACAATGTGAGAATAAGAAAAAAAATCTCGGAAGCAATAACTATCGAACAACACGCGTTACAATGTCGATCCATTGAGATACTAGTTTTGGATAAGTTTTATTATATTTTTGGACTGCCTTCGTGGCACAGTTTGTAGCAATATCAGATCTTCGACTTCGAAGGTCTGAGTTCGATGCCCGGTGGAGGAGAACATGATAAAAATTATCTTTATCTGGGTGTTGTTTTTTTTTTGCATAATGTATCTATGTTTATTTTAACTTCAAACTAAACCGTTAGTTCCCAAAATAATACTGGTGGACCCCATGGTCCATAAGAAGGTGGCAATTCGAAGTTGTGACCAATTCGCACGAACCCGATGGTCCTCGACCATCACACGGGTCTAATGCGGATAAGAAGGAGTTTAAACCAAGAAATAATATCCAAAAGTCAGCGCCAACTTCTAATAAAGGAATCAGCTACAATAAAATATCGCTTAATTAAAGGAGCTTTCTGAAAGTTTTGTGTCACCTCCAAAGCTTTAGTCCGACCTCAGAGGCAAGACAAAGCTCAAAGTTTTGCTAGCAGATGCCTCGCGCCAATATTCGCGAGCTTTCCGCGAACTTTTATTTAGTTTTGATTCCGACGAAAGCGTTTTTATTATTGCGAAGCTTTTTCTGGCTATTTCATGTTCATCTGTTGGTTGATTTGATGGGTGATTTTCCAATCTTTCATTAACCGAGAAGTTTTCCTGTTTTTTTTTTAGAGAGGACGGAATTGCTCTCACATAGTACAGCAAAGTATATCTCCAGTACAGACTATATAGAATAACCCTCTTATTCATAAAAAGTTAAAGAGCATTTTAGTTATTTGACGTATGTCAATTTAAACTGGATGTCACGTATTTACCTTACAACAAACCAGAGAAGTAGACCTCCAGTAACGCTACTTAAAATCTACTGTATCCTTATGAATAACACGGATAGACTTTACTTAGGTATTAACTATCTCAATTTAAAGTAGTTTTGTCTCAAGGAGATCGATTATGCGTATCAGCAGCTCCGTTTGCATTTAAATTCATTCATTATCATCTTCAAATACAGATCATACAAGGATACATACATACTTTAAGAGGAAGTGTGCCATAATCGCCACGCTCGACATTTGTGTATAGAGTGGCGTCCTGTGGGGGAGGCCTATGTCCAGCAGTGGACGTCTTTTGGGCTGAAATTATGATGATGATGATGATGAACAGGATCATTTGTTTTATTTCGGGTGAACAACTTTAACTTTAAAGCCTATATAAATTACCGTAGAGCATTTCTCATTTCTTAAGATCCATATTGCAATCGCCAATCCGCATGCCAAGCGTGGTGATAACGGGCAAAACCCTCTCACAATGTTTGTATGGCAATCTATGGGGGACACCTTAGCCAACATTAAAGGTCTTACTGTTATGATGAAGACTCATTTCTCTAGTCAAATAATGTTTAAACAGTGTGTTTTACTAGTCAAAAAAAATACAAAAACCGTCACCCTCAACGCCGCAACAGCTAAACCGATAACCGTGACCGGCAGCTGTGACCGCCCCTTAACTAACAAAATGTCGAATTTAACCACCAGCTAGAGAGCTCGTGTTAGATAACATAAGGGCTAGTGCACACTACACTAGTACGGGTAGCATTTGCTTCGCAATCTAGTTAGCCCCTTGTCTGTGAGCCGCTTGGCCGCCATTTTGAATTGAGAATTCAGTTTTTTTCCCGTCCCAATATTTTGGGAATTATCTTGTACTTTGATTACTTTAGCCACATTATCAAACAAATATTCTAAGCTAACGTGAGAAACAGCTCGCGATTGCTCTTACGATTACATCTCCAAACAGGCTCTAAGTAGGGAGGGTAGAAAGAAGTAAAGTAGGGAAGAAAAGTAGGGAACCCTAACATGGTACACATCCGATAGCAGGAGGCCAAGTCGCCCTCGCATCACCTGGAGGAGATCGGTTGAGAAGGCGATCGCAACCACTGGTCTTAAATGGCGGGATCTGGAGGAGGCAGCCCAGGAGCATATTAAATGGAGAAAATTACTTCGAGCCCTTTGTCCCTGCCCTGATGAGGGGAAGAAATAAACATCATCATCAGTGTGTGCACAGCCTTATAACTTTTTACTGCTGCAAACTCTGAACCGACAACAACATTCCAGAGGGTGTCATGCTTTTTGTTCAATTACTGAGTGTGTAATTTCACTCACATACTATTTATCTAACTACCTTGTATGTAATTGGTTTCATTCATTTCTCAATAAACTATGTAGACAGACACGCGATTTCCACACTCCTATGAAGAATCCTCCACAAGTAGCATGGACGAAATATCTCAAAGGGATAAGGCAACTCATTGTAAAAATTTATTAATTTGAGAAAATTGTAAAAAAAAATTTACGTTGATTAATTCCAATAAAGTATCAATCTATATTTATGTGTAGTATAGTTATTTATTGCAAAATCATTGATACATATTTAATGTGTTTTTTTTAATGCTGTCTATACTTCGCGCTCAGCACTGGAGCATATTGGTAAATAAAATATTATTTTATTTATAGAAGGAGCAAATTGGGAAACGTTAGAAGGAATTTATAATTTTTGAGTATAATGGTTTTGGTGGTTGAGGGAACAACCCCTTTTTTATTCAGGAATCCTTTGAAACTCATTTACTTACGAACGAAAAGCTTAGAATATGATGCAGATTCGGTCTCTTTAATTTATTACCTGAAACAAAAACAAAAATTGAGTTAGACCAAAAACATTATTGCATAATGTGAAAAAAATAAAATAATTGTAGAACATCTTATTTAAAAAATTCCAGACGCACCGATATTTAAGGCTGAGGCCTCTTTTATTTGAACGCCGATTTCGCGCGACCCTAGCGCTCAATGTTACGCGGCCGAGTTGCGAACATTTCTTGGCGCAATATTTAAATCTGATTTTTCGCGCGAATTAACTTGGGTGTATCGTTACTATGATTTATGGGTTTATTGAATTGTGATTACGAAATAATATGATTTATCGATGTTATATAATTTTGTTACTGCCTAATAGGTTTTATTTTAGTACAAATTGTTTATTGTTGAGTACTTAAACATACTTTATTAGAAACATTAAAAAAATTGTTTAGAACTTTAACTATCTAACTAAATATCTTACCTACTTATTATTTACTAAATAAAAGGTAAAGTATGTTTATTTTAACTAATGAAGTCGGTTAAAAAAGATCGTCGGTCAGAGTTCAACACTGCAAAAATACAAAAAGTTGGTTATGACTTTTTGATTACATAGGTAAAAATTAAAGTCGCATTTCAATATTATATATTTTTTTGTATATTTTTAATTAATAACAACTGGTATAAGATAGAAAACAATTATTGCCACAAATAAAAAATTGTCGATTTTACTTGATTTTTAGGCTTTGAGAGTGATTTTAATATATTCAGCTTTTAGGTTTTTTTTTATTTGTTAAAGGACTGAATTTCTCAACATAGGTAAATATATTTCATTTAAGTAAATACTCACACGTAAATATTTTATTAATTTAAAATTTTAACTACAATAAAATATAATAACAATATCCCCTAAATTACAAAAGATTTCAAATTTATCGTAATGACATGACGACTCCACTCGTCTACTCCAGTTTTACATTATAAACTGCAGTATGCCTCATAAAGGTGTGATAAATTCTTATCAGCGGGGGGATGGAAGATTCTGATTTCTGTAAAAAACAAATATGAATTAATGAGGGGTTTTCATTGTGTCATTAAAAAGCAAAAATAAGTCTCATAATACGCCCGTAGATTGCGTTGTCTAAAGTAAAAGACATAGGATATTAATTCAAATCAGTTCAAATTAACTTAAAAAGTTTAAAACAAAAATAACTATCTGACTGACGCGTGACGAGTTTCAATTTTCTTTTTTTCTTTTAATGATTCATTTCAACTTGACCTGTTGACTTTTGCAAAGCGCCATACCATAGCGGTGTAATAAAACTTATATTTTTTATATGTCAAATTGAAAGCCACTCATTAAATTATCCACGAAATTTATTTGTGTTATGTGCAGGTAGCACTAGCAATAAATACGCTAAAAAAACTGTTACAAAACCTAAAACTATTTCATATAATATTATATGGTAAAGAATAGAAAGTATCGATACTGTACTCATAATGAGTAGTATCAAAACAAAAGTATCAATTCTTCAATGTATCTATCGTGTACTTCTCTGAGGTCCTATAGTACTTACTTTTCTTACGTTTGGTAGGCACACAAATTTAATACAATAATTGGAAAAGTTGTTAAAAAAAAAACAAGAAACAAAAGTATCGATACCCCGAAGCACTTTTCTTAGGGCCAGTTCTTACTTAGGCTAGGCACACAAGTTTAATACAATAAAAGAAAGTTCTTCAAAAAATAAAACAAGTTGGCTTTCCTTTAACGATGAAAAATAGCCGGAAGCCGTGTAAGTGTCCGTTTAACTTTTTTTTTTTTGTAAAATTTTACGTATGTCAAAAAAATTAATCGTGGGGTAATATAAAAAAGATGTGTTTGAAGTTTGTCAAACAATATTATATGAAAACGTGTTTGTCAAACAAATTTGATCGTTTGCAGAACCTTTATTGTCGCTAGTTTTATATGGGAATTCATTTCAGTTCATTCGATATGATGCCATACCTGCCAAAATGTATGTACTCATTGATTAAAAGTATCGTAAGCACAGTATTGAGTACAAAGTAAGGATAGGAATGGAAATGTACTCGATACCGCAAAGTATCGATACTTTTTACGTGTCCCTAAGTACTGGTTGTATGTTTATCTTTATACCTGTCATTATTATGTTAGAAGATAGCTGAATCTTTGAAAAGGAGATATGGAACTTGCATCTGAAAACTCGTTGCTAATAATTAATATAAAAGAATTACTTGCAATAATTTACTGTTTGTGATAAAAATAAATGTAATTACGTAGGTATGACATTAAGAGTCTCGCAATTAATGCTAACGAGTGACAATATGATACTTTTTTCTTTTTGAAGGCACACGGCTCAATAAACTGACACATACATACACTGAGAACTGCCTTTTTTCAAAGTTTGTTTAAACACTTAAACCCGGTCCTGAATGTAGCAAATACTACTCTGAAAACGGCATCAATATTGGTTCAGCCAAACGTGAAAGAATCGCGGACAAACATACATAGTACATACACACATACAGATTAAAATACCTATTTCAATATAACGAACATTTATTGTTCGAATTAATTTTAAATAGGTACATTATATTATTCAAAAATTTAGGTATATTAAACCTTTCAATAAAACAAACGTCTGTCTGCCACATTGATTGATTTTCTTTAGACTTCTTTGACTATGAAAAATGTTTCCCGCCAAAAAGGTTTCTTGTTGTAATAAAAAAAATATTGGATAAAAAAAAGACTATAGATAGAGTTTGATGGTCAAAATAACAGACCATCTTCAATCAATATATATAAAACTCTTCCGTTACTGACTGACTGACTGACTGACTGACAGACAACGCAGAGCCGAAACTACTGGGCGTAGCGTGCTGAAATTTTGCATGTAGGTTCCTTAGGGAGTGTAGGTGAGCACTAAGAAGGGATTTCCCGAAATTCCCACGGGAACGGGAACAAACAGGAATTTTGTGTTTATGAGAAATCTGCGCGGGTGAAACCGCGGGGCAGCCTCTAGTACATAGTATAAAATAAAGTTGCTTCCCGCATCTGTCCAAGAGGAAAGTTTATAATGTATAATACACGCATAACATTGTAATAGGTTAGGCGGTACGAAGTTCGCCGAGTCGACTAGTTTATATTTAAAAATCAATCGTGGTTTGTTTATCTCGCTTAAACTTGAGAACGACTTAGAACGTTTAGCTGATTTGAGTTTCAAAATGTTTGTCGTAGTTCACATAAGGTTCAAAAGGTGAGAAAAGATAGAAAAAATGGAGGGGTTGAAAGAAAAATAAAAATGTAATTTTCCCATATAAACTGTTTTATGTATTTTCCTGTCTAAGATTTAACGTTGTTGTTATTTAATTTGCCCATTCCTGGCCAAGAAAGTAACATAATCCATACATAAGAATCTTCAGTAGGTATAGATAATAATAATCGTGTAAATTAATATTTTAAGTTGGTTATTTTAATAAAAATTACCTTTGTAGCGGTGGCGTCTTATTTATTTTATTTATTAGACAAACCAACAGTACATAGAACATTCTTGGATATTTAACTTTTTTTGCAGCATAGAAAGACGTTCATTTCCTTTTACCTATTCTTGCATTTTTTATAAATAGAATAAAAAGTTACTTTCCGAGCTTAACTTTAATCTTACTGGGTTGTTTTTTTAACACAACTGGCAAGCAGTTATTTATATAATTTTATAATAAAATAAATAACATTGATATTTAGAACTCTGTTAAATCCACCTCAATTTTTTTAAAGAAAGTAACTTTTTATTAATTTTTAGGTTCATCATTTTCAAATAAATTGAAGTTCAATATATTATTTTTATAAATATGTGCAAAAACCTTTTTCGAGGTGTTGAATTTCGAGCAACGATAAAGGATCGCGTATGTCAGGTCGGGCTTGCATATTGCATAATAAGTTATTATTACTATAGTTTATAGTACCTTACACCTAAATTTGTTCTTGTTTGAGAGATATTCCCTAAAAGTTGTTTTTCATACGAAACCCTTATGCAACCAAACATTGCCTACCTACGTCCATACCTATTGTAGTTTCATTGTGTAAAGTAGGTAGCGAAAAAACTAATTACTATATAGGTGTACGATAGAGTAATAGAAGCACTACGTTTTTATTTTTCCTGATAGGTACATACACACTGTGACGTGTGGGTAATCCTACTAAGGTCAATGACCCCTACATATCAAATCGTAAAATAAATAAAAATAATGAAAAGTTTATTGCTTTGCATTTAAAAAAGAAAGATATAGAAAACAACCCAATATAAAAAAATATATTTTTAAGAGCTGTACTATGTAGATATCGTTTTTTAAAATGAGTGAAAATAAGTGCTTTCTTTTTCCCCTCAGATTATAAATTTGTAGGGATACTTATTTGATATTAAAAAATCACAGAAACTTACGTCTGCTATTGCTCAAATTTATTAATTTATTAATAATAAAATGTACTTACTTTTTCCAAACTATAAAAGAATTCTCATTCACTGCGCAAACCTCGCGCAAACAATAATAAATAGTCTTGTAATAGCGCGCTAAAGCACGACTGACGTACGCTCCGCCTCAAGGCCGGAGGCGTACTGGCGTCCGTTTCTGCTTATCGAATCGGCCGCTCGGCCGTTGTATCCCTCCATACAATTTAGTATGGAGAATTTCCGCCGAAATTCTAGTAAAGTTTTAGCAATTAAAACTAGATGAAAATGGACATGTATATTTTTGTAATTACAATATAAAAGTTGAACAGACTTTCTAGTTTATGATACAATTTTTGTTTTGCTTCAACTTATTTTTAAACTAGTAAACAATCGTTAACAGCAAAAGCTGTTTTTGCAGTTTTTGATGAACTTTACGATTTTTTATAAGAAAACCCTTTATTTTTTTTTATTTGAAAACCTACTATAATTGTAGTTCAGTCTTTTGAGAAGCTACGAAAAAAAAAATAGCTTTCTGTATTATTTTTAAGTGTTATTAAAGTCGTATATACGAACACTCCTCTCGCCGTTTTCCCAATTTTAGCCCCTTAAATCGAACTTATAATTAAATCGATTAAAAAAAACACTTAATGTTAATTAAATAAGTCACGTGCAATAGTTCTCACCATTAGATGTAAAAGTAAACTGCTAGTTTAGTTAAATCTACAAGAAAACGAATAAAGAATAAAAGGACAAAATTGATACTGTCAGTCCTTAGGAAGGAAGGGCAGATTCCACTAAACTGATTTTTTATTCGTTAAATTCTCAGTACAAACAATGAATAAATTACTCGGTTTTTCACATACAAAATAATCAATTATGAACGAAAAAAATTAATTTTGTTTAGAAATAAAAATAAAAAAATCTTAGGAGAATGAAAAGATTTTTACGTTATCCCCCCGCTATGTCAGTAAAACTGCAACTACCTATATATACACATAGATTAATTTTAGCCTTATTTTTCCTAATTAACTATGATCCACTTTTTCTTTCAAAGGAAATTCAGAATAATTTGTTTTTTACAAAAAAGGAACCCGCCTTCAATAAATTTACACATACATAAACTGAAAACTTCCTCTTTTCAGAAGTCGGTTAAAATAGGTAATAAAACCTTCTCCAGAATATAACGAATACTTCTGTGAACACCGCATCAAAATCGGTTCAGCCAAACTCGAGATAATCGCGGACAAAAATACATACATACGGGTCAAACTGATAACCTTTTTTTTTGAAGTCGGTTAAAAACTATTAACCAATTACAAAAGTACCTCATTCCACGAATAGCAGAATAAACCGTTCTAATAAAAAGCGATTCAGTTACAAATACAAAGCGGTTTTCCCATTTTTTATTTTTTCAAAAACAAATTACAGAGTAAAAATAGCAGTTGTAGAATATATGAATGCATTTTTTTCGCTTCGCGGGGTAATGAAAGGCCTCAGCTCCGCAGTGTGAAATGACATGGTAATGGCATGGCTTTATTGAAGGCACTGTCGCGAAGGAAACTTGGTTGGCCGATCTAATGCCTGGTTTTAGAGACAATGACATAGGTATTATGTATATGACAAATAAGGCCTACTAAGAAAATCTGAGTGCCGCCTAGTATGACTTTAACCACGGTTACTTTACGCGTTGAGCGTTCGCATTTTAGTATGGAAACCGTTTCAGCGCCTCTGGCGGAGAGTAGTGAAACTATAAAATAAACTCGCTAGCAAACCCATAACCTATTATTCTCTGTGCCCATACTAAGGGCAAATGTGTCAATTTTAAAATCGGAAGGGTTATTTAAATCTACTATATATATATATAAAATGAATCGTGGTTTGTTATTCTCGCTAAAACTCGAAAACGGCCGGGCCAATTTAGCTGATTTTGGTTTTGAAATGTTCGTAGTAGTCCAGGGAAGGTTTAAAAGGTGAGAAAATATTTTTAAAAAGTGAGAGGAAGTTAGTATACAAGTTTTACTTTTCCCATACAAATTGTAAGGGGCGATACGAAGTTCGCAGGGGCAGCTAGTTTAATATAAAAATATTTGAGTTATTTAAATGTAATATTTAAATTTTATGTAATAATGGCAAACAGGCATGTAGACGACCTTAGAAAACCTTTACATGTTCAATGTTGAAAATTTTCAATCTGATTAAACAAACAAATAAATTCTTATTGGATGAATATCAAATAAATATTGTTAAAGTCAGTATATTTATTAATCTTGCGAATTGATTGACTTGGGGGTTAGGTAAACATAATAAGATCGGATTGCGAAAAAATCTTTGAAACCTAAAAAGTAATGATGTGTAGATTCTGATAGTTGGTATTGTTTAAGTATTTCAAATTATATCTAGGTTTAAACTGTTAAAAGTATATGAATTCTGTTTGTTGCTAACAAAAACTGTAGTAAAAGTGGCCACTTTTAGCAACATATTTTGTAAAAGTGACCACTTTTAGCAACAAACTGTAGTGCATAAAACAGCTTAACCTAGATATTATTTACGAGCTTTCCCGGCTTACTTCGTTACACCATAGAATATAGGATACTACAAAAGACTTGGCTCTACAGACTATGTTCTTTTGACTGCCCAGAATGGCCGAACAAAAAACAAACAACAACAACAAACCACCTGTTAAAATATGTAAACAATGGAAAAAATATTGCACCTTGGGTTACATTATTTGAGTTTACGTAAGGATCCCTAATTTTTTTGAAAATCTAATATAGCCTATGACACTCGGGGTTAATGTAGCTTCCTACCAGTGAAAGATTTTTTCAAATCGGTTCGGTATTTCCGGAGCCTATTCGTTACAAACAAACTAACAAACATACAAACAAACAAATCTTTCCTCTTTATAATATTGGTATAGAAAATACTTAAAAAATACTAGGGACCAAGAACTGAATGCAACAAGATTTCCTTTTGATAAAAAGCCTAAAACATTTTTATTCTAGAGTGGCGCCACTATTCGTGTAAAAGAACTCTTAACTGCCGCCATGGTTCAGTTGGCACGGTTAACAGTGATGTTGGATGTGTCTTCAGAGGTCCAGGATCGATTTCCGAAGGGGCGAACGGGTAATGATGGATAACGATTTTGTTTCCCTTAGTCCGGATGTGTTAGTATGTCTTTTTTATATTTATTTCGGGCAACCATAATAATACAGGCTCTACCTAGTAAGGAACACTACAGAGTTGTCTAGGCGAAACTTAACCCCCTTACCACAAAAAAGTTAGACCGGTCTAATTCGCCAATTTGTATAAAGAATTAGTGATTTAAACGTAGTCTATTGATTTAGACCAGTCTTAACTCTTTTTGTGGTAAAGCCGTAGGGTTTCCTTAATGGACTGCGGAATTCGAAAAATATTATAATATAATGTGTGTCTGTATGAATATGAAATAGCACAGCTCTCTCGTAGCAAGCCCTACATTGAAATGCAAATGTGTTAGGTTCAAATCTAGTCGGGGCGGCATAGCCAGACTGTAGGGTAAACAGCACATAAAGCTTAACGGTCTTGGACCAAAAACATGAGTTATTTGAAGAGGGGAATTATTCTGAAGCAATAGAGAGATTCTGCAGTTCGAGATGTTGATGTTTTTTTACTATTTTATCTTGCCCAATATCAGCCAAAAAGGGCAACTTCTGGACATAGGCCTTCGCCACAGATCGCCACAATAACCGCTCTTGCAATCTTCACCAGGTCTTCTGACCACGTCGTAGATGGAAGGACACCGGCGGCGTTTTAGTAGATGCAAACCCCACATAACTCGTTAGGAGTTTCCCCGCCTTAAAAAAAAGGTCTTCTGTTCTGACCACCTTGTGGCGAGTTTGCCTACTCCGCGTCTTCAATGCAATACATTTATTTTAACAAAACCCGCCTATCCTTTAGGTGTCAGGTTATGTTAAGGCACAGCATAATAAATAGTACTACATACTAGTACTATTTATTATACTGCGCCTATTACACTCACTGCCTCCCTCATCAAGTGCGGCTGCCCCGCTCTCGGTTACCTCTCAGTGACGCTCAGTACAAGTAAAGCAGCGTGCCACGTCTCCTCTCACTCACACAAGCATGATACGCGTGCACGTACATGAGTTTCGGCTGTGCCCGATGCTTCTATGAAGTGTCCGAGGTGTGGTTTAGGTTCAGTTAGGTTTACGTTTATGTCTAAGGTTTCAGTATTAAATTATCTCCAGACATGCGAACTGGGACCTCTCAAGACTCAAGACAAAACACGTCGTTAGTGGACAGTTTAGACCTGGAAACTCGGTTCCGTAAAGTCGGTTTACCACTGTAGGTACTAGAAATTGTTTAGATCTGTAGAAATCATGGTTGACCCGTTGCAACATCAATCAATTTATATTATAAAACAAAGTCTTCTTCTCACCGCTGTAAAATCATTGCGAAAGGGATTAGAATCATTTGACAGAGGAGGGCTCGTTTGGGGGCCTCTCTAGGCGACTATTGTCGTAAGGCAAGGCAAACATTTGTTTACCTGAGCCAATTGGTGGGCACCTTGAACTACCTCGCCTCTCACAGAGTAGGATACTTTACCAAATAAGGCAAATAATCAATAGCAATTAGATAAGATGTAGTCTAATTGACTTTCAATAAGTGATATCTTGTATCCTATATTAAATAAAGAATTATTTGAATTTGAATTTGAGTCGCTTCCCGATATCAGTCTGTTGCTTTGTCTGGGCTTAAATCAATAAAACTATTCATCGGATTCTGATGCGGTTTTTTTTAATAGATTAATTCAAGAGGTAGGGTTTATATGTATAAAACATGCACAAGATTGTAATAGGTTAGGCTGTGCAAAATTCGCCGGGTCGACTAGTCTTACTATAACTAAGATAACAATTTAATTTTTTAATGTATAGGTATATAAGCCGCGCCTTGCAAAATGTTTGATTCCAATTTAAATTTTTAAACTACATGTCAAAGATAAAATTAAATTTTGAACCACATGTCAAAGATTTTCATAAAATAATAACGTTAGTTTGTTATGTAAAGCAGTGTAAGTGCAGCTTTATCCTGATCGGAAAACGGTTCAACTGCCACCACCCTTAGGGTGTTCGCAGACCACAATGTAAAGGCAACTAACCGAACTACCATGAATCGGTGATTCGATGTAGTTTGCTATGGAAATTTCTATTAGGGGCCTTTTCTATTTAATACTAGTTGACACGGTAAACTCTGTGTCGCCTATTAGTTTAATTTATTATTATTATACTACCTACCCACTAAAAACTTGGCTGTATGGTCTATGTTACTTTGCCCGCCCAGGATGGGAGAACAAAAAGACAACGTCAAATCAATCTTTGGCAGGAAAACCCTGGACTACTACAAACATTTCAAAACCAAAATTAGCTAAATCAGCCCGGCCTTTCTCGAGTTTTAGCGAGACTAACGAACCTAGATTCATTTTTATAATATAAGTAGACTAGAGGCTGCCCCGCGGTTTTTCCCGCGCAGATTTCTCATAAACACAAAAATGCCGTTTTTCCCGTTCCCGTGGGAATATTGGGAAATCCTTTCTTAGTGCTCACCTACACTCCCCAAGGAACCCACGTGCCAATTTTCAGCTTTCTACGCCCAGTAGTTTAGGCTCTGCGTTGTCTGTCAGTCAGTCAGTCTGTCAGTCAGTAACGGAAGAGTTTTATATATATTGATAGTAGATGATTAGTTCGTGATAACCAATTTTTATGCCATGATTTAACGTATTAATAATAATAACAACGCATCACGCTCGGAGTCCCTTACTAGGTAGAATCTGAATCCAGGCTGCCTGACTAAGGAAATACATGGTTACAATGTTCGCCCCCACCGGGATCGAAACCGGACTACGAACCCTTCCAACTTCAGGTTCAAGTTTCAAAGGACTACCTAGTTATTAGTTGTATGTGGTGTGACTCTAACTGACCTACTTCGAAAAAGGAGGTTTTCAGTTTGACCTGTATGTATGTATGTATGTTTGTCCTCGACTATCTCAAATTTGGCTCAACCGATCTTGATGCGGTTTTCAGATAAGTATTTTTTACATTCAGGAGAAGGTTTTACACCTATTTTAACTGACTTCGAAAAAGAGGAAGTGCTCAGTTGATGTATGTGTCAGTTTATTGAAGGCGGGTTCCTTTTTGTATGACTAAGGTAAGGATCTTGTAAGGATATATTCCTTGAGTTGACTAACACGTGTTAAACTTAAAACAATAAAATCAGACGCTACATGAGGAAAGCTGAGCTCAGAATATATATATTAATAAAATACTTAATTAATTAATAAAAGTTCCTAATAAATTAAGTTACATTTAGTCTCTCTCGGGAGAGAGTTAATTCAATTAATAAAGTCTTTAGGTAACTTAGGAGACTTAACCAATCTTGTTACTAATTAACTTGATAGTTAAGTTAAAGATGGGTTCAGCAGGATTTTGCATGGAGAGGCAGCCGGGTCACCTTCGTTAGCCATCTCTTATTGATTTAAATTTTCAAGTGTCCATTACAGCAGTTTTTTTTTAAGAAATCAGTTTGCATATCTTTGAATATGTTTCGGGTACCCTAGATACAGGTTCTACGGAGTTAGGGGCTCTAAGTGAAATGCATTAACGTTATTTTGTTTTAATTTATTAAGTTTTATAAGAAAAAACTTATATAACATGAATACCATTACACAATACAAGTTGAATTTTGTTAAATTATTTTAGTCCTTTCCATTCCCGGGTGTGGCAAACGAATTTCTTTGAATGCAGTTTTATTTCTTTATAAGAATAAAGAAAGGTTTTCTTTGAGTATAATTTCCTATCTACAGTACCTTCAGATGGCATTACAAAACTCCATCCTGTATATGTAATTACTAACGATTTATGCCGCTCGCTTCAAAGTAGGTCAAGTGTAAGAAAATCCCTTCTTCATGCTTTTGTCGTACACAGACAGTTTGTAAACCGGTAAAAAAAAACATTTTGCACTTACGAAAAAAAACTATTAAATGTATCTTATAGAAAAAACAGAACAATAAATTAAATATCATTAAGGGTACCGTTAGTACGCTTTAAGGCTGAGATTCGCACTCATTGTTTTATTCTACTCGCTCGAGATTGAACTCGGACAAGTCGTTCTCGAGTAGTGCTTATTATCATGCTCAGCCGTCTTATACTCCGTCGAGCATAATGATTTACTTTCTTAAAGTCGTAACTCGACTGTATACATCATTTGGAGCGGAGAACAATAAAAAAGTTACATTTTGACACGTTGAAGTTCTACTCAGAACTTCGACTCGAGTGTGAATGTCAAACCTTATAATCTAAGTGAACACAGCCATTTAGCAAGGGCTACCCCCTTTTCCACTATACTCGATCTCATATTCATATGCGAAACGTTAAAAACTAAATCGTCATGTACAAGCACCTGGCAGCCCTGAAGGGAACAGCTGCAACGCTCCAGATTAAAGTTTGCGGGACGCCGCGTGGATCTGATTGCGGCACACAGAGCAGTCTTTATTTGGTCGTTTAATGCCCACTATGATCTCCTAAAGTTAATCGCGTAAATAAATGCAACCACCCCTTCTTTTCCTATGTGTGTCGTAAAAGGCGACAAAGGCAGCACCCGAAGGACGGGCAGCAGCATCAGCCAAGCGCGGCGATGACGGAAAAACCCTCTTAAAAATACTCGTCCTTGTTGCAATATGTGGGGGAGACCTGTGTCCAACAGTGGACGTCTTTCGACTGTGATGAAGATGTCCAAGAATAGAGTTCAATATTCTTATAATGCCTGGTTGGTGATTTATAAACAAAATAGTAAAATCTCGAAAACGCATCTGAGAGTTGGATTCGAAATATCTCGAAGGGGGTTCCATCTCACGTCTCTCAAAAGACCGGGCTCCATACCAAGATATCTGATAGAGAAACATAATATTTAGTTACCAGGGTAACCCTCCAAGGTCCTGAATGGAAGTGGAACAAATATAGTGGATGACCAGGTCTAGTCTAGGGCACTGTCAATTGTGCCAAGTGAGAGGCTTTACTGAAACGAGCTTTTTTATTTACTGAAGCCCACTTCTCGTCTTAGATTGTGCTTTAGAAGAATGCTGGAAGCTCTGAAAAGTCCTTTTAGCTTTGATAACAAAAGGTTCCGGTTCAGACATGGCCACGAAGATACTGGATATCTTTCAAAATAATGTGATGGAATGAAATTGCCAGTATACATTTTTAGCTCTACCACAATGTGGTACACCACATGCCATGACATGGGTAGGTAGTTAGCATTTTCTTCAAACATCATGCCTGGATTTAGTCTTAAATTCCATCAATACATTTTCATCAATTAAAAAATAAATTAAACATTTTATAGTCTATTTAGAATCGTGATTTGAAAACTACGGTAGATCGCACTTAAAGCTGTCCTATTAAGTTTATTCAATATAAAAAAATCTACCTAAATCTAAAAACGTCAAGTAAATAACGCAGTTTGCGTAATCGCCGATTCTCGCTTTAAATTCCCCGACGAGTAAACAAGAGAGCCGTTTTGAGTAGTTTTCAGGAAAAAGCACACACGAGGCGGGATCGGCAGCTTTGTGGGAGAGCTTTCAGGCTTTTTTTTTGTTCAGGTGATATTGAACTGCGTGCGAGAGCTTTGAAATGAAAACTTCGATATAAGCTATAGGCATAGACGAATAGAAGTTTTATTTTAGGTAAAGACACATACAAACTGATCGTCTTTACCTATATTCAAAGTACAGTTAAATATGCGGCCATTTTTAAAGCATGGTGCTTCTCCGTCTTCTGACTCGAAAAGACACTCTGACTTTGCTAGAAATAGCCCCCCCCAGAAACCACAAGGACAAAAACTGTGGGGGTTATTTGCCATAATCGCCAAGCTTGGCAGGCGAGTTTGCGATCGCAATGTGACTGTTTTTTAACGAAGAACGCTTGTAGTGCTTGTCCTTCTGAAATATCCTAGATCCTGTTTGCCTTTAACGACACCCACGGGAGATGTGTGCGGTTTTATTCTATGCCGCTACCACATAGCCAAAAAACATGGTGAATTTTTCATAAAATCATAACACAGTAAACTAGACGCACGTGAAAAAATATACAAAGAAAATGGTAACCCTATATTAGTATAGAAATACTATCGATACAGATTCGATTCGGATCGGAGCGATAACGTTTATTTACATATAAATATATGAAGGGTATTTGTTTGTTCATATTTCTTGTATCAATTTAGCTTAAGGCATTTAGAGAAAATGAGAAGATGTTACAATACAATAATATTTTGTTTGAAAATTTAAACCTATAATACATGATCAGCTAGTGGTGAAAAAAAAACACCCTATCTTCTCCTATTGTTATCTAAAAATAATATTTGAAAAACGAATTAAAGGGAACACCCAAATATCAGCCAGTAGCTTCCTTCGTGAAAAAAAAAACATGTAAGGTCAAATCATACTGCGCCAACGCGCCTGCCAAGGCTGGCGATTTTGGCTACCGTCTTCCTAAATGTTCGTCCTTCCTTGTGGCGATCTGTGGGAGAGGCCTATTTCCAACAGTCGACGTCTCCCACCTGAGATGCTAAACTATAAATTATCTTAATTTGCCAGAAAACCAATGGTCAACGATAAGTTAACATACATAGAATTCGAATAAACATTTTACTACTCCGCAACCAATCAGTCTCTCGCTTCTTATCGATCAAACAGCTCATTTATTGGTCATTTAGAAAATAATGCTCTTCAGAATTATTTTAACGTTCATCTTTAGCATACGCTTAGCGACATCTATTGGAGAAAAAGCGTTCCAAGCGTGCAAGGACTACGCTACGAACCTTCTGGAATGCAAGAACATTTTGGATCCAAGAAACAGGGTTCGAGTGCCGATCGACCTGCTTCTCTACCCTCACATGGTCCTCATTGGGTTCCGCGAGTCAAATCGCGAACCACCCATCTGGAAGTGCGGAGGGACCCTCGTAAGTCCCAACTGGGTTTTGACGGCAGCTCATTGCAGGGAAGATCCGCTATCAGGCCCGGCCAGTGACCTTCGCGTAGGGACAGCAACCTTTGAATTCGACGAAACAGAGGATCTAGTTCAGGAACGGAAGGTGGCTGAAAGGATAACACACCCTGGATACCGTCCTCCTCTCAAATACAACGATATAGAACTCATGCGCCCAGATCGACCCTTCATTCTGAACCGGGACATTCGCATCGCTTGTCTCCAGATTAATAACGATATAGGCGACCACGATCTAATGGCTATAGGTTTTGGGACGACAATGCCTGGCGCTGCATCAGGGAGCAAGACCCTGATGAAGGTCCCTGTGGATATTATTGACAACAGCATCTGCAACAAGTCGATGAAGCCTTTGATAAAGCGAAAGTCTTTGAGCTTCGGAATCTTGGATGGGCAGCTTTGCGCTGGTGATTACGACAATGGTGGTAGAGACACGTGCCAGGGTGACTCAGGGGGTCCTTTGCAGTACATTCCTTATCACGTGGACTGCGTCAGCTCGTTCCCGCTGCACCACGTGGTGGGTGTGACGTCTTTCGGCAGAGATTGTGGGAGGAAGAAAGCCCCTGGTGTGTATACCAGGGTATCTTATTATATTGAGTGGATTGAGAGCATTGTTTGGCCTTGAAGATGAGTTGAAATGAAATATTTTTAGTGTTTTGTGTAGTGAGCTTGAACTTCTAGTGTAATATAATGTTGGTACTTCTAACTATAAACTTTGTAATAAAAGAGAAGTAAATAAAAAAGAAATAGAAATATTTAAAAAAATATAAATTACATAATGTCCGTTTGAAATGTGTTCTGAACTCCATTCTTTATCTTATCTATCACCATGACTAAATCAAATCAATCAATCAAAAAATTATAACAATAAAAACCACTTTCTAGAAAAACTTTAGCATGACTCATGACTGACCCAAAAAAAAAAAATACGGGAAGATAATCCAAAAAATGGGAGAAAAATATAAGCAAACTGTTTATGCAAAACACACTCCTTGGGACTTGCTGCCGGTTCATGTAATATTTCAGGCTTTCTTCTGGCACTACTAACACAGATTGACAAACTTAAAACAAATAAGTACCTACAAATTTTGATAGTTTATCAGGTTCAGGACAGAAGTGTATAGGTTCTGCATGAGAGGAAATTTCATACATATTCGACACCGGCGAACATAATTGAGCCAATAATTTCCACTCGCTCGTCACTGGAAGCGTTAATTAGATTATAGTGGCATAAAATATCTGCTAACTATCTACTATATAGAAAAATGAATCGTTGTTCATACATAAGTCTCGCTCAAACTCGAGAACGGCCGGGCCGATTTAGCTGATCTTAGTCTTTAAATGTTCGTAGTAAGTAGTCCAGGGAAGGTTTTAAAAGGTGAGAAAATTTGAATAATGTTAGGAAGAAAGTTAGTAAAAACAACAATTTAATTTTTCCATATAAAATTGTAAGGCACGATACGAAGTTCGCTGGGACAGCTAGTTTAAGTCTCAAGCTCCTTAGTCGAGTGTAAATGAGACGGAAGACCGACTCGACTTACGTGGGGAAAGAGGATTGAACAAGGATGTGAAGACATAACCAAGGACTAAATATTGCTTCCACATTTATTCCTTGGATCATTAAATTTTTTCAGCAGTTTCATATAACTAAGTAGTTTAAGTAGCTAACGGAGCAAGTTATCTGTACTTACCATTAGGTACTTATTCTGTGTGTTCTGAAGCTCTGAAAAAGGTAGCCTTACCTGAAACAAGCGGACAGACAGTTACGTATGAAAAACGGCGTCAACGTGGTCACATGAGATATCAAAGATATAGGGATATTCAGTGTTAGATATTATAGTGTTTCTGTAAGATATTTTTTGGCTTGAAAATGAGATTCGCAGTCTCTCGTAGGAAATGTTGACTATTTTGTAGTTTAAAAAAATAAATAATAATAATAATAAATTTATTGGAAAATTCATAAATTTACATAAAACTTAAATTAGGCCTTATCTTTATTTACAAAGCTTAACACTTTAATGAAGTCTGAACTAGGCTTAACTTAATAGCCTGTATCTCAGACTGGTTTAAAACTAAAATAGTAATAAAACATTATGAAATCTATTAATACTGATTGTTTGTCCATATCTTAGTTCGTATAATGTTCGAATTAAGAATGTTAGAACCTTATTTAAAACTTAAATATACCTTACACACTGAATATGTCACAAATATAATATCCTATCTTATCTTACGCTAAATTTAAATTTGCAGTATAAAATAATTTACCAGTACAAATACACCCCACCGACTAAAAAGTTTTCGGCGAAAATCTCCCGAGCTCAACAACCTTACATATTTTATTCAAATGTGGTCGTTGTTAGAAAATAAGCCATTAAAGTTAGTGCCAGAGTCGAAAAGTCATCTTATTACACAAAAACACAATTTACAAGTTATACACGAAAACGCGTAATTTTCATTTAAAGTTTTCGCCTTGGAGACGAATTTTGTGGGCGCCTTGTACAGGCCACGGGACCGGATTAAGAAATCCGTACTAATATTAAAAATGCGACTGTCCTTCTGCGTGAAGGAAAGAGTGACGGAATCTTAACCCCCAAACTACTGAACTGTTTGGCTGAAAATTGGTTGGTAGTTAGCGAGCACTTGTTCTAAAATACAGTTGATGAAAGTCACCTTGTTACTTAGAGCGATAAGTATTGTTTCCTATTCCTAATAAACAGCTGAAGGTCTGCGATATCATGGCACGCGCCTCCAAATTTCTGTTTTAATGTAAGTGGTCCTATCCTTACGAACTATTTAAAAAGTAACTCAGTATCTCTCTTCAGTAAGTACATGTATCCAAGCACGCACACATGCGTTGTGTGTAATGTAAGGCTTGTGAAGATGTAGTAGTAAGATTTGATAATTAGGTTTTTTGCAAAATAAAACTAGGGATTTTGCGAAAACCCGGATAATTTGATTTATGAAATACTTTTTTTTCAATCATCCTGACAAAAGGCAGTATTTTTGCAAAAAAAAACCTAGTATAATTGAAAAATTTGAAACCTGCCTTAACTCTGATTGGCTAGATTATTGCAGTAGTAGTAGCATCATAGGATATTTCAACGGTTAGTTCGGTGGAGAAGGAGATCGCAACAACTGGTCTCAAATAGCGGGACCTGGAGGAGGCAGCCCAGGACCGTAAAAATGGATAAAATTACTTCGAGCCCTTTGCCCCTGATGAGGGGCTATAGGAAGAAATCATCATCATCAAATAATAGTTACGTGGAGGCGCGTGCCATATTATAATCGTAGTTTATCTATACCGTCTACTTGTCTGTTTTTTCGTCAGCCGATCTATAATCTGTAACTGTACACGCACAACTTCATGCGCCCAACCCGCGACCTCTCCGCTTTTTCGGAAGATTTTCAGAAGATTTTTTTTATAATTGGCAATTTGCCACGGCCCGTAATTTCAGTCTCCCTTCATGATGAGGACAAGTTTGTAATTACTTTCCCCTCTGTAATCACTGTCCAACGTCTGTTCCTTGGAATGTCTAATCCTTTACTCTTTTTTCTTAAAAAAAAAAAAATACTTTATTTTTCTAGAGTTAATTTATACTTAGGTCTTTAACTGAGTATTTTTGCGATTATTTGCTCTGAGATCTTTCTTAGAAAAATCTTTTTAATTTGCTTTTTTGATAAAAAATTAAACTTGCATTATAGCCAAGCTCATCGCCTCGCTTTAGCAGGCGGGTTGGCGGTTGGCGATCGTAGTATAACTCTAATACCTATTCTTCGGCCGTTCCCTGAGTCGCCTTTTACGACACCAACGGGAGGAGATGGGGTACTAGTATAGAAAAGAACAGAAATACACTTTTTTTTCAATCAATAGACTTAACAAAATTACAATTTTCTTAAATTATTTCATTGATTGCAATGGACGGCCTTATACCTTTACGGTCTTATTCATAAAAAACCCCTAAAATGGCCTCAACGTTCAATTTAGTTAAAACGTTTGCTAACGCTAAAATACTGATTTCAAAATACATTATTCATAAACGCAATTTAGGCCTGCTATAACTACATGAGGCCAATAGTAGTTTTTTGCATTTTCAGGTTGTCGCACCGGTCAATCCACGATCAATCATTTAACAAAGGAAAAAAAATGACAATTTTTAGGGCCTTTGCCCAGCAGTGGCGCAACAAATTCTAGAGGAAAAAAAAACTTGTTATGATTGATTGACTCAGTCAGCTGAGGTGACTGATGATTTTTTGTTTTGTTCAGGCATTACAAACAAACATAGGTAGTTAGGTACCGAGGTATTATTTATTAAAATTATTTAACTTTATTTACATAAGTAGGTATTATACTTCGTTTAGTATTTTGAGGGCATTTAGCAAGTTTGCAAAATGGAAAAGCAAAAGATATTACGCGCTGCGCTGGCCCGGCACTGGACACGGCCCGATCTAAGGAGAATCATCCCTAAGAGGCAAGTAACAACAAAAATATTTTCCGTGCGAACAAAACTTTATTTTACAATACGTTTTATAACTGTTTCAGATCACATCCAAGCCCAGAAAACTGCAAAACTTTCGTCGTAGCGACCTGAAAAAAGGAACAAAATCAATATAATTGGTATAGGTATATGAGTTAAGAAAATATTTATAAATTGAAAATAAATATTTTGTGATCAATGTGTTTTTCTTTCTCATCATAAATAAATTGTGCTTAAGTATTCAGATGAATACAAATAATTAAATTGGGCCTTCTTAATTGAGTAAGTATCTGTATTCTGGTTATCAAAGATAAAGATCCCATAGCCATGAGCGTTGCTAAAATAGTGTTATTCAGGTATTCAAAATGTAAAAAAGTATACACACACAATACATACGACATTCACGATATCCCCAACACCCTGCAATGATTTCTCACACACAATCCCTTGTGTCAAATTGCAAGACTTCCTGTACAAAAAAAAAATGATGTCCGTTTATTGTAGAGCGTTCGTACTTTATCGCGCAAAGAAATTAGGTCCTATAATAATTTATATTATTTTCAAAGTCAAGGAAGTGCGGAGGGTTTTGGTTTCCAACTAGCTCGCTAACATCCAAAGCTATCTATCTTCTTTAAATACCAGCGCTTGCATTTTCAAAATTCACTTCACATCATTCCCGAGTCACGACACATCCTCGCGACCTCGCGAGAAAATAACAAAAACAGCTGATCAGCAGGCGCCATCTTGGCAAAAATCAGTGTGTTAGTGCGTTAAAGTAGGGTCGGGCCTACTTTAACTTACGGAGGCATTATAACGACGTTTTAGTGCTAATGAGCATTTATGAATCCAACTTTTTTGACAACACGCCATTTTAGGCTAAACGTGTGGTTTAAGGCCACGTTAATTTTTTATGAATAAGACGGTTAGAATATTGTATACCGCCACCATTCGGTAATTGTAATAGGTATTTATTTTATGTATAGAAGTATATCTCAGTTTGCCTAGCAGTATATTTCATATCAGTTTGCCTTTTGGCATAGGCTTGTCTTGTATTTTGCATGGCTTTCGGCGATTTATAATATGTACCTACTTATAGGTATAAAATATATTGAAAATGATCTAACTAAGACTCCCATTTCCATACAAGAAGAAAAAGTAATCGAAAATGCCGCGAGCGTGTTCGAGGCGCCATTAAAAAAAAACCTCAACAAAACTCGCAAGATGATTGAAAAAGTTTAATTCGCCCCAATATTTGGGGTTCCGTACCCAGCCGGGCGAAACTGACAATGGTTTTAATTGACCCAAGTTATTTCATTAGCACTTGATCGGGGATTTCGATTACGGAACCCGACAGCTAATGTGATTGAGTTAAGTTCAGTTTTAATTAGCTTTTTACTTAATACCGCTTAAACTTAGAATAGGTTTTGGATTACATTCAGAAAGTTGTTGATAGACAATGACAACGGAAAGTGACATAAAAAAGGCAACTAAAAGACCTTAAATAATCTAGTCCTTTCAAATAAACTTTAAATGAGCATTAAAGTTTATAGAATAAAGGAATATTCAAATAGAATATTGATATATATAATTAGACTTCTACAGTCAAAGGTATGGCTATACATACATTAATATAGGTAGAGTAGAGATGTGTTTGAATATGGTAATCGGGCTAAACTGAGTTTGGTCTAAATTATGCCAACTGTTTAGGCTGGCTACAAAACTTGAGTATTTGACAAAGCAACAAAAAATTCGAGTAAAAACGCATGATCGTAGAACCTGTCGTATTTGAAAACGACACATCTGCATAATTAGGACGATGAGGCCATTTGTGAATTAGTTTACTGTTGTACTGACCACAAAACAAACTTCTGTATTCTAACACCTTTACGCACCTCAGACACTTCATAGAAAAATGCGCGTTTCTTCGCGAACAGCCGAAACTCGAGTACGTGCACGCGTATCGTGCTTGCTTGTGTGAATGAGATAAGACGTGCGACACTGCTTTATTTGTACTGAGCGGTAACTGAAAGGTAACCGAGCGCGACGGGCGCACTTCCTGAGGGAGGCAGGGAGTCCCCATGCCCATGCTGTTAGTAGTACTCTTCATTATGCTGTGATCTTAGTGTCAATGGGACGGCTGACCGACAAAATTAAATAGGCGCTAGAGATGCAGGGCTAATCGAGCCTTCCTAAGCACGGAAGCGAAGGTAAATTTAATATGCCGCCACTGGAGATCGAACCGCGGCCCAATTGGGTAGGCCCACGCGTTATACCTACCTAGTAGGTTGTTATTTTGTATCTATCCTTAGTCTTTCAGCGCTTGATTCCTTAATACTCTGTTACCACAAAAAAGTTAGACCAGCCGTAATCGCCTATTTGCATGAAAAATTCGGGATTTAGACCAAGACTAGTAATATAGACCAGGTTTCATTCTTTTGTGTTAGAGCCGATAGATAATGTTTAGTTGGTATCGGTAGGTAGTAAAAAGTAGTTGCTGCATATCTACGGCTACCCTTATTTCTATTTCGATTTAACGAGCTACATTTATGTATGTAGCCTACACTCCGCTGCCCGATGCTTACTCGCTTAACATCTAGTAGTGAGGTTTGATTTAGAAATTGCTGGTGAGTTATCAAATAATATTTAATTAAACATTGGTTAGAATACGGATATCTTTAGTCGTATTGAACAACGTCGACTATTATTACGGTGAATGAATATTCATTAATTTATAGGTAATCGAGCCACCCAGCAGTAAGGACATCACATGAAGTATTTACAGTTTATTTACACACAAAATTACAATCATATTCACAATTAGTAAAATGAGAAATCGTAGTGACTTTTCGTTTTTTAGGCGTAGAGAAACAGTGAAAAAGTATAGAGCAGGTCGTATAGAACACAAAAGTCACTTCAGGGGAAGTTAGCATATTTTCCGTGTCAGGTGCGATACAAAGTTCGCTGGGACAAATTAGAATACAATCAATTAACTTGCTTGCTAGCTAACAAAATAAATAATTTAAACTAATAGTCTCACTGCCGCTAATCCGCTTCGAACTAGTGCAATATCAAACATTTTACTGCAGCAAAGTTAATGCTCTGAATAACGTTCGTTGCACATTGAAATCAAATACCGGAAACACTGTGTGACCGGTGGCTAGGGCTGCATGCCACTTCCGGGACATTTTTTTTTTTTTATTTTGACACTTTATTGCTTATTGACAGGTTCTACCGTGTAGTGCAAGCATAGAATCATACCACTCCATCCGATCCAGTTGATATCGTCTAAGGCTAATAAAGGCGACTAAGGAAATGTTTGAAGGACGAGAAGCAGCGTTGGTTGAAAACGAATTGTAGGTAGGTCCACGCTCCTCAGCCTAGCTCCGAACCACGAAATGGGCATATTATTCTTATTTTGCCGACAATCCAGCGAAAACCCCACGGGAACGGAAAATTGGGATTTTGTGGTTTCAAAGGGAATTTCGCTGGTGCAGCCGAGAGGCGCAGACGACAGAATAAACGCTTTACATTTCATTACTCCACTCTTCACTCTTTGATTGATTGCACTTGTCCATCCTGATGATTTTAAATATTTAAATGACAGCCCTAAATACTGCATTTCGATACGCAAAATCCTATAATACGATGCTACGGCGCGGATAACAATGCCTCTAATTTATTCCCGTATTTTCTGCGCATGCGCGTCACACGTCTGGTTGGCGGTCTCCCAGAGTTTATTTGTTGACCTAATTCCAGCAGTGGATATGCGTGAAGCTGACTTGTTATCTAGTTTTAAAGGTGTGCTAGATTTAGAACGGAGATAGAATAAAATCGGTGCAAATTTCTATAGGAGATCTTTGTGGGAGGCCTATGCTCGGCAGTGGAAATCTTTAGGCTGAGATCATGATGATTAAGTGCAAATAGGATTCGAGTAAATAATATAAACAGACAGGAAATGAAATAAATTTATGGATCACTTTTATTTCGTGTTTATGATTGGAAATTGTCTCTACTATATCAAGTCTATAGAGTATTTATTTAATAATTTTTACCATACATTTTTCCAGCATCAGTCACTCAATTATCTAGAAAATGTTACGCCGACCTAGACCGCCACTGTACCTTACCATTGATTTCTGGATAATGTATTTAAACAGATTTTATTGATTGATTTATTCATAATTCAGTCTGTAATACCATCAAATTCTAGTTTGCAAAACAACATTTTGATCAAACAAATTCGTAGCAACATCCCCTCGACCACATTTCAATCGGGGCATAATGTTTCGATGCATGCAGCATCACGACTGATGGATTAGGGGTAGGCAGAGTACACATGTGCGTGACATTAGACAAACAGACTGTACTGGTGGATGACAAATTTAAATGTTTATTGGTTTATTGTTTGTTTTGTAATCTATATCATTCAATATTTTATTTTAAACAAAAGCAATTTCTAATACCAATTTTTTATCTCACCTAAATGCAAGGACATTATGTTTGGTAGGAATCTAAAACTGATAGCTTTCTGAATTCCTTCCTTCTTACAAAAAATGCCAAACTTAAGTGGCAATTGGCAAGGTAAAGTTCTCGAGCGATGGCTGCGCAACGAAAGACGCAGGGTAGGCATACCCCCCACAAGGTGATCAGACTTCCTGGTGAAGGTGGCAGGAGTGTACTGGATGAGAGTAGCATCAGACTGGCCGTTATGGCAATCTGTCGTTGTAGCAGATATGATGTTGTGAAAAAATACATTTCAGTAAAAGCACATTAAATTCGATCCAATCATAACGCTTCTCGGTAATACAGAGTACAGCGCAAGCAGAGCGTACATAATCCACAGATTACAATATCCATTAACATAAACGAACAACGCGATATCAGTATTAAAGTCTTAATCCAGTTCTACCAATATAAACCACCCTTTTTTATTTTAAACTTACCAAAAGTATTATGAGGATTGTTTTTGTTTGTTGTACATTACGTTTTAAGAGCTAAACTAAGGCATGTCAAAAATGTGGCACAGTATAACACTAGATATTCTTGCTTTTTGTCCATAGAATAAAATAGAAAACACGGCTTCTTCCCCATTCGCCTGAAATTATTCGCCCGAAATATTAAATTTACCCATTCGCCCGAATTTTAATAAAAAGTGTTCCCCATTCGCCTGATCGTATCTTATGAAACAAACAGAATAAACAGTCAATTCGTTTTTTAAAATAAAGTATTATTGAGATTATTTCATAGACATTGCAAACAACAGTTATCTGCAGTAAGACATGCTATTAGTTTTACATAATCAAATTCCGCTCATGATCTGTCAGAAGTTCAATGTAACCGTGTATTCGATGTTTTTTTGTATTTTCAGCGATGATGAGGTCAGGGGCCTTAATATTTACTTTATATTTTTACTAGTCGACCCGGCGAACTTCGTACCGCCTAAACTTTAACTATCTTGTGCAGGTATCATACTTATAAACCTTTTTTCTGGAGTCACTCTACCAATTAAAAAAAAATGGGGAACACTTTTTATTAAAATTCGGGCGAATAGGTAAATTTAATATTTCGGGCGATAATTTTCAGGCGTATGGGGAAGAAGCCGAAAACACTTTATTGTATACAAAGTAAATTACAAAAGAAGCAAGCAGAAGAAAAAGAAGTAGAAGTAGTCCTAAGCATAAAAAACAAAATAGTTCACAGATTGTTGCCAAAAGTAGCCACTTTTAGCAACAACTTTGAAGCTTTCTTTGGTATCTAAAAGCTATACAACAATGCCCTAAAAATACTAGGCTACATTATCTAGTGTCATACTGTGCCACATTTTCGATATTTGCCTTAGTTTAGAACATATTAAAAAAAATTGCGAATAGCGCTAGCATAGCAGCAAAAAAAAAAAGACCGCATAAAGGGAACTCTTTTTATTCATCTAGGTTTTGTTTTGTATTTACTTTTTGCTCTAAATGAACGAATAGTAATAGTGACATTTTTAGAGTCAAAAAGGCGAACTTCGACCTTGTATGATCTAACCAGATATGTCTCAAGTCGGAACTTCATATGAAAGCAAAATTCTTCACAGAAGTTAAGCTCACTTAAAAAGCAACATTTCACTTAATTGTGGGAACTAGGTACCCTTTATATTATATATTATAGCCCACACTAGAGTAAAGGCCTCTTCTTTGAATGAAATCCTTCACCAGACCTAATTATGGATTTAAATCAAACGGACCATTCGTTTTCCAAGTAAATTATGAAATCTAATAAGTCACAACTCAAGTCAGGCTATTCAAAAAGGAAATCCGTCTTTTTGAGGGCTCCTAAATTGGTTCTGTAGGTTCAAGTAGGGTCCGGCTTTGGTGGGCAAAGCACCGCACGAACCCTAATCCCTGACAGGATTAGGATTAGCCTAATTGGGCACGGAACTCTAATGATTACTGACGCTACGCAACGCACTCATTGCTTTAATAAAGGTATTGTTATAGTATAACTAAAACATATACATTTCGTATAAAATCGTATTTTAGTATAAAATCCATACTGCGTTTACCAACCCACCTGCTAAGCGTGGCAGTTATGGCAAAACGTCGCTAAAAATACTGTCCTTGTGGTGATCTGCGGGGGAGGCCTATTTCAACAGGTAGCGGCTGTTACGGCTCATCTGCTAGGGCATTCTCTGCGTGATCGAATAAGAAATGAAGATATACCTGGAAAGGCTACGAGAATACACCGAATGAGAGTCGCTCAAGTCGCGTTCTGTGTGGCCTAATTTCCAGCAGTGGACGTCTTTCGGCTGAAATGATGATGATGATGAGGAATCTGAATGTGATACCTTTCATCATCAGACCATCAGAGCCCACTGCTGGACAAAGGCCTCTGTGCCAGTCTGAACTAATACCTACCGGCGACCTTTACTATATCGTCAGACTATCTGGCTGGTCTGCCTACTTTACGTCGTCTGTCTCTAGGTCACTTTGGGACTGTGAACGCTGTTCACACCTTCCGTCACTTTACGTCTGGCCCAAAGTGCTACTAAGTTATCAAATTTTGCCAAAAAATACCTGTTTATTTATGAATAAAGATTCTCATTTTATCCACGTCCCGTCCTCACCAGATAGAACTGCATTGCCAGCAACCGGTGCGCTCCGGTCCGCAAGTGTTCCAGATTTTACTTAATATTTTGGTTTGTAGGTATTTTTCTATTTGTGCAATATTTACCGGAACCGAGATTTTGGGGACACACGGCTGTTTTTGCTATACGTACTCCAAGCAGATTGCGGTTAGCCTTAAATACTTGAAACTGTAAGTCCATGTTAAAGACATGCGTGAAATCGCTCCTTAAAAGCTGTCCCTTAAATGATAGTGGAAAAATAAGGCGACGGAACTAACTAACTACCATACCTCACCTTAAAGATTCCAATATTCGAGATTAAGATCTAGTTTAGCTTCGTTATCTAACTAGTAGCTGTATTAGCTGAAGTTGTTCTTTAAACTAATAGCATAGTTTTCAGTTTCTCTGCACACCAGTGAAAATGAAATCTGAATCAGCTATTCGACCTAAACTTAACCACAGAATACCTAGTACTAAGTTAAATTAACTAAGTTTAGCTCTTGACCTGCAACCTAAGCCTTAATACTTAGCATTTTATTGATCATAAAGCTGATGCAGGTATTCAATTGTTGCGTGCAGACTGCATTATTTGCAAATATTACGAATAACTTATGAACGCTAAGTTTAAGCACAGAAGACATAACAGGTTTAAAGTTACATTTATTTAGGCTCTTGGTTGCAGAATAGTATGTACAGTGGCGGTCTAGGATGGCGTAACAGATTTGTCTATGGTCTAGTGCGGCCTAGACTGTAATACCAAATAACAAGAGCTATTTTGCAATACTAAAAACCGGAAATGTTGCATTACACCTTACTAGAACTTACTTGCAATTACCTGCTTTACTTGCAATTCGAGCAAGTATGATAAACATTTTAGGTTAATTCTTGCTAGGTACTAGACAAAATTTACATTGACGACTTGATAAAATACAGGTTTTTTACTAAATGGAGAGAGGAGAGTCAAATATATGTTGTAATGCATGTTGTGAACCAATAAATAATTTTGAATTTAATTATTTTGTAGGAAAATCTTAGTTATTTTTGTAATATGCAGATGCAGTGTCGATAGATTTCTTAGCTGGTTTTTTCTCTATCGTTAAAATTTGCGGTCTATAAACTATGATATGATATATGATTGCACCACACCCAGCCAGCGATACTCGCTGATACGGAAAAGCCATGTACCAGGGGCCAGGGGACGCGCGATTGGTGGAAAAACGGGACAAACTCAAGATAAATAAACCCCATAAATTTTTGGATACTATTTAGCTTGCCTCATATTTTCTTAGTGTACCCGTATCCCGTATGTCCCCACTGTTGGTCGCGAGCCTGCCAAACGAATTCAATGTAAACCCGCCATGCAGCGTTCCCGGGAACTTTTGCGCTGCCATGCCAAGATATAATTTGATGCCACTGACTAGCACGCTTGTAGATGCAACATTTTAAAGATTTCATAAATATGAGTTTTGAACGTAGGTGACAATTATTTTTTCTCTTTTGTAAACTTTCCTTATATCAGCAGGCAGGAAGCAAGTCGGTACGTAAACAACGAAAGAAAGAAAGAAAAATACATTTATTTACCAGTTTACCGGCGACATAAATAAGTAAAATTATAAATTAAAGATTAAAAAATATAATAATATACATTACAAACAAGGCAGTGAGCTTATAACAGCAAGTAAATAAAATAAAATGAAAACAGGTTGCAGTATGCCCTACGATCACTGAGTCATTAACAAGCGGCGGCCGCCGCCGGTTCAGTGGCAAACGGGATGCCAATTCAGCAGAAGAGAAAAACGCTAGGAGTTATATGAACGAAAGGAGTTATATGGCCTAATTACGGGGCAGGCCATGGTTTTCAAGATAGGTTGTTGTAAATATTGGGAGGGGGGGTTATGTTTCAATAAGCCAAAACAATATCTTGAAATCAGCTAAACATATATTACTAGCCTTATACTGTCGAAGGTCTTTTTCCTGATTTTTCACAGTCCTTAGAGGACTTTAAGAGATAAACGCAAAAATGTGCAAAAAAACTATTTACTTAGCCTTATTTTTTTTATAAAAATTTATGTTTAGCACTCTAGTTCTATTGTTTTTATCTTATCGGTGCTCGGACGTTTTATTCCCGCTGATTTTTATCGGGCAACCTTATGTTTGCGCTCCGGTTTGCGATAATTTTATTACCTATAAAATATGTTATGTCAGTTCTTGAGTTGTGAATGCTAGAGAGTTTGTGAGCGGTTGTGCTGATCAAGAACCTATTTCATTTGTTACTAGTCGACACGGCGAACTTCGTACTGCCTAACCTAATACTATGTTGTTTTCCCGGTAATTATTCGAATTTTTCTTTGCGTAAAATTCATCCTTTGACTTTAACGAACATTTAAAAAAAAGAATTGGTAAAATTATTTAAGGTATGCGCTTACCAAAAACATTTTGCGATTCATTTTTAAATTATAGAAGATTCAGATTAAAAAGAAAATTTAAAATTTTATTGTTTTTACTATTGCTATATTAGCAAAGCGCTGATTCGGCGAACTTCGTGCAACCTTACGTATAAGTTTAAGTACACAATATTATTTATTATAGCCTATGTGCTATTCAAAATATTTCCTATAGCCATTGTTCATCAGGAACTATGCACGATTATTATGGTGAAATATTTTTTCTAATCGGTACAGTAGTTTCGGAGCCTATTCGATTCAAACAAATAAACAAACACTTTTCATATAATTTTTCTTCGATAGTGCAAGCACTGTAACTGTATCACTGTGGTGCAAGTGTCCAAACCAGACCTGCGTATATAAGTAAAGTAAAGTAGAAAACGTATTTCTAAATATATATATTCTCCCACAAAAGACTTGCCATAATAAAGTAGCCATCTTTTGTATTAAAGTAGGACATGAGTCCTGAAATATGATCACTATTCCTGAAAGCCACTCTACTCTGTAATTTTAAACAAGTTTTCAATAATGAAAAGGCAATAGTTGTTAATCTACTATAGATTGTTGGATTAAAAAAGAAACGCGTGAAGACTTGTATTTTACTATGGTAACTCAATTAATTTTTTTTAATTACTAAATTAAATAATTATTTTCCTTTGTATTTTGCAAGAAAATTTTAATCACTCGCCTCGACAACAAACCTTTTTTGTTTTTGATGAACAGCAGCGTCCTATCTTTGATGACCATACTGCGATCGTCAACCCGACTACTAAGCGAGGCGACTATGGCTATTTGTGGGGAAGGCCTATTTCCAACAGTAAAAATCTTTCGACTGAGATGATTATGATGATAATCTCTTTTAGTTTACCTCATTTTTGAATTACAGGAAAAGGAATCAAAACGCAGAAAATCAGGTCCAAGTCCAAGGCGCAAATCAGTCGAATAAACAAGTAGAAAACTAATCGAATAGTGAACAATAGAATCGAAAGACGCCGGTAGGGGCTTCCTTCCGGTTCTGATTGTATTTGCCTCGTGCACACTGCAGTCAATAAGGGCTTGTTCACATTGGTAGAGCCTTGCCTAGACCATCTTGGCCGTTTTTTTTACGTTGAGGATCTCGGGTCTGCATCCAACGAACCATTGACGAAGGCGACAGGCTTTCGAAACGTCTCCAGGCGATCATTGTCGTAAGGCATGGCAAATTTATGTTTGCCTGAGCCAATTGGTGGGCACCCTGAACTACCTCGCATCTCGCAGTATAGGATTATTTACAGAATAAGGTATCAACATTAATTAGATTAGTCTAATTGACTTTCAATAAGTTATATCTTGTATCCTAAATTGAATAAATCATTTTTGACTTTTAAAACAATCTACCTATAAATATGTTATTTCGTTTGATCAAAACGATATATAGGGTAGTTAATTTTTTTAGTATCCATGAGTATTCATCATCATCATCATCATCGTTATAACCATCTCAGTCAAAATACATCACCGTCATTTTGTGTTTGACTTATCTGCGGACGGTCGCCAGATCTCTTTTATGGGGGTATGATACTCTGCGACTTTCAATGCGCTGTCGCGATCTTTTTGGCATCATCGACAATCTGTTCTTTCAGCTATGTGCTCTGCATATTGTCACTTAAGTTATGCAATTTTGTGAGCCAAAGAAGCGTATTTGGTTCTACTTCAGAATAAAATTATGAACCAAACAGTGAAACAGTGAAAACCAACCCTAAAGTCGAATTTTCCTCAACGCCCGCCTTTTCTGTTCACTTCGTTTTGTTCCGCTCTATTATCGACACCTCGCGAGCTGCGCAAGGAAAAATGAACTTTATTGCTGCTTCCAGCACAGTGTTACTTGTACTGCGGCCAGTTAATTGGTTCTCGCAGATTGGTTTAAAACATTATAAAACTTTAGTAGGTAGTAAAATTTATGAGGATTCTTTGGAGTAATTTAGCTTTTTTGCAGTTTGTTTCCAGTTCCTTTCTAGGTAGCCTTCATCTTCAGGTCTTCATCTTTGTTTGATTAATCCTTCTCAATCTTTAATCAATTCTTCTTCTTCTTTAAACTTCCCCCTCCTCCTCGCTTTTCCCCGCCAGCTGTTTGACTTCTTGACTTCTTCTAGTAATCAATCAATATATATAAAACTCTTCCGTTACTGACTGACAGACAGACAACGCAGAGCCGAAACTACTGGGCGTAGCGGGCTGAAATTTTGCACGTGAGTCCCTTGGGAGTGTAGGTGAGCACTAAGAAAGGATTTCACGAAATTCCCACGGGAACGGGAAAAAACGGGATATTTGTGTTTATAAGAAATCTGCGCGGGAAAAACCGCGGGACAGCCTCTAGTACATAGTATAAAACAAAGTCGCTTACCGCGTCTGTCTTTATGTATGCTTACATCTTTAAAATTATGCAACTGATTGTGATGCGTTTTATTTTTCAATTGATACAGTGATTCAAGAGGAAGGTTTATAAGAATAAAAATATACTTAGTCATAGTCATAGGTTCGGTGGTACAAAGTACGCTGGGTCGAATAGTATTATATAAAACATAATAATAATATTCAATTTAGAAGCAACATCTTCGGCATTTCAGTGAGTTAATTTAAACAATTAATAAGTGGAAATTTATCTGATTAAAATTATAATTTTGTATCATCCATCTAAATTAGACAGTGAAAACAATAGACTATTTTGTTTTATTATTATCAATATATATATAAAGAAGAAAGGATTTCCCGAAATTCCTATAGGAACGGGAAAAAACTGAATTTTTGTGTTTATGAGTAATCTGCGGGAGTGAAATCGCGGGGCAGTCTCTAGTATATATACAAAATAGTGTACCAACAAACAAACAAATCGCCCGTTCAAAAGAAAACCGCGAGATTAACAATTTCTTCAGATATTTGACAAAACAGTTTTCAGCATTCTACCTTTCGCGTTACTGACAATATTCGCAGTATTTGTCGAAACTTTGTCGACCGGCAGCGGCGGATTGATTCATACGTTCAATTACCTTCGGATGTTGTTGTCTCCCGGATACCTAACCTACCCTGGCTTACCTTGCGACCAGGGTATGTAGACCCTCCAAATCCATGCACAAATCTTTCAAAAGGCGATTCCCAAGGAAAACTCTTATTTTCAAGAAAGTTTATGTATTCGATTTGGGTCGGAGTGCAAAAATCGTTGCTGTTTTTGCAACTTCTCACTTAGATTTCTTAGCTAGGTAGAACTTGTATCTAATCTAATAGGATTACCGAAACACATTGAGGATCTTCAACCACTGCGCAAGATGTTTTGTATGTTTTATTAAAAAGCATTACATTAAAAAGGATTCCGAAAAAGAAGACGTAAGTGACAAAGTTTAGATATTTTACCTACTATTCATAAAGATACAGTAGGTTTTAAGTGGCTAGGCTTTGGAGGTCTACTTCTCTGGTTTGTTGCATGGTAAATACGTGACATCCATTCTCAATTTGACATACGTCAAATAACTAAAATTCTCTTTAACTTTTTAACCGACTTAAAAAAAGGAGGTTATCAGTTTGACCTGTATGTATGTATGTTTGTCCGCGATTACATCGCGCGTTTGGCTGAACCGATCTTGATGCGGTTTTCAGTTAAGTATTTTTTAAATTCAGGAGAAGGTTTGAGTACCTATTTTAACCGAATTCGAAAAAGAGGAAGTGCTCAGTTAATGTATGTGTCAGTTTATTGAAAGCGGGTTTCTTTTTTGTAAAAATAAATTATTATAAATAACAGTGTTAGAGCTAGATAGAATCTAAGTTAATTTACAACGAATTCAGTTTTTCTGTTAGTTTTTCTCAAACACAACCTGCCTTATTGGCTCAGAATACAGAATGGAAAGTTCATAGTAAAGTGGGCGGATCAGCCCGACTCCAGCCCGACTCGGAGACGCAAGGAATCCCCCGATCGCCCCTTGTTGCTGTGATGAATTGGCATTTGTTTTCTTCTAGAAAGACCGAGAGACCATTGAGAAGCCAACCAATAGAATAACAGAAATATCAAAAGGGAAATTATTTGTTTTTACATATCATCTTGATCACCATCTTATAATGAAATACATCCACTGCTCGAAACAGGGCTCCCTCACAGATTGCCATAGTGATCAGTCTTGTGCGACCCTTATCCAATGTACTCTATCAACCTTAAGAGGTCGTCTAACCACCACCACCTTGTAGAGGGTCGGCCTACTCTGCGACTTACGGTGCGCAGTTGCCACTTGAGAAGTTTTCGGCCAAGCGACTATCTGTTCTTGGCCTTTATTATGTTCTATTCAGATGTTTATGTTTTGGATATCATGTAGGTAATACACGTTTAAAGTAAACGTGGAACAAAACTCCTAAAAAAACACTTCCAAACTAACTTTAGCATTTATTTTATTATTTAAAAATGACAAAGAGTACTAGTAGATAGTAGATGATTCCGTGCTTCGGAAGGCACGTTAAGCCGTTGGTCCCGGCCGCAGAAGTGGTCGTGATAACCGCGGCGACAAGCTGGCCCCTTGTTACGTTGGTAATCAATATATATAAAACGCTTCCGTTACTGACTGACTGACTGACTGACTGACTGACTGACTGACTGACTGACTGACTGACTGACTGACTGACTGACTGACTGACTGACTGACTGACAGACAACGCAGAGCCGAAACTACTGGGCGTAGCGGGCTGAAATTTTGCATGTAGGTTCCTTAGGGAGTGTAGGTGAGCACTAAGAAGGGATTTCCCGAAATTCCCACGGGAACGGGAAAAAACGGGAATTTTGTGTTTATGAGAAATCTGCGCGGGAAAAACCGCGGGGCAGCCTCTAGTAAAGCATAAACTCGGCTAAAAGTGGGTCCGGCTCTTGAGCTGGTGCCTCTGCCCAACTCTTCGGGGGATAAAAGGCGTGACATTATGAAATGTTTAAAGAGTACTACATCGTATCTAAGTACTCCATCAGTTAATCGATCTATGTGGCAAAATAAATCCGGTGCTAGATAGATAGATTGATATATGTGTATGAGAGTGTAAGTAGGTTTGTTTTATTAGCCGTTTTTCTAATAAGAACTTATACGCGGCTCAAGCTAAGCCTCGATCGCTATGTTAGACGAGGTAAAATCGAGTCTCGTACCTGTAAAATATATCTTACATTCCGCAGATTTGTTTTCATTTGTAAGTATGAGACTTAATTATTTTGAAAACAAGACTTTGGGGACTAACCCCCTTAGCACCAAAAAGTTAGACTGGTCTAAAATCGCCAATTTGTATGACGAACTAGTGATTTAAACCCAGTCTAGTGATTTAGACCCAGTTTATCTCTTTTTGTGGTAGAGCCGTAATTGTTTATATTTTAACCAATATAATAACTAGGTAATTAAAAACTTCAGGTACATAACGTACAAATAAAATATTCCCTGTCTGTTATAGCGCTACAAATAAAAAAGGCGCCCAGTAAAACTTTTTAAATTCATTCCATTTGATTTCTTTTTCAAGGGCCAATGGTCGACCGAGATAATAATGGCATACAGCCTACGGCGACGTTCTTTTTCGTCGCGTTCGAAGTTCAAACAAAAGCGGCGTTCGTTAGCGAGCGGGCCGCGTTCCTAAATTGAATTCCGAGCGAGACAAGGGCGGGTGCCCTAAAGAACCTAATGTTTTGTATAGTTTTGCACAGCAAATTGTGCTTGGCTTTATAAAGACAAACCTTTTACTTTTATTCTTTAGAATCAATCCATTTCTTCCCCTTTCTCCGTGGATCAGTTGGCTGTGATGTCGACTGTGGCGCGGGAGCATCGGGTTCGATTTCCGGCGAAGCGAACATTGTTATGATTAAGATCAAGGTTTGTCACTGAGTGTATTTTTTGTAGTTTCGGGCACCCTAGACACAGGTTCTTCCTAGTTAGGGGCTGAGTGTGATCCATTATTTTTTATATCGAAAAGAAAAATAAAATGGCAGACTGCATCACAGTTAATTAATCACTATTAAACCTTGCAGAGCGATGCAGTAACGCTTTTCCAAGTTTCCTTTCATAACGAGCGCGATCGTCATATAAAAATAACTTCCCGACTACGTGTGCTTTACGCAGCCAAGTGTAACTTAACAGACTATTAGAGCAAACGTTCCTCTATTAAAAATTCCCAACTTCAACAGAAAGAAGCGTGTTCCAGAGGTAGCAAAGTTTATTTTTCTTCTGAACTAGGTAGTCTATTGTTCAAGCGCCGTCGGCAAGTAAACACTGAATAAAATTCCGCTTGACACGCATCCTTGCAGTTTTCTCGAGTAAGTTTTAGTGAAAACGAGATGGGTGCAGAGATTTCATATTTAAACACAGTAAATAATACTTATTTATTTAAGGTTACTTACAAACAATCATAGAAGAAAGTGTAATAATTGTAATTGTAATCTTGAACAAGCTTTACTGGCTGGCAATCGTACAAATAAAAGGAAACAATAAATCAAGAATATCCTCGAAACAGAAATACTATACTTTTTTTTCGTTCCGTAATAAAATAAAAAACGTACACATTTATTCTTCGCCTTTCCTGGGCTGGCAAAGGAACATAGTCTATACAGTCATGTCTTCAATAGGATTTCTTAAACTACTGAAATTCGTGGGTTGGTCCCACATTTTAATGATCAACACAACACGGCAGGCTCTAGTCGTAATAAGGTGTAAGTGTAAGACAATAAATATTTCGTAGGTATCAAACATTATATTGCGAGAGCATTAATAAAACGCAAAGTGTTACGACCCCCAGTGAAACGGCTCCTGAATTTCAACAAATAAAGGCTAGAACCGAACGGTGTGCCTTCGCCTCGCGAGATTTGAAGACGACTATGATTTTGGTTTGGCGCCAATTTTTGCGAATCGCGGTAAACTGCCAAACGGTTAAAGTGCTAAGTTGCAAATAAAACCATGTTTATTTATTTCTAATTAGCGAAATATTACTATTTTTTTTGTATTTGTTTACGCCGACATGAAGACACTGGCTGGTTATCGGCCGGTTATAAATTTTCTTTTTTTATGAAGATTATTACAGATAACGTGTTCTTTCCTTATTTTAAAATGTTAAATTGATCTTTCACTTGTTTTTACACGCTTTTCTGTAACGGTTGATTTCTTGTTAAAAATATAAATATAAAGTAATAGAAAATAACTAAGAAATACCTGTGTTTCAGTTATTTGTCTTGTTCCTGTAGAGACCGTATTAAAAAATTTGGTAAGCTACCAATTAAACAAATGAATTAGATTTGAAGCATAAATCGTAAAGTTCTAAAAAACAACACCAGTCAAGTCAAATCGGATAAATATTTATGGGTTTACGAATCGGATCCAAACGGCCAAATAAATCAGGTCCCATGTGTGACTGACGATGTAGGCTTTCACTGAACTGGCTTAGATTTAGAACTTTATGTTCGTTTCGTTGTTTTTGTTTTTATTTCAATTGAAATATTTGTTAAAGAAGCCTTTAAACGACTCCTCTTTTTTTATCGGCTTCTAGCGCAAAACTGAGCTTTTAACTGCTAAAATTTCTTTTAATATTTTCTAATCTGTGATAGATAACACAGACAGATAACTTACAAATTTAACTTTTTTTAATTACCTACGTACCTAGTTTTGTACGTAATTAAAAAAATTAAAATTTGTAAGTTAGCTAATAAACACCTACAAAGACTATAAGCAGCTGAACGAGAACTAGGGTACACAAACAATGTTGCACAAGATCGAAATCAAATTTAGCATTACCCTTACACGATATTAATTAAAGAGAAACAAAATATTTGATAGGTACGGAATAAAATTCTTGAGTTTCAGCATCACGGTATAGACCACGTAATCTACGTAGAGTTCGAAATAATGTTGCGGTGGTCACCAAATGTCGAACGACCGATACTATCCTAAAACATACAAAAGCAACTATTCTAAAACTTATATCGTGGCACTCGAGTCGCGCGATATCCGTCACTAAAGCCATTTGTATTCGTCTCGAATACTTGCGGGGTTTCTGTAAGGCCTTATTCTCTTATTAAAACTAAAGTATTTCCTAATATAGGCATAGAGAAATTTTTTTTTAAACTTGACACTGAAATCAGAGAAAATGTTTAAGAAACATTAGGGACCAGGCGTAGATACTTTTTTATAGTTATGTTAGTCGAATAACAAGTATAATAACAGGCGATATTTATCTTTAGCCTTGAGTCATTTGCATGAAAACTCCAGAAATTGCCTGAAAATGCCTAAATAATCCCGTATTCCCGTTGCTAATTTTATAGTAATAAGTATTAATTTCGTATTACTTTCATTATTATAATTCAGTTCATTTCGTGCAAAATAGCTAATCAAATATTCTATCAATGTAAATATTAAAATATGACGAACATAATTAATGCATGTCGCATTCTGTAAATATTTCGAACGAGTTTGTAAATTACAAACATGGTAAAACCTAAAACAAGCTGTACATTTCTATTTAATTTAACTAAGTTCATTTTTTTAAATCATGACATATAACAATGATTTCTTAACCAGATTAATGACCTCTCAGTTGAATGAAACGTTAATTACAGTTTTATTTTTAGAAAAATAAACACAACTTGCATCACAAAATCACAAAGCAACGACATTGCAGTCGCAACAGCATTACTAAGTGCGTTCCTAATATGTGTTTGTTTCTTGAATAGCATCCCCTATTTCAGATTGAGCTGGGTGCTGGGCTGCTGGGTGTTACGGGATTCCTTTTAGGCGACATTTTGGAATCCAAATATCTTAGGATTTACTCCTTAATCGAGTGTCGTGGAAATAATGATTTATGTTCTCGACTCGGGCGGAAGTGTTAGTGGCTCGGTTTTAGTGGCTTAGTTAGTTTGTTAGATCTACTATACATATAGCATTATTGTGGTGGAATTGATTACCACCACTCAGTTTTCTCTATTTGACCGCTCCGTGGAGCATTGGCAGTGAGGTGGACTGAGTAAGCGTGTGCACTAGGGTTCGATTCCCGGGCGGGGCGAATATTGAAATTATGAATATCGATTTATGTTTCGGATACCCTAGATACAGGTTCTTCCTAGTTAGGGGCTTTGAGCGTGAGTGTGTTATTATTAGATTGTTATTGTTAGTGCAATAGGCGACTAAAAATCCCCCAGTAGGACAGGCAGCAGCGATCTTCTTGCTTGCAATCTTGTAGAGCCATACACGTAGTAACGTAACTATTCTCTAATCTGTGGCCATACTGCGATCGCCAACCTGCCTGCCCAGCGTGGCGATTGTAGTAAAAATAAGATTAGTCGGTTACCTTTGTGGTTTTAGAATATATACCTCGTTTATAATAGTAGTTTCGTAAGCTATGCTTTTGGACCTCTGCACCATAATGGCAACCTAGCAATATTGGCGGGAAAGGAGCATTCAAAAATAGAATCTCTAAAGAAAACTATGTTTCATTCAAGCACCTTCCTCAAGTTAATATTTCTGGCCGATCTGACAAGGGTCGGAAGGGCGCAAAATTGGTATAAGTAATAGTGAGGTCTGACAGATTGTCAGTGAATCGAGAAGAATTATGATTTCTACTGACTCCACTAAAAAGAAGTCATAAAAATTATGTCATAACAGACGTTTTTTTATTGGTTTTTAATATGGCTACCGATATGTCTTTATCGTCTTCAATAAGGCATACCGAACGATGGCGGCATAGCGAATTCGATATATTAAGGTCGGATAACCTCGCTAGTGCCTTTTGTCCAAATGCCTTTTGAGGGCCCAATAGTCAACTAGAAACCCTTACTTTATGTCTGTATGTCTGCCTGTGGATTTTCTTAATGAATTATACTACGAAGCTGTTATTTTGAATAAAAGTACTTACATAAATTGATTCGAGAAAACCGTAGAATTATTTTTTTAAATAACCTGTAAAGCTTCGTTAAATATAACTTCGTTTACAAACAAATTGGTAGCAAGATAATAAATATTTAAAAAAAATAAAAAAAGATAAGAACGGTTATTAAATAGACCACAGGCAGCAATGGCGCTGACAACAAAGGCTGAGAAAGGTGAAAAATCCTTTTTAAATGAACCCTGAAAGAATTTTCTATAAAGGCATTCTTGGAGCCTTGGAGCTGCGTGTGACGGCTTAGAGCTCGAAACGACATTCTTAGAAGGGTTTTCTAAGTTTGTCTCTTTGTTTGTCTCTTAAGAGCCAGTTTACAGCGATGCTAGCGCTATTCTCGAATAAAATTATATCTTCTAAACTAAGGCAAATATCAAAAATGTGGCACAGTATGACACTAGTTCTTGCTTAGTATTTTTTGAGCACAGTAAAGTAAAGTAACAAAATTATACACAGATTGCAGAAAGTGGCCACTTTTAGCAACACTTTGTATCTTTCTTTGGTCTTTAACTTAAAAGCTATACAACAGTACTCTAAAAATACTAGCCTACATTATCTAGTATACTGTGCCTCATTTTTGATATTAGCCTTAGTTTAGAAGGTATAATTTTTTTCCGCGAATGGCACTAGCATCGCTGTAAACTGACTCTTAACAGTTCTTACACAAGGTAAGGTAAGTTGAGATGCATTTTGTAACAATTCATTGCAATGAAAATATTTCTTTCTAGACATGTTGTTGATCGAACAGATTTTTAAGGTTGGTTCCAAAAGAACCGGGGATTGCCGGAAACGGAAACAGGATGTCCGGTACTGAATTGAGTTTTCAATCCAAACCAAACGGTTGTAAATGGCCAAATTATTTCTGGACATCCTGGCTCTTGCTTCTGAAACATAGCTTGTGATAAGGTATTATTTACAATTATATACATTTGAATACAGGTAGGGTATACTGCAAAATCCCAATTTTCCGTTACCGATATTTCAATGATTCAAATTATGCGATGCAATATCAGTTTAAAAGTAATTGCGTAACAATTAGACCTATAGAGAGTTTCGATGGTATTATATTTAGCATGGATTTGGTTGCGTAGGTTCTGGTAGGAATTATTTTTAAAAATGAACAATATTTCGGTAACGCAGAAAAAAAACTGTCTCCATTATTTTATTCATGTCACAAACGTTGGGTTTTTTAATAAATCACATATGAACTATACCTACCTACCTACTCACTAAAATAACGACAAAAGGAAATTGAGACATCGAAAACAACGCGCAATCTATACGATACGACAATAATGGATAGTCGGGCACAGTGGTTCACTTCACTAGTGACATTGGACAATATGTTGACATAAACAACATTTGAGGTAACCCAGTGGTCCCAGTATAGTATTTGAATTTGGAACCTGTTCAGGATCCATGCGTTTAAGTCCTTTTGAGGAACATTATAAAACAATACTAACAAAACACATTATTAAATATCAAATTATGTGCTTAAATATGTTGCAATGCAATCATCTTCCTTGCTTTTAATTGCAGTTAACCTTTTTTTTTGTAGGCGGGGAAACTCCTAACGAGTACTTTGCAGCCCCGGTGGGAGCCGCATATGTGGGGTTCGCACCCACTAAAACCCTGCCGGTGTCCTTCTAGGCCGTTGGCAGGAGGGTCGCGGGCAGTGATAATTCTCAGCATCGGCTGTGTAGCCTCTTCACGGGGGGACAGGTTGAGCGCGGATGGCTCTTCCTACGCTCGACGGCGGAAACGGGACACCCGCGTTCCGCCGTCCTTCTCGGGGCCGTTATATGACTACACGAGGCCGCCTCGTGCACCCAACGACCCCGGGGTCCCCTCTTAGTCGCCTCTTACGACAGGCAGGGGATACCTCAGTATTATTCTTCGGCCCGGTACTGCAGGGCGTAAATGTAGTTAAGCTAACCTAACCCGTCGCGTCGGTTTTGCTTCTTTATCTACTTGTCAATAGTGTCGATCTATCAACATTATGACACTACGGAGATAGGCAAAAAATATGTCGTCCGTCGTAGACGATGGTCAGACGACCTGATGGTTCCAAGAAAGTTCCAGGACTATACCAAATGAAGTTTATTAATATAACTAGTCGACTTGGCGAACTTCGTACCGCCTAACCTAATTCTATCTTGAGCATGTTTACTACTTTTAAACCTTTCTCTTTAATCACTCTATCTATTAAATAAGACCGCATCAAAATCCGTTGCATAGGTAGTTTTAAAGATTTAAAATACATACATAGGGACAGACGCGGAAAGCGACTATATTTTATACTATGTATTGATTAAAACGCTACAAAGCTAAAAAAACAATCGGAACAATTCTATCTTCGTATTATAAGATTACATAATTTTATCCACGCATAACCCAGTCAGGAACCACTGTGCGTAATGCCAATGAAAAGAGCGCTATAATATGTAATACAAGCTCATTCTATGTAATACGATCCCGTTCCGGGATTCAATCGGTATTTAGGGATCCTTTGGCAAAAGTAACTTTTCGAGCCCATTTACTGTAAGCCCAGTGGATACGCGGAGGGTTCCGCAGGATTATTGTGATGGAGCAATAAAATAAAGATGTGTTTTGAAGATAATAATGGATGCGTATAATTTTTATATTATTCGATTGTTTTGTGGAGTTCAGTTGGTCTGTTAACTGCCTATTGGTTGTCTTTGATAAGTAATGTAACATCCAAGTAAGGCACAAAAGGGATGTAATTTATTCAAAACTGTATGGTGGCTGCATAGAGTACCAACACCTCATTTCCGCCTGTGGGTTTCCTAAAAGGCGTGTAAGGAGGACGCAAAGAAGTAAAGCAGCGTCTTTCGTTGAAAAAATCTGGAATCGCAAACCCAAGCGTGGCTATAATGGCGGGTTGTTCGAATTGGTCACAACCCAACCCCAACCCAAAATTTATACCTACTCCTTGTGGCGATCTGTGGGAATAGGCATATTAGCATTTAGCATATAGAGGCCGTAACAAATTTGTCTATGGTTTCTTCAGCCCTAAATTTTATTACCAAGAACAAGAGGTATTTTGCAATACAGAAAAACCGGAAGTGTTACGCCGACCGTGTCCGCCACTGTACGTCTTTCAGGTAAGATGATGATGATGACGATGATGATTATACGATTGCAGCAAATGTTGCCATAAATAAAATCTAATTCGAAGTTCACACTGCGTAGGTAGTAAAATAAATTACTCCAAAGCATTTACTTCGAATTTTAGCAAAGGCAATTTAAACTTTTCCATTTACAAAAATTGCTAACAACAGTGATAAATTAAGGAAAAAAAAACCTTAACAATGATTTCGTTCAGCGTCAATAAATTAAAACGAATAAACGCCTCGGAATCGGAAAATTAGGTTACTTTTAACCTAATTCCGAAAGCGTGATTAGTATTTTTTTTTATAAAAAGAATTTACATACTTAGTTGAGGTGGAACTCTCGCTCTCGGTATGGCGCGAAATTCAATTTTCGCAACAATAAATAAAAAAAAGCGAAAAAATTTGAATTTCGCGCCATACCGAGAGTTACCACCTTAAGTGTCTATTATGATAAAAATTAAAAAAAAAAAACCTTTTACCTTTCAGTTCCAATTCCAATCATGACGATAAAATATTGGTTGGTACATACCTGAAACAAAAAAAAATATTTAGTAAAAAAGTTTTGAATTAGTTAACTGCATAAAATAAAAAAAAAATGTGATGCTTATTAATTTTGCCTCTGTCTTTTTTAGGGATTAAGACCACTTTACGTAACGTTACCCACGATTAATTTAACAAAAATACATATATACTTACTTAGTTTAAATTAGGTAACTTAATATTATAAAATTATTTTAATTTCTTTATTCTTGGATGGAGCCGCATTATATAGATTAAAAGAGATCTTGCTATTTTTTTGGTTTAAAATTTTTTTTGTTTAATTTTGTATAAAACATCAGACAATTCGACACCCACTCAGTTATAATTTTGAGTTATTTCGTCCTTCGCTTCGTCCCTGAAGTTTCCGGGATTCGTCCCATTAAACTATGCTAAGATAACTAAACTCGCTAATAATGGCTGGCTAGTTAAACCACCCGCACATAGAGGATGTTGCGAGTTTGGAAATGATAAACTGCCGCGTGCAGTGTGATATATAGGGTGCTCCGTAAACTCGGTAATAGTAAATAAGCTGCCCACACGCACTGGACATGCTAAAGTTATTTATTAACTTGCATACGTTGTCGGTTTATTTAGTACTTAAGGTTATTCTGCGCTTCGTCGTGTCCTTAAAATATTTTTAGGTTATCTTTCCTTTATAATATACTAGCTGTGCCCCACGGTCTTACCCGCCGTTTAGTGGAGAAAACAAATAGCCTATGTATTAAACCGGGGAGCTTACTCCGTACCAAAATTTATAAAAAAAAACCAGCCGTTTAAGACGTGAAGAAGTAACAAACATACACACTCACAAACTTTCGCATTTATAATGTTAGGTGTGTTTATCTACTTAATTTTTTATTGTAGTTTTCAATAAAAAGTTAACTTTAACTTAAGAACTCAAGCAAATCTAGCGCAAAGCGGCAAAGTTACAAGTGTATAACATTTTTAACTGGTCTATTTAAAACTTACCTACAACAAGATAAACCTAGAGAAATTAATTATTTCTCTTATATCTTACATTATATTTATAAAAGAGTAAAACAAGATGATAAAGCTCAAAAGCCGTAGGGTAAATCGACCATTGCACGACCCCGTCGCAACAAATGAGTTGCTTACAGCGTTGCGCCGGAAAACCGTTATCCGTTACGAAAAACCGGTTATAATATCACCGGTATTATGTACGGAAGTGTCGTAACAACGTAGCGTGTTTTGATGTGTGTTGTGTAAGTACTTGCAGTTTTTCTGTATTACAAAAAATATATTTTTCTTTGGCAATACAGTCTAGGGCTGACGAAACCATAGACAAATCTGTTACGGTCTCTATCTTTATAATCTTAGTCGAGAGACGTCGACTATTTATAATACGCGATATAGAATGCGTTCGGCAGCCATTTTCAAATCGTTTCTCTATCTGCGCGGCTTAGACACACATTTTGGGAAGGTTTGCTAAATCGCAAGAGGGTTTGGTAAGCGTTTGGTATCGCAAGAGGGTTGGTCTTAAATTTTTTAAGCGATGGAGACGCTGCTGCGGTACTTCTACAGTACGACCGACACGAAAATAGTTGATCACGTTGCAACTTTATAAAAAAAAACCGGTTTCCGAACCTATTTCGGCAGTGTTCATTTTCTAGCAACATGTCTTGGAATAAAATAAATGATGTTTCCCTCGCAAACTTTAACACCGCGCTGGCTGCGCGAAATATTGCAAAGTATATTGCAATGAAAAGCATATTTTCTTAGCTCTAACGGGGATATGAAATTATTAATTATTACAAGTTGATTTTGTAGCAAAAATATATGATTTAATTTTGCTCGGAGCCAAGTTTGTAGTTATTTATAAACTTGTTTGTTTTAATTATAAGATAAGATTATACTTAGAATAGAATATAGATTATACTTACGCCTCATTGAGTTTATTGTTTGGGATAATAATAATACCTTTGTATACTCAAATCCTTATCAATATATATAAAATTCTTCCGTTACTGACTGACTTACAGACAACGCAGAGCCAAAAGTACTGGGCGTAGCGAGCTGAAATTTTTCATATAGGTTCCTTAGGGTGTGCAGGTGAGCACTAAGAACGGATTTCCCAAAATTCCCATGGGAACGGGAAAAACTCGTTTTTTGTGTTTATGAGAAATCCGCGTGAGTGAAACCGCGGGACAGCCTCTAGTTAAGTATAAAAAAGGAATCGAAATTCAATGGCGCCACCAAAAGCCAAATAAAAAAACTGTATCAATTTACAATAAAAGCTATTTCCTACATATTTTATTTGAGGTTTCACACTCGACGAATTTTGTCATCTTTGAGCCCCGTTTGACCGAATAATCCTTCGGGGAAATAAGCATTATTATATAAAAAAGCAATACCAATAACGTGAGATCAAAGTCAGTTAGACATAAAGATTTTGTTTGACAATTCCTGAGCTATTAGAAGGCCACATTCGGTCGAATGAATTTTGTTTATCTATATAGCAGAATCTGCTCAGGACAGGGAAGTGTGGAAGAAAAGAAGAGAAAGAGGCCCTGTTCCAGCAGTGGGACAGCATAGGCTAGAAATAATAATAGTAATAAGACTAGCAGAAATAAGTAAGAACCAAAAACACGCAAGATAAACGAAGTATTGAGATAATTATTGTATTTTTGTGTGTTTAATAAAAAATATGTTATATTTTTATTAGTATCTTAAACTCATGGGCGGCATATCTTTAAACCGCCTCTCGTCTCCTCCCATGGGTGTCGGAAAAGGCGACTAAGGGAACACCAGAAGGACGGGCAGGGCAACAGTGTCCTTCGTTGATAATATTGTGGAATACTAATACTCCAAAACTTGAAGATACATCTTACCGTGATCCCCAATCCGCTTGCCAAGAGTGGCAATTATGGCAAAACCTGATTGTCCCTGTGGCCTATGTCCAATGGTTAATGTATTTTCATTTTTTTTACACTATTTAAATACGAACATTCCACAGCTAACAGAGACTTTTATATCAAAAGGAAAAGATCAGATTTAGGGTTCAAAGATACACATTGCGCAGTGACCGTGCACCGTCAACTCGCGATAGCCGCCTTACGGGTTCCGTCGTTCAATTTTCCAGCGCATTGGTCAATCTCTTGTATCTTCGGCTAAGGTTGTTTTTTTATAGAGAGTCAGGGTTGTCACTTTAAATTGTTTTTTTTTGTGTGTAGGATGAGGTTATCTTTAGTATTTATAGTTACTAGCTTTTATGGAGTTTTTTTTAACTAAACCATCGTTTTCGACAGCAATAAATTAAAATGGCAACAATAGCCTACCTAATTTGCCTAAACCTTTGTTATTACTTTAAGTTGATTGATTGCAATAAAGGGTAAGTATATCAATATATATAAAACTCTTCCGTTACTGACTGACTGACTGACTGACTGACTGACTGACTGACTGACTGACTGACTGACTGACTGACTGACTGACTGACTGACTGACTGACTGACTGACTGACTGACTGACTGACTGACTGACTGACTGACTGACTGACTGACTGACTGACAGACAACGCAGAGCCGAAACTACTGGGCGTAGCGGGCTGAAATTTTGCATGTAGGTACCTTAGGGAGTGTTGGTGAGCATCAAGAAAGTATGTCCCGAAATTCCCATGGGAACGGGAAAAAAACTGGATTTTTGTGTTTATGAGAAATTTGCGCGAGTGAAACCGCGGGGCAGCCTCTAGTCTAATTATAAAAATACGAAGTATTTAGGGTTATATATATTCCTAATTGTGTTTGTAAAATAAAACTATATTTCTGCGAGCTTGACGAAACGGCTATTTTTAATTAGACAATTAATGAGAAAACAAAAAAAAATGAGAATGAGGTTCAGATTTTTTTCCAAGATTAGATTAGATTAGATTCATTTATTTCACACTATCATATTCATATTACATACAAAGTTGTATAATAAAATGTCAAAGTATAATGTGATCGTCAAAATATTGTACAAAAATTATATAAAAAATAATAAGTAGTTACTTAATTATTTAAGTACTATGTAAACAATGTCAAATTTTTAAATTTTAATTGTATATAAAATGTCAAATACTAAATAATAATTTCAATTTACTTGAATTACATATTGTAACTGTCGAATACTCAAATTACACAAATAATATCCAATGTCAAACAAATTTATAGTTTAAAAAGTCATCTATACAATAATATTCATGTTCCAACAAAAGTTTTTTCAGTCGGCGACAAAACGCTTCGTCATTGATTTCCTCCTTCAGCTCAGTAGGCAGATGCTCATAATAGTGTGGCCTGATGACGCGCGGGTTGTGTGTAGCAAACACCGTGCGACGAGGCACTGCAGCCAGGCTCCCCGCTCCCCGCAGCGCCCGCCCGCCGCACTCACGTCGTCGGAATGTACCTATATTTTTTCTGACATAAGTAATGATCTCGTAAAGATATACTGAGTAAAGGGTCATTACTCGATACTTTTTAAAAAGCGATCTACATGATTCGCGACTAGGTATACCCTCTAAAGTTCTGATGGCGCGTTTTTGCATTATAAATGCACGATTTGAGTCTGTCGAATTACCCCATAATATGACACCGTAAGACAATATGGAATGAAAGTGCGCAAAGTAAGCTTGCCTAAGCACTGAACTGGAAACGAGCGGTTTTAATTTTCGCAGCGCATATGCGGCACTTCCTAATTTATCGCACAGTATATCAACATGTTGTTTCCAATTTAAATTAGAGTCCAGTGTGAGACCTAGGAACTTGCACGTTTGGGCTAGAGGGACAGGGCTAATCAGGCATGGTGGCGGTGGTCGTGTAACTCTAGCGCTAAAGATAATAAGATTAGATTTTGAAGGATTAAGGATTAACCCATTTGTTGAATACCATTTATCCAGTTGGGTAAATGTTTTATTGATCTTATCATTTAATTCTTCGTACGAAGGAGCACTCATTATAACCGTTGTGTCATCTGCAAACAAAGCAACTGTTCCATCAGTAACGGCCTGTTCAATATCATTGACAAAGACCAGAAATAGGGTATTTCCAAGAGAGGACCCTTGTGGAATTCCTATTGTAACATTTCCAGTATTTGACCTTAACCTTCACCCGTCAGTGACGACTTCTACTGTCTGTTTGCGATTGCAAAGGAATGATTCTATAAGTTGGGATGCCTTACTTTTCACGCCATATGTCCGTAGCTTTTTAAGGAGAAGATCGTGCTGGACAACATCAAATGCTTTTGTGAGGTCGCAAAATAAACCTGCCGTTTTATATTTACTATCTATGTTAGATATTATAGAGTCCACCACTCGCAAGATAGCTGTGGTAGGTAACCCTAAAGAAATATCTGTTTTTATACTTTTTGCGCTTAGTTTCTTTGTAAGACGATACATTTTCTTAGAGGTTCGCTATGGTTTTTGGGTTTAATATAGATTATTATTCGGTTTTATCAGTTGAAAAGAGATCGCAATAAACTGTCTTAATGGCTGTATCTGGAGGAGGCAGCCCAGGACTGACATAGATGGAGCAATACACCTCAAGCCCTTTGCCCCTGATAAGAATGATCATCAAACATATTTCCGTTTAATAACACGGTGGAAAAGAAACAAGCGGAGAAGGCTAGTGCGACACAAAATAGTAAGTATATACGTACATAATTAAAAAAAAAAATTATACACTAACACTGTTTTTCTTTTATGGTGGGGGTAGAGAAGGGGAGTGCCTGCACTAAGCTCTGTTTAGAGCCATTTTATACATAATAATATGTCAAGATGTCAAGCCACATATGCCATGTCATGTACATACTTATATATGTCGCAGTAAGATTTGATAATTATAGGTTTTTTGCAAAAAAAACTAGGGATTTCGCGAAAACCCGGATAATTTGATATAAGCATTAATTTTTTTTCAATCATCCTGACATAAAGCAGTTTTTTTTTGCAAAAAACCTAGTATATAATTGAAAAATCTGAAACCTGCCTTAACCTTGATTGGCTAGATTAGTAAACTCTTATTCTGATTGGTTATTTGTAGCGTCAAGGGTTATTTTAACGAACCGATCAGTATACCGACAGAGTTTACCAGCAAGCAATAATCTAGCCAATCAGGGTTAAGGCAGGTTTCAGATTTTTCAATTATACTAGGTTTTTTGCAAAAAAAACTGCTTAGTGTCAGGATGATTGAAAAAAAAAAGTAATGCTTATATCAAATTATCCGGGTTTTCGCAAATTCCCTAGTTTTTTTTGCAAAAAACCTGATTATCCAATCTTACTACGACATATACATATTTCTTTACTCAACTGGAAATCAAAACCCAGAATAAAATCGGGTAATGGAAGGATCACTTGAAAACTCGGTTATTACCACTGAACTCTGACTACTCCCGAAATGTTAAAACCACCGCATTGGCACAATTCAGCTCAGCAATTTATGGTGGAAGTCTTGCATAAATCGGACCCGTCAAATGTATCCATTTCACGTTCGCACTTGGCTAGGACCCGTTCCACTGCCGCGGCAGAAATTCAGTACTATTCAGAAAGCAGCAGCGGTGATCAACCTATGTTTAAATAATAATTATCTTGCTAAATAAAAACAAACTTAAAATGCCCTATACGTTTTTAATACTACAAATTGTATTATAAATTCATAACGAAATGTAAACGGATTTTAAACTTACACAGTTCCTAATAATCTTAATAATTCGTAGCTTTATCATGCATTATCATTCTTCGTCTCGAGTCACTAGTCTAAATAAATACAAAAATATGCCAAGCTATATTGTAAAACGAAATAAATTCCACACATTTTACATCTTCAGCGTTTACAACACCGATTTCTGAACACGCATTAAACAAAACAGCAATGGTAACCAAAAAGCTTGCAATTCGCCGACTAGTGACTCAAATTCACCGCGGTAAAAATTAAAGGATTGAAAAACTACACCATCATTACAGAAAGTATGTTACGACGGTTAAGGTTACAAAAAGTAGCTCTAACACAAAAAAAATCAACTGAACATTAGTTTCTGTCGGTGATCGCACGAATGGAACTATCCCTTAACCCGGTCCGTGCCCTGGCTGCTATCCAAGCCGCGAGTGCCCGCTGATGACGTGGCAGCACCCAGGCACCAAACGCTCGTTATACCCCTAAATTGTTTTGATAATTGCCTCGCATTTCCTGACGACAAACGTTACTGTGGAACAGGGCGCTTAACTGTGTGTGATTGTGCATGGTTTGTTTGTGCAGTTAGCTTGCGTCTCTTGCTGTATCAACAAAACATAACGATAGAGTTTTATATTCAAATAGCATTTTTAACAATTAAACTATACATATAATACCTAAAAACCTGACGCTAAAAATATATAGGTATGTACCTCCAGTACCTAAATAAAGTGAAATAGAAAGGCTGAAAAGAGAACAACGAGACCCAAGCCACAACGAACAGTGACCACTTGACACGTGACGTGACGAAGGCCCAACTTATCTACGAGTACGACTAACAGAACCGCCATGTTTTTGTATACGGCATTGAATTATTTATCTAAGGTACTATACCTACCGTCTCTGCGGTCTACCGGCCGGTAACGGTGGCTAGATGGAACTAGTGTGCGGCTCGCGACTTCGCCAGCGCTTTTTTCATTGAAACAGCCAAATTAACATTTTCTGTTTCAGTGGGATTTTCGGAGTAAAAAGTAGTCTTATGTCCTTTTTCAGACTACAGACTATGTGAATACCAACTTGATTGGCGTGAAAGCGAAACAGACAGGGAGAAAGAGTTACTTTCGCATTTTTAATATTTATATTGTATCGTAACATACAAGGGGTTATTCCGATAGTCTCCAAAACCTTTGATGTCCAAAATTTAGCCGCCCCATACAACGTTTCCTATTAGTCTCCAAAACACTTTTTTGGTAAAGGTAGGTACAAAAAAAATTTTTCATACAACTATTCCTTTTAGTCTCCAGGTAAGTTTTACTATGTAGAGACAACAACAAAAGTTTAGGAATTTTAATAAAACGTAGTTTTTTAGTATATCAGTTTTAATAAATATTTACATATGAACTATCGTGAACTTCACAAAAAAAATAATACTTATAACTGTTAAAATTTGCTTAGGTAAGGGAATAAAATTTTCACATTTACAACAATCAGAAGCACTATTACTATGCTAAATTTATAAACACTTCTTGCACATTTTCTATACTGTAATACTTAGCTTATCATAATTATCATCCAAACTTACGTGAGTTGAATGCATATTTCAACGGCGTGATTGTGCTAGGTCCTCATTTTCACTGTCTACCATTATGCACTGACACAGAGACACTAGCCTAATCTCTCCTCAAGTCAAAGATCAGACTGGATTAGAAAAAATAGAGTACCACATGCACTCATTTTTTTTTTAATTTAAATAACGGTACTTTCGCCGAAGGACTACCGAGCAGCGCTCTGTGATTGGTTTAATAACCGCACAGCTATTGTTTCCGTAAAACTTAGTACCTAGTTGTAGTCTTAGCCGCCCTTTATCAGGTAGCTGAGAGTTTGTAAGGTTTTTGACAAAGAGTGCAAATAATTTTTAAATCTAGGCGATAATCTTGTATCGGTTACTATATTTTTATTTTGTAATGCTGTTAACACTGGGTTTTCTTGCTTGTTTTGCCGTCGATACCATCTTTGCCTGTTAATATTTTGGAGACTATAGGAAATGGAAAATAATTAAATAAGAATAAGAATAAATCAGCTTGGAGACTAAATGGAAATACAAAAAAATGATTTTTGGAGACTAATGGAATAACCCAATACAAGTAAATGGACGAAATTCTAGACATACAACCTTATTACATAATATAAATAAAGACTATAAATAGGTAAACTACTGGTGGGGTTCAAAACGGGTAGTATTTTAAATAAAGGAGCTTAACAAAAGGTATTTTGATACTATCTTGCTTCATGGCGACCTGTTCATTAAGATAACCATCAGTTTTAATAAATATTACATTATAATTCTAATATAGACCTTTTTGACTTCAGTGAGCAAAACTTTAGTTTCGTCAATTTTTTACTATACGAAACAAAAATTTTGTATTATTTATTATCAATCATCAATCTATATATATAAAATCCAAATACCACTGATCTACTCACTCACTCACTCACTCACTCACTCACTCATCATCGCCCAGCCGAAACCGCTGAAGATAGAAAGATGAAATTTGGACAGTAGCTTCTTTACGTGACGTAGGCACCCACTAAGACGGGATTTTGGGATAACTTAACCGGGACGCCGTATACAGGGTGTAACAGTTTGTATGAAACTCCTAAACTACTGGGTTTAGAATGTTGAAATTTAGACTGTGGATTCTTTTTGTATCACGAACATCATAAATGATTTAGTTTTTTTGTTATTTTGCCCCTGAGGTCTTATACAGGGTGAAATATGTTTTTTGCTAAAATCTAAACTAATGACACTAGAGACTTGAAATTTTCAAAATAAGCTCCTTATAATATTAAAACATCAAATTAGATATCAAAACTTCGTTTATTAGTCTTGAAAGCCTTGATACAGGGTGTTAAAGTTTGTATGAGAAACCGAAACCGCTCTTTTTTTTTCTTAGAAATTGAAGTGGTCGATGTTTCTAGATTGTTGGGGGCGCTAATTACGAAAAAAAAACGGGACGCCGTATACAGGGTGTAACGTCTGGATTTAGAAAGTTGAATTTTATACTGTAGATTCTCTTTGATTCGAAATAGGTGATGTTTGTAGATTGTTGGGGGCGCTAATTACGAAAAAAAAACGGGACGCCGAATACAGGGTGTAACGTCTGGATTTAGAAAGTTGAAATTTATACTGTAGATTCTCTTTGATTCGAAATAAACAGACATAGACAGATCTTTATTTGCGCACACAAAACATACAATATTATGTAACAACTAGGTAAAAGAAACACAACGAAATAAAATTTGAAATAAAATGGACAAAATTATTGTAAGTGTTGTGGGCGCAAAATGGCCCCGACTCAGCTTATGTTGCAAGCAATGCAATTGCATTGATGCAACGCTGATGATTCTGCCAGAACCATAGGAGTGCGTGTGTTCTTATATTATACATAAAATATCAAGTGAAAATATTAGAAATGGGTGATGTTTCTAGATTGTTGGGGGCGCTAATAACGAAAAACAAACGGGACGCCATATACAGAGTGTAACATTGTGTATGAAACTCCTAAACGTCTGGATTCAGATTGTTGAATTTTACACTGTACATTATCTTTGCATTAAAGATTTTAAAGATTTTTATTGATTAAAACTTACATGGTAAATGGCAATGAACATCAAAAACATCAAAGTAGTTTTTCTTTTTGTCCCTGAGTTCTTAAGTTCTTAAACAGGGTAAAACGAGTTTATCGCTAAAATCTATACTATTGACACTAGAAACTTGAAATTTTCAAAATAAGTTCCTGTTAATATTAAAACATCAAATATGGTATCATAACTGCTTATATAGTTACTGGAGTCCTTGATACAGGATGTTAAAGTTTGTATGAAAAACCGAAACCGCTCATAATTTTTCTTACAAATCGAATTCGGTGAAGAGTCTTATTGCATCACCAGCATCATAAATGGTTTATTTTTTATATTTTGCCCCTGAGTTTATATACAGGGTGAACCAAATTTATCACTAGAGTCTTGAAATTTTCAAAATAAGCTCCTTATTCTTAAGCTCAAACATCAAATCTGATATCAACACTGCGTTTATTAGTCCTGTAAGTCTTGATACAGGATGTTTAAGTTTGTATGAAAAACCAAAACCGCTCATTTTTCTTATAAATCGAAATGGGTGATGTTTCTAGATTGTTGGGGGCGCTAATTACGAAGAACAAATGGGACGCCGTATACCGGTGTAACAGTGTGTATGAAACTTCTAAACGTCTGGATTCAGAAAGTTGAAATTTACACTGTACAAAAACTGAAAACATCATATGTAGTTTTATTTTAGCCCCTGAGTTCTTAAGTTCTTATACAGGGTAAAACAAGTTTATTGCTAAAATCTAAACTATTGACACTAGAAACTTGAATTTTCAAAATAAGCTCCTATTATTATTAAAACATCAAATATGGTATCGTAACATCTTTTATAGTTACTGGAGTCCTTCTTACAAACTTTTTATGAAAAACCGAAACCGCTTATTATATTTCTTACAAATCGTAATGGGTGATGTTTCTAGGTTTTAGAAATCGTTATTACAAAAAAGACATCATCATTTTAATTTATAATTGCAAATTGAAAATCGATATTTGTGGAGTTTTTCAGGATATTGGGGGTTCTGATAACGAAAAAGTTAGAAATTTTAAAATCCAACATGGTGGACATAAAGTTTATTATAAAGGGCCATCCTCTTAGTTTATGCGGACGCTGATACAGGGGTTAACAGTTTGTTTCATACAAAAGAAATGGTTGTTGAAGTATACTGGATAAGAGTTGCGCAAGACTAATATACAGCAGTGAACGTCTATCGGTAGCGAGCAACGATGATGATGAAAGTAAACGAAGTATACCGGGTAGATGAACTGGTTTTTTTTTTTTAAATCGTCAGAGTTAAGCTAAGGTTAGTTTGTGTATTCAGAAAAACGGATATTATAGCTTGCAGCCCAACCAGCTAAAGAGTTTTGTATTGTAAAAGGAAACTGCTTGATATTGATTTCTTTAGGGGTTTGGATTAGAAATTAGTATTTCCTGATATTTCTGAGTATAAGCACAGATTAGAGAGTATAACAAAACAAATGAACAAGTAATTTACATTTTTTATTAAAAAGCGCTTGCGAAGCTGCGGGCAAAAGCTAGTACATAGTATAAAATGAAGTCGCTTCCCGCGTCTGTCCCTATGTATGCTTATATCTTTAAAACTATGCAACAGATTTTGATGCGTTTTTTTTAAAGGATAGAGTGATTCAAGAGGAAGGTTTATAAGTATAATACATGAACAATATAGTAAGAGATTAGGCGGTACGAAGTTCGCCGGGTCGACTAGTGTTTATTATTTTAGTCCTGGTAAAAGACTTTTTGTTTAAAAACATTTGAGTAGTTTAAAAAGATAACAATATTAACATAGATGCAGTATTCCCTGAGTGCTTTCCGTGATACGAGGCGGTTCGTAAACTTGCAATTACTGCGGCACTTGTCTAAGGGTAGTAACAGACTTGCGATTTACACGAATAATTATTTTATAATCTCATGCTTAACGGCGTGTGTGGCTCCAATGTGCGGCCTGACTTATGTGAGTTTTAAGTATATTTGTTTTGTTGGTAAGAGAATAAATAGTAGGGAGTAATTGAATCCCCCCATCTCCTACCTAAGGCGACTAAGGGAACACACGAAGGACGGGCAGCGCCCTTCGTTAAGAAACCTGAAGAACCTACTGCCATCGCCCAGCCACCCTTCAACCAAACGTGGCGATTATGGTCAATCTTCCACTCAAAATGTGGCGATGTGTGGAGAAACCCATAGAATAGAATAGAATAAAATAGAAAACATTTTATTGCATACAAAGTAAGATACAAAAGTACATTCATAAATTCAGGGTACAAACAAATTGAATTTGCATGCAATGGGCGGCCTTATCGCTAAGAGCGATTTCTTCCAGGCAACCCATTAGACCCATTTCTAACAATGGACATCACTTAGCAAAGATAATATTATTATTTTGTTGTTATTTTAGTTAAAAATTAATTAAATAAACGTCAGTCTGTCGCCGCCCTAATGCTGCTCAAGTTTCAACAAAGCCTCCATCGCATTGCAAGTATCCATTGCCTACACGTTTCTTGTAATTTTTTCTCTGAAACTTAGTAATATGTGAAGTTCCGATTTCATTCTGAAAGCTCCAGTGAGCTTAAAGTTTCTTAGAGGAACATACTTGTGAATTCTTATACATTTGAATAGCGAAAGTTTATTGAATAGTTTTGTGCATTGTCTATTGGAAATTGAAAGCAAATAATAACACGCTTTGATCGTAAACCACAGATTACTAACCTGCCCGAAACACATACGAAGTCATACCCGATACTGCGATCGCAAACCCGCCTGCCAAGCGTGGTGATTACGGCATACTCGCTCCACAATGGTTCTTTCAGTAAGAATATGTGGGGAAGTGCTATTTCCAGCAGTAGACCTATATCGGTTGTAATTATGAGATCTTCTTCTTCTTCTTTCGGTGCGTCTCCACTACTGGAGGTTGGCCGTCAGCCCCGCTAGTGTTTCTCTTTCTCCTGCCAGTCGGAAAAGTTGTTCTATGCTGGCAACTCCTGGCAACTCCTTGATGTTGGCGAGCCACGACGTCTTCTACCAGCGCGTCTTTTACTCTTTTACTCTTTTTTTGTCTTTTATCTAGCCCATCATTATAACTTGGAGAAGACGGTATCGATTGTGTCTGAGCACATGTCCAAGGTAGCTGTCCGACAATTGTCGTAAGGCAAGGCAAACATTTCTTTACCTGAGCCAATTGGTGGGCACCCTGAACTACCCCCCCTTACAGTATAGGATACTTTACCAAATAAGGTATTAATAGCGATTAGATTAGATGTAGTCTAATTGACTTTCAATAAGTGATATCTTGTATCCTATATTGAATAAAGATTTTTTGATTTTGATTTTGACTTTCTTCTCTTAAAATGGTGAGTGAGTGATCTTTTGGCCTCTGGACTCTGGACGCGCCGGAGCACTTCTGCATTTGTTACGTGTTGAACCCAGCTGATCCTTAGCATTCGGCGGTAGAACCGCAAACGTAATTATGAGATAAGTAGGTACAAAGTTATGTCAAATAATAATAATGATACATAAATACAATGCATAATACTATTAATAATAAGTTATTCGAGATGTACCTAATACTTATAATAGGTACATTGTGTAATGTAGTACCTACTTTAATTACTAATTTTAATTATACTTAATAATTTTAGTTGTTAAAATTTCACTTTATTATACATAATATAATACAATGCATAATACTATTAATAATAAGTTATTCGAGATGTACCTAATACTTATAATAGGTACATTGTGTAATGTAGTACCTACTTTAATTACTAATTTTAATTATACTTAATAATTTTAGTTGTTAAAATTTCACTTTATGCCTGCATGCTTATTTGATAATTAGTAATACAAACATTGTTAAATTTCCCTTGCTTGCCTTTACTTTTATAATGCTGTGCACACATAATTTTTGGCGTTGCATCTGTAATGTTCAAGTTTTATATTAATTTTAACTGTAACTGTTGTAATGCTGTTTTGTGTGTCATTGAAATAAATAAATAAATAAATAAAAGCACGTCAAGACTATCCACACAAGTGCTTTAATATAATACATCAATTAAAATCCACTAATTGGAGGTCCTAATCAAATTACGAGCTCTAAACTGTTAGAAGGCAAGTAAGACAGATACCTTGGGGTTCGCAAATCCCCCGCCGCTTGGACCCCTTCCTATTTCTGAAACCCCAATTTACCTAGAAGATATTCTATGTATAATTAAGGAATGTGGGTACAGAAGGAAGCGTTGCTAAGTTAATGTTTTAGACCGGCTTCTAAAAGAGAGAGTAGAAGCTATATTTATTTAAATAAAAATGAATTTAGAAAAAAAAAAACCATATCATCAACACAGAATAGTATAGACTACACTTTATTGCATACAAAGTAATATATAAAAGTAAATTGTACAACTCAGCTCAAATACGACTTTATATTGATATGAAAGACAGCCACTGCTGGACATAGCCCTCTCCCTCAGATCTATGCACGGACCGGTCCTGTGCGACCTTCATCCAGTGTGCTATCGCAAACTTCACAAGTTCATCTAACTACTTTGGAGGAGGTGTTCCTAGTTCCTACACTGCGTCCTACAGTGCGCGGTAGCCACTTGAAAACTTTTCTACCCAAGCAGACATCTATTAATGCCATGTAAAAAAAAGATAGAACGAGATATCATTACTTCAACTTAAAGTGTAACAAATTATACTTACCCAAATGTAACGCGGGTTAGTTTATTTATAATTAACAAAACATTTGTTTACTATTAAACTTTTCCCGCCGACTGTACACACAACCCGGTCCCTGTTTAATTAAATTCGGCCCCCGTGTCGCTCGCTGCTTGACCTTGCAGAGTTATTTATCTGCCTGACTGTACTGTTGAATTAGGGTGTTTTATAACTAGGTGTATTATCAATTAAAAAAGGGTTGTTTTCGTGAGATAAGAAAGTTAAAAATAACTAGATTCCTCTTTTCTTAAGACCCATGTCCGGGAAAGTGGCGCACGCATCTTCAAAATGAAGATCGTTTTCTAACAAGTTTCAAGCCGATTCAACGTTATTATGAACGCGTCGTTATGTTACAGTATTAAATACACTTTTATTGTGTTTCTAAGGGCTGATGGACAATTCAACTTCAAAAAAGGAGGTTATCAGTTTGACCTGTATGTATGTATGTTTATTCGCGATTAACTCAGGTTTGGCTGAACCGATTTTGATACGGTTTTTACAAAAGTATTTGTTACATACAGGAGAAGGTTTTAGTACCAATTTCAACTGACTTCGAAAAAGAAGAAGTGTTCAGTCAGTTGCATAGATCAAAAGTGTAGGAAAAAAAAATATTAGCTTAGGTAAACTTAATTTACCATCAATTTATCAGCAGACATCCACCGCTGAACTTAAGCCTCCAGATCGTTATAAAAGTGACCGGGCTTCTGACCAAGAGTGTGATTCATTTAAACAGAAGTAAAAGAAAAAAGCCAATGAATTTTGGAAACAATTTCCCTAAAATAATAGATAACAAAAATAGGAAACGTAGCCAATTTAAAAACCGAAAAGCGTTGAAACCATATGTGTCTATGGTGGTTATGAGCATTTTCTTTATGCGTAACTTAGTAGAAATTATGTTTTTTGATTCGGGTGTTTCCGTGAAAACGACCATTTGCGAAGATCTGCATGCGCATTATTAAATTGGGAGTACTGGGCCCTCAGTCTCATCGCGCAAAACGTAACTATCGAATAAAAGTAGAGTAGGAACAGTACGTTAATCGCAAGAAAATACACATTTGGTAGTCTCGTAATGAATTTTGCTATAACTATAGCAGTAGTATCGCAATAGATTGGAATTGACCAAAAAGGGTAGTCTGCTCCATAATAAGATAATGTTATGATTACGTTCGACTGACATTATAAATGTCAATACTGATTGATATTAAGTGACAGTTGCACTACGCCCGGTCCAATTTCGTCTAATAAAACAGGATTAACTATTTAGGTAAAAAAACCCAGATTATTCTATAGCTTGCTATTCATATTCTATTGCTATACTATAATGATCGATCAAAGTTACCAGACTCGCAATTTTTGACCCCATCCTAGTAGAGTAATAGTAGAATAATAATAGAATAGAAGTTTAATCGTAAGTTTAAGAGACTAGAGTCCCTGTACTTAATACATTTTAAAGTTAATTATTTATTATTGTTTAGTATATTTTAGTCCTGCTAAAAGTATTTTGTTTAAAAACATTTGAGTAGTTTAAAAAGATAACATTATTAACATAGATGCAGTATTCCCTGAGTGCTTTCCGTGATACGAGGCGGTTCGTAAACTTGCAATTACTGCGGCACTTGTCTAAGGTTAGTAACAGACTTGCGATTTACACGAATAATTATTTTATAATCTCATGCTTAACGGCGTGTGTGGCTCCAATGTGCGGCATGACTTATGTGAGTTTTAAGTATTTTTTTTTAGTTGGTAAGAGAATAAATAGTAGGGAGTAATTGAATCCCCCCATCTCCTACCTAAGGCGACTAAGGGAACACACGAAGGACGGGCAGCGCCCTTCGTTAAGAAACCTGAAGAACCTACTGCCATCGCCCAGCCACCCTTCAACCAAACGTGGCGATTATGGTCAATCTTCCACTCAAAATGTGGCGATGTGTGGAGAAACCCATAGAATAGAATAGAATAAAATAGAAAACATTTTATTGCATACAAAGTAAGATACAAAAGTACATTCATGAATTCAGGGTACAAACAAATTGAATTTGCATGAAATGGGCGGCCTTATCGCTAAGAGCGATTTCTTCCAGGCAACCCATTAGACCCATTTCTAACAATGGACATCACTTAGCAGAGATAATATTATTATTTTGTTGTTATTTTAGTTAAAAATAATTAAATAAACGTCAGTCTGTCGCCGCCCTAATGCTGCTCAAGTTTCAACAAAGCCTCCATCGCATTGCAAGTATCCATTGCCTACACGTTTCTTGTTATTTTTTCTCTGAAACTTAGTAATATGTGAAGTTCCGATTTCATTCTGAAAGCTCCAGTGAGCTTAAAGTTTCTTAGAGGAACATACTTGTGAATTCTTAAACATTTGAATACAGAAGTTTATTGAATAGTTTTGTGCATTGTCTATTGGAAATTGAAAGCAAATAATAACACACTTTGATCGTAAACCACAGATTACTAACCTGCCCGAAACACATACGAAGTCATACCCGATACTGCGATCGCAAACCCGCCTGCCAAGCGTGGTGATTACGGCATACTCGCTCCACAATGGTTCTTTCAGTAAGAATATGTGGGGAAGTCCTATTTCCAGCAGTAGACCTATATCGGTTGTAATTATGAGATCTTCTTCTTCTTCTTTCGGTGCGTCTCCGCTACTGGAGGTTGGCCGTCAGCTCCGCAAGTGTTTCTCTTTCTCCTGCCAGTCGGAAAAGTTGTTCTATGCTGGCAACTCCTGGCAACTCCTTGATGTTGGCGAGCCACGACGTCTTCTACCAGCGCGTCTTTTACTCTTTTACTCTTTTTTTGTCTTTTATCTAGCCCATCATTATAACTTGGAGAAGACGGTATCGATTGTGTCTGAGCACATGTCCAAGGTAGCTGACCGACAATTGTCGTAAGGCAAGGCAAACATTTCTTTACCTGAGCCAATTGGTGGGCACCCTGAACTACCCCCCCTTACAGTATAGGATACTTTACCAAATAAGGTATCAATAGCGATTAGATTAGATGTAGTCTAATTGACTTTCAATAAGTGATATCTTGTATCCTATATTGAATAAAGATTTTTTGATTTTGATTTTGACTTTCTTCTCTTAAAATGGTGAGTGAGTGATCTTTTGGCCTCTGGACTCTGGACGCGCCGGAGCACTTCTGCATTTGTTACGTGTTGAACCCAGCTGATCCTTAGCATTCGGCGGTAGAACCGCAAACGTAATTATGAGATAAGTAGGTACAAAGTTATGTCAAATAATAATAATGATACATAAATACAATGCATAATACTATTAATAATAAGTTATTCGAGATGTACCTAATACTTATAATAGGTACATTGTGTAATGTAGTACCTACTTTAATTACTAATTTTAATTATACTTAATAATTTTAGTTGTTAAAATTTCACTTTATTATACATAATATAATACAATGCATAATACTATTAATAATAAGTTATTCGAGATGTACCTAATACTTATAATAGGTACATTGTGTAATGTAGTACCTACTTTAATTACTAATTTTAATTATACTTAATAATTTTAGTTGTTAAAATTTCACTTTATGCCTGCATGCTTATTTGATAATTAGTAATACAAACATTGTTAAATTTCCCTTGCTTGCCTTTACTTTTATAATGCTGTGCACACATAATTTTTGGCGTTGCATCTGTAATGTTCAAGTTTTATATTAATTTTAACTGTAACTGTTGTAATGCTGTTTTGTGTGTCATTGAAATAAATAAATAAATAAATAAAAGCACGTCAAGACTATCCACACAAGTGCTTTAATATAATACATCAATTAAAATCCACTAATTGGAGGTCCTAATCAAATTACGAGCTCTAAACTGTTAGAAGGCAAGTAAGACAGATACCTTGGGGTCCGCAAATCCCCCGCCGCTTGGACCCCTTCCTATTTCTGAAACCCCAATTTACCTAGAAGATATTCTATGTATAATTAAGGAATGTGGGTACAGAAGGAAGCGTTGCTAAGTTAATGTTTTAGACCGGCTTCTAAAAGAGAGAGTAGAAGCTATATTTATTTAAATAAAAATGAATTTAGAAAAAAAAAAACCATATCATCAACACAGAATAGTATAGACTACACTTTATTGCATACAAAGTAAAATATAAAAGTAAATTGTACAATTCAGCTCAAATACGACTTTATATTGATATGAAAGACAGCCACTGCTGGACATAGCCCTCTCCCTCAGATCTATGCACGGACCGGTCCTGTGCGACCTTCATCCAGTGTGCTATCGCAAACTTCACAAGTTCATCTAACTACTTTGGAGGAGGTGTTCCTAGTTCCTACACTGCGTCCTACAGTGCGCGGTAGCCACTTGAAAACTTTTCTACCCAAGCAGACATCTATTAATGCCATAACGAGATATCATTACTTCAACTTAAAGTGTAACAAATTATACTTACCCAAATGTAACGCGGGTTAGTTTATTTATAATTAACAAAACATTGTTTACTATTTAACTTTTCCCGCCGACTGTACACACAACCCGGTCCCTGTTTAATTAAATTCGGCCCCCGTGTCGCTCGCTGCTTGACCTTGCAGAGTTATTTATCTGCCTGACTGTACTGTTGAATTAGGGTGTTTTATAACTAGGTGTATTATCAATTAAAAAAGGGTTGTTTTCGTGAGATAAGAAAGTTAAAAATAACGAGTTTTCTCTTTTCAGATCTCTGTCTGTGAAAGTGGCGCACGCATCTTCAAAATGAAGATCGTTTTCTAACAAGTTTCAAGTCGATTCAGCGTTATTATGAACGCGTCGTTATGTTACAGTATTAAATACACTTTTATTGTGTTTCTAAGGGCTGATGGACAATTCAACTTCAAAAAAGGAGGTTATCAGTTTGACCTGTATGTATGTATGTTTATTCGCGATTAACTCAGGTTTGGCTGAACCGATTTTGATACGGTTTTTACAAAAGTATTTGTTACATACAGGAGAAGGTTTTAGTACCAATTTCAACTGACTTCGAAAAAGAAGAAGTGTTCAGTCAGTTGCATAGATCAAAAGTGTAGGAAAAAAAAAATTAGCTTAGGTAAACTTAATTTACCATCAATTTATCAGCAGACATCCACCGCTGAACTTAAGCCTCCAGATCGTTATAAAAGTGACCGGGCTTCTGACCAAGAGTGTGATTCATTTAAACAGAAGTAAAAGAAAAAAGCCAATGAATTTTGGAAACAATTTCCCTAAAATAATAAATAACAAAAATAGGAAACGTAGCCAATTTAAAAACCGAAAAGCGTTGAAACGAATTAAATATGGAACAAAGGTGATAACGGTTATTGTCTATGAAACCAGTTTATATGAAATATAGTTTCAATACGAGTGAATAAAGCAAAATGCAAAATAAAATGTGATTCTACGCAATTTATTTGTTTGTAGTCGTACTAGTCTAAATGAAAAACTATGCAATTTAGTTTGCCAATTATGAATACAGAGCAAACAAAAAAATAATAATTGCACCCACTTAAAAAAGGTAACTTAAATTGCAAAAGCCTGAGCGTATCGGTTAGCTTTTCCTAGGTCACTAAGCCACTAGCTTTAGCTACTAAGCTAGTCACCTTCGCGTTTGTAGACTTAGTTTAACTTATTTAACGGAGACATTAATTCATAATCTACGAGAATATGACAGCCGAGCGAGCACAATAATGCAAATAATGTAAGTAAGTATATTATCTCAAAATTACTTTGTTATGGCACTGCTCCGGGGTGAAAGTTTATCTTAAATGATCGTGACAGACGGGGTAAGCGATATTATCTTAAAATATTCCTACAACTTCACTTACAGTACTCCAAAAGTGATAATGCGCATTGAAATCTTCGTCACTGTCCGACAACGGTCGTACTCCCGAGCGTCGGCAGGCCATATGTTGGTTAAGAGCATTTTCTTTATGCGTAACTTAGTAGAAATTATGTTGTTTGATTCGGGTGTTTCCGTGAAAACGACAATTGCGAAGATCTGCATGTGCATTATTAATTTGGGAGTACTGTACTTAATACATTTTAAAGTTAATATTTGCCCTCAAGAACTTCTAAACAAAGTTGTGTCCGTATTGTAACTTAAGCCCTCTAACCATACATTGGCTGGGAGCTGGGAAAACACTCGATTCCTATGTGACTGACGTCGAGGTGTCCACGTGGCACGCATACAAAATGAGTAGCCCTTTCTTATGTTTGAAAAAGACAAAACGAACGAAAGATTACGAACGCGCGAGCAGCTATTTTTCAACCAAAGGTGTAGGACATGTGTGAGACTTTCTGGGCAACGGGATGGGAACAATATAATTACAGAGATTAGGGCTGCAGAGTATACATATTGCATAAGTTTCTCAAGTTATATGATATTATAAATAAAAAATAAAATTAACAAAAATAAATAAACTTAAAGAACATTCAATACCTATATTGAATACAAGGTACCTATATATTTTACTACAATACCATAAATTTAAAACAGTATCGCACACTGCATGAGGTGAGGTGATTCGGGCTCGTCTCCCATGCAGACAAGCGGATGAGAAACCAACCAATAGTCCACAAAAGAAAAACGTTCCCAATTTGTTCGCCTCTCGTTCGTTCGCAGTGTCTGCGCACAGTAAAAGATGATTAGCATATTCCAGTTTTTTTTAGGTTCGCGGGTTTGGTTATTGCTACGTTTTCTCCCTTTGTTATTGGAAATTTTATAAGACGGTACATTTCGTGGGTTTGGCATTGAGGTGGACGGCGTGACGAAACTTGCCAAACACTAGAAATATGTGTGTAAGTCAGCTTCTATTACTTTTGCTATCTAGACTCATAAACAAAATTGGGAGTAATATTTCGAAAGCCGAATTTGGAAACAATATTTTTAAAGTTAGTCCAAAAAAAAGTAAAAAGTGGTAGAAAAGTTTTCGAGTTCATAGTTCTGGTTCGAAGCGAACTCAGTTGTAATTTATTTACTCACAGCTCAGCTAAAAGGCAGATAGTGTAAAAACCACAAAACTATCAAAACTTCTTTCTGGAACCGTCATCTCATCGTCAAAAGATGTACTTCATTACACCCCGTGACTAGACAATTTTGGTCGGGCCAAATGATCTGGAAACTAAATACGAACTTTGCCGAACAGCGGCGAACTTGCCGCCGAATGTTGATGAATATAAGCCGAATGTAAGTATAGTAGATAGTGATAGATAGTGAGCTAACTTGTATCACAGTCGCAGACTTAGTCTAGTAAATCTATTATTGTATTAAAAAAAAAAGAACTTAACCCTTAGTTAAGGACTTATCTTAAACTTTTATCCCAATCCTACATCGATCAAAATATTTCTTCCTCATCATCGTCATTTCAGCCGAAACAAGTTCACTGCTCGACATAGGCCTCCCCAATAAATCACATTCAGTGGTCCGCAGTATGCACCTATGACACCATTATAAAAATCTAAGCAAATGTGAAGTCGTTTAGAACTTTGAACTATTTAGAATGCAAATTATGACAAGCGAAGAGATGCGCTCAAAGTAGGTGTTCTTCTTCCAAAAATAGACATAAGGCAAAGCGCACAACTGGCGAGGCGCAGCAAACATCGAGAGGTACCCATTTAAACATAGCTCAAAATCAGGGCGTCAAGTTTAGTAACAAAATTCGATCGACACGAAATCGCATTTTTGTTTCGTCACCCATTACCCTCTTTAACAAAACCGATAGGTAGGTACCTAAAGAAAACATTATTGGTTTAGAAAATCGCTATTCTATCGAATTTAGTTAGGATATAAGACTTTTAAACTTCTTTGTCAATTTTTTTTTATTCTAAGCTACGATAAAAAACGGCACGCGATTGGTCACAAAATTCACCAACCCTGTCTCATAAAATTTAAATTGTTATTCCCCTGGTATATTCACCGCGCCTTGCCAGATATGATTTGGGCCTTAAGAACATTATTCCGTGCCAGTTGTTCCACATTATCACATAATCAGTGACTCGCGTTATCTAAAGGATTTATGCAAAAAACATGTATCCAGGCCAGACAGACTAAACGTCACATGTAAAATGTAGATGAAGATTTAAGGCAGTGAGCTTGTTGGGTAGAATGATGGCTTCAAACTTGGAAAAGTGAGGGTTGTAACAATACCCGAAGCGGAATAGCTTTAACCCCACGTTGCGTTTCATACTTTTGATTCCATCCTTCGCGAAAGTATTTCTATTAAAAAGCATAAAAAGCGTTTATCGTCATCGTTATAGTCTCAGTTGAGACGTCCACTGTTGAAGATAGGCCTCCCCGACCGATAGCCAGAAGGAAAAACATTTCGGGGCTTATTTTGCCACGATTGGCAGGCGGCTTGGCGAAATTATTCTCGATTTTGTTGTGTTGTTTTACCTAACATACAGTATATTATGGTATTCCGCTAGCCAAGATTATTCTAAAATATTCTAAAAATATGTTTAAACCTAACTTTTTTTTTAAAGCGCTTTAGCCATATTCACCGAAATGAACCTTGTCACCATCCTTTAAATTAAATCTATACCCTTTATAAATCCTCAAGACTTTGTTAAACTGACAGCGCTAGAGTGCCGTATGTTAGACAAACGCTTTACGTTTGAAAACGCTGATCGCTCCGCTCTTCACAAAGTCCAATCCCTAACTGCAGTATCGTCTATTCTGGGCAAGAAATTTAAAATTTAAATATCGTCTTGAGCATACATGATTCAAAGAAAAGTGAATTCTCGCTAGTTGTCCGACACTCCGACATACCATAACCGACATGTTCGACATGTAGAAATTAGCATAAGAGTTTATAGGAATGAACAATCTACAATGTATTGACCTGGCTCAATTGGTAATATATAGTTGGCATGGCATGGGCATGGCAGCTAGTTAATTTATATTCCTAGTGGACCCGGCGAACTTCGTACCGCCTTACCTTTTAGTTGTGCATAATTTATACAATATAAACCTTCCTCTTAAATTACTTTGAATCTAAGAATAAGGATACTTTTGATAGCTTATTAAAACGATCCTTAGCCATAGGCAATCCCTCAACAACGATGAAAGTAGTGTACAAAATTGTATCGAAAACAGATTCCCCCGTTTATTGGGATAAATCCTATGCAAGAAAACTACTAGTCGAGATGGGTTACGTATGGAAATATAACCCAAAATACAATTGCAAATTGATCATAGAGGACCCTGAGAGAGAATTTGAAAGATACCGTACTGCGAAACGTATAACGGATTATTATAAAGACAAAAGAAACATTTTCTTTATCGATGGCGTTTCTTGATGATGACGATAAACTGCATCATATTTCAGACTGGGATTCTTTCATAGATAAGACAAAGCTGATGGTATTTTACTATGCGCTACATTCCCAAGTACACTGTTGCAAACGGATCAGTTTTACTAATATTAATAATAAAAAGTGGTTTATTCCTACTCAAACCGCCATCAAAAGCGATATAAAGAAATGACTTTCCAAAGAAAACATCCCTTATGCAGAGAAAGCAAGAAAAAGTGAACTGCTTAAACTAATACCCAAAAGTCGAACATATAAAATTGACGAGATTTTATCAGCTTCAGGTCATGAATTTGTGCGGGCACCGACATCCGTAAGCACTTTACCTGATATGAAAGCCGCAAGAGATTTTTTTAAGAAACAAATCATTGGATTAGGATTAACAAAGACAGGGCAAGGTATATTAGTATCGCGCGTAGAAAATAATACTTATTTAGATAATAAGTTTGTAGCTGCGATCAATAAAGTGCTAATTAAAAGCATGGCCCAAGACGCGAACTATGATTCTATGTTTAATAAGCAGACAGCTATGTGCAAGGTGAAAGCGAATCGGATTTTTTTGCAGATGAGTTGGAATCAAGTGTTATTATTTCATTAAGTATGTAAGATAAGAATAAATTTGTTCCACTAAACATTTATTCAATACACAGGATTTTTAAGTATTTGCAATTTTTATTTCATGAACTTAAATTAAAATCAGGTAAGATAAGAAAAATAAACAAAAACACAATTTAACAAACAGTATTTATTAAACAAAATATTATCAAAATAGTATAGCACGTGCTTGCGTCTCATCTTCATCAGAGCTTACATCACTATCTAGATTATCCAAGTCTACAGGTGTCAATATCACATCCCTGATAGACTCCATCAGACCTTCAATAAGGTCTTCGAGCTCTTCATCATCATTCATGCATCTTTCTTCAAACCCTCCCACGTAATCATCCAATTTAATCCATGCCTCAGTGCTGAACTCGCCTAGAGTTCTAGAGTATTTGGCAAGACAAAGTCGGATTGGTAACAAAATAAATTTAACTTCAAACTTATCCTACTATAACTGACCTGCCCGGCTACGGCTGCTATTGCAATAAGTATTGCTTTGCGTCCTCATTCCGTTTTTTTTTGTATTGACTTTGACACTAGAGGACGAACAGCAATGTTGCAAAAGTGGCCGTAATAGGATCTCTGTAGACAAAGTTGCAGGCTGGAAGAAGGTAAGAAGTATATACCTAGCTGCCATACCATAACTAACAGAGAACCTAGACAAACCGGTCAATAGTCCGTAGTGGTAAAGGTAAGAGCGCATTTCGCAAAGAGTTGTTGTTCTATTCAATAACGTTTGCAGAAAATGTAAACATGTACCTATATGTAATATGAATTATAATTTTCGAATCACAAAAATAGCTGCATAAATTTGAATTCGGAATTCCAAACCAAAGACGAAATATTTCAGATCAAAGTGGCCAGTACGGCAAAGCGCCAATTAAATATGTAAGGACCTAATTTTATGTTAGGTAAGAGGCCGAACCGCCATCAAAGATTATATTTTTTGCTCCAAAACCAGTTTTTTTATGTATTACCATACCATAGTATGAACTAATATAATGGTATTACGTACGTAGGTTGATGTGCTGTGGATATTTGTGAGTGACAAGAAACTTGTTAACTTACTTTACCTCTAACAATATAACATCAGATACATTTTTGAGTGTTTATGTGTGGGTTGGCGTGGCAGCTTACAATTTTACCGCCCATCTCCTTCCTTGGAACGCAAAAGGCATAGTGTTACAATCATAAGGAATATACGAAGTTAAAGCAGGCAGCGTCCTTTGTAGAAAAATTAAAAGTAACCTAAAAAAAGTAAGGGAGTACAAAAAGTAATGAAGTACGAAAAGTAAGGGAGCACAAAAGTAAGGGAGTACAAAAAGTAAGGGAGTTAAAAAAGTAAGGGAGTACAAAAAATGTGAAAGTTAAAAAGTAAGGAATCCCCTGAAGTGGACGTCTATTCCAGTGAGAAGACGAAGAAGTCTTCTTATCTAATTGGGATAATTTTAAGATTATTGTTTTATGAAAGCCCCATTGCAACAGTGTAAAAAGGACAGGTGTTCGCGGTTGCTTCTCGGGTCATTTTGTAGGTGAAGCAATCTCCATTATAACATCTAACTACCAGAGAAAAACTACCCTCACAACCTGGCTTTAGAAGTCAAAATCGCCTGACACATAAGCATTGCGTGATGCGTATCGTTGTTTTATTTTGTTCTTTTAGAGAAATTGCATGGTTTAAAGTACGAACGGCATGTTTTGTATGGAATAATTGGTCTATCAATCGGGTGTCGAGGTATGCGTTTTTTTTTGTATGATATTTTGACATGAAGGTTTTTTTATCAAACCATTTTTTACCGAGAACGGATCCTTGGTAAAAAATCCTAATATGAACAGTGACGGTCTAGGAGGGCGTAACAGATTTGTCTATGGTCTCGTTCACATCACACTAGACTGTATACGTGGTAATACCAAAGATCAAGAGTTACTTATTTTGCAATACAAAAAAAAACAAAATTGGTGGATAGGTAAGTAAGTATATTTTTTTTCTTTGTAGCGATACCGTTTGGTATGTTCTTAAAACTGAAAGGAGAAAAAACAAGACATATAAAAATGCTAACTTAATACTTAAGTAACCTAACATTTTTGCATTACTTACTTGCTAAACTTAAGTTCTATAAAGATTTTGAAGTAAGATTTTTAAGGACCTTGTTTTCATGTTTGTAGTAGAGTCATTTTAGTTTTCAAGAATATAATGTACTAACACATTTTTAAAGGTTTAACAATGACAATAAATGGTAACAGTACATATAGCTTACATACATGCAAACATAACGTCACGCCTGTATCTCATTGGGGTAGGCAGAAAAAAATGATTTCCACTTGCTACGATCGTGACACACTTCTATCGCTTCTTCTACAGTCATAAGCCTTTTCATACACGCACGTCGGTTTCGTGAACTCTTCACGCGACCTTTCCCCAGAACGTCACCAATTTGGCCGGTGAACGTTCTCCGTGGCCTACCTCTTCCAACCGTGCCTTCCGCATCCGTTCTATATATTTCTTTCGTCAATCTCCTGTCATCCATCCACTCTAAGCTGACGTTAGAATAACATATAACGGCTTTAATTATATATCAACTAGTCGACCCGGCGAACTTCGTACCGCCTAACCTATAACTATTTTGTGCATGATTTATACTTATAAACCTTCCTCTTGAATCACTCTATCTATTTAAAAAAACCGCATCAAAATCCGTTGCGTAGTTTTAAAGATTTAAGCATACATAGGGACAGACGCGGGAAGCGACTTTATTTTATACTATGTATTGATGATATAAACCTACCTCGCGAATAATTTTCAAATCATTGAGCAATACGATCATTATAAACCACACGCACGTCTATCTGTCTGTGTGTAACTAACGTGGGAACTGAGTTAGCAAATTAGCTAACAAATATATTAAACCGACATTGCATAAAATGTGATTGTATCTGTGCATTTTATGATTATATGTTTGTGGTTACACAATTATAAGTTAAGTTAGTGTTAATAATTACAATAACTATATTCGCATTGAAGTTTGTTAACTTTGGAATAGTTTCATATCACATACTTACTTACACTTTATTTATTTCTTACTCTTCAGCTTTACATTGATATTTTTTCTTACTACCTTTACAAACACTACAAATAAGCAACGTAAGCAACTAGATAATAGACTAAACTAGAGGCTGCCCCGCGGTTTTTCCCGCGTAGATTTCTCATAAACACAAAAATCCCGTTTTTCCTGTTCCCGTGGGAATTTCAGGAAATCCCTTCTTAGTGCTCACCTACACTCCCCAAGGAACCCACCTACCAATTTTTAGCTTTCTACGCCTAGTAGTTTCGGCTCTGCGTTGTCTGTCAGTCAGTCAGTCAGTCAGTCAGTAACGGAAGAGTTTTATATATATTGATTAAATCAGTTTAGCCGTTCTGATATTATATGGTTAAATTACCAGAAAAATGGGGCTGCATTTTTTAATTATTACTAGCTGCCCCTGCGAACTTCGTATAGCCTTAGATTATATATGGAAAAACGAAATTGTTGTTTTTAATATCTTCCTTGCAATTTTTAATTTTTTTAAACTTTTAACCTTGCCTGGCTGGAGTATGACAGTAATTTCAAAAGCAAAATCAGCTGAACCGGCGCAGCCGTTCACGAGTTTTAGCGATACAAACAAACCACTATTAATTTTTATTAATAACAGAAACCAACCAGTACCACCTGTAAAAATATTATGCAAAATTACAAAAAAAAAAAGGTATTGTTTCGTCGATCTGCGGCTATTATTTACGAGCCCCAATTCCGAGCTAATGTACCTACAACAAGAGAAAATTCAGACTGGGAATATTCTCGATTTTTCCACCAACTATGCCCGCATTAGGGTTCAGAATCGCGTTATTGGATAAATAAATCTTCCCCGGTTATTAGGGCGCGGAAAAATAACGATTCCGCCGAAGGGAAAGGTTATTATTTAGGAGGAAAGCTTAGATTTCACTGGGTAAAGACAGATTACGCTAAATGATGCTGCCCGATAAGTAATTGTTCCTTTAAATCAATCACTGATGAAATTTTAAAGGACAGCAGAGCTGTTACGACTTTGTTTTTATGAAAAGAACCGATAGATGAATCACCAGATTGCCCGAAAAGTCGCGGCCGCAGTAGTGGTCGTTATAACTGCGGCGACAGGCTGGCCCTTTGTCACGATAGTGTAAAAACATAAACTCGGCTAAATGTGGGTCCGGCTCCGGTTCTGATGAGCTGGTGCCTCTGCCTAACCCTTCGGGGAGTAAAAGGCGTGAGATTCTATTATGTTAACAGAGACGAGGACTTGTGGTGACGGCTTAGAATACCATTACCTCATCAGCTTCCAGCAAAACATCCGAAGGACAGGTCGCAGCGTCTTTCGTTGAAATACTTAAGCACTTTCTTCTTGGGAACGACCAAGATAGTGTTATTCTGATCAACTGAATGAGAAGATAGGGTTCGTGTCGTATCAAGAGGTCAAGCAGCTGGCGGGGAAACGGGAGGTGTGGAAGACGCTCCGCCGACAAGAGCGTAGTAGCTCTTAAATTTCAAGACTTTGGACAGCAATACTGCGTCTGATAACCAGCCTGCGACGTGACGATAATAGTAAACTCCCTCCACAATGTTAGTCCTTAGTAATTAATGTTCCGTGGGGGGAAACCTGTGCCCACCAGTAGACGTCTATCGGTTGTAATAAACGAATTTGAAGACGAGAAAGAGTGAACCGAAGTTTATTACACATTGGAATTTACACGAGATTACCGAATTGACCTTACAATGTCTTTAAGAGCCAGTTTACAGGAATGCTATTGCCATTCTCTAGGCAAAATTTCAAAAATGTGGCCCAGTATGACACTAGATAATCGTTGCTTAGTATTTTTTGAGCGCAGTAAAGTAGTCCTGTAAAAAGTACAAAATAATCCACAGATTGTTGCCAAAAGTGGCTACTTTTAGCAATACTATGTAGCTTTCTTTGGTCTTGAATCTGAAAGCTATACAAAAGTACCCTAAAAATACTAGGCTAGCTATAACTAGTGTCATGCTGTGCCAAATTTTTGATATTTGCCTTAGTTCAAATTTAATTTTTTCGCGAATGGCGCTAGCATCGCTGTAAACTGGCTCTTAACAGAAAACAATTTAGCAATAGCTACTACGAGTTTAAAACAAAATCCCTTTACTACTCCATAAAGGCACGTTAACCCCTTCAATGCAAAGTCAATAAAAACTAATGAAAACGCGTCGAAAATGCTCCAGGGTGAGGAGGAGACTGTTAACACGCTCACTGCCATTACCGGTGGACTAATTAAAAGCTAGATCGTAAAGGTGGATTGCCACTTGAGCTGTAAATAAGCTGTAATTGAATTATGCATCTTAAAACATCTTGACTTTTTATGCTCTATTTACTTTTTGTAGTAAGGTTTAATATTTCTTAGGTTAATAGATCATTTTGAAATACCTTTTACCCATTAAGTATAATTTAGTAGAACTTTTAAGGTTCGCGCAGCTGCTTTCCCAATATAACCCAATTTACACAACTAGATTATATTGTTCTATGGTGTCGATGATCGCCGTTGTCAAATACGATAGGAGCATGGGAGTTATTTTTTCTAATAAAGTACGACCAAGAGTGCCAAGCTAACGCTTACAATTCACAGAAACTAGAGAGAAAGAGTATAGGCTTTAAATTTTGTTCTTGATATCTACCAAAATGTTCATTCAAATAGGTAAGTAATAAAATAAATTGTGAACAAAACTGAAGTATAGGAGGTATATTTAAGAAATAATACTAAACAAAATAAAATATGCGCAAGATCGATACGGCAGATAAACTGGGAATATATAGACAACGTAGGGTGAAGTTAAGCCATCGTTGTTGTTTTTTTAAGGAAAAGTAATTAAAATACAATGGAAGACAACCCTACGGATGCACCTAACGCCATTGGCTATACGTGTTGCTAATTAACGATTAAATCGATACCGGCAACTCGATTCTAGGATGCACTCTGCACGGCAAAAAGTATCGATTGCATGCGCTTTTAAAATCTCGATTAGATTAACTCGAGTTACGCGTACAAAGCTTTTATTTAAGAGAATTAAACTTAATTCAATTTTGTTGTTTTTTAAATTGCCTAATTGGTTAGCGTTTTGTAAGCCAAGCCATGGATATCTGGTATGCCTGAAGGACACAATAATACACAATAACATTATTTCTTTTTTTTTTTACAAAAAAGGAACCCGCCTCCAATAAACTGACACATACTTACATCAACTAAGCACTTCCTTTTTTCGAAGTCGGTTTAAAACTTTCTCCTGAATGTAAGATATACATAACTGAAAACCGCATCAAAATCACTTCAACCAAACGCGAGATAATCGCGGACAAACATACTTACATGCAGGTAAAACTGATAACCTCGTTTTTTGAAGTCGGTTTAAAATATATATCAAACCGTACGATACTGGTGCGACGCTGGTGGGAAACGAACGGAGGCCCTATTACGTCCGCTTTTGCAATATTACTTTTCGTCCTCTAGAGTGTCAAAGTCAATACAAAAAAAAAAAAGCAAAGAGGACGCAAAGCAATATTGCAAAGCGGTCGTAATAGGCCCTCTGGTACGATTACCGAAGTGATATTTTACTACATACTAGGAAGGTTGTAATTATAATAAATTAATGTACACAAAATTGGCAATATGTAACCAAATAGCTTGTATAATTGTAATTAATTCCTTTGCAAGAAACGTTTCAGATTGAATTTATGTAACCAACAAATAGCAAGACTGTTACAAACAGGTTACGTCAAAAGCACCGCTCTTTGTGAAAAGTAACGAAAATAGTGCACTTCTTGCCATGGGAAGCATAGAAAAATAAAAAAAAATCTTTATTTACTGCGTATCCTCTTTTTTACCGACTTCAAAAAAGGAGGTTATCAGTTTGACCTGTATTTATGTATGTATGTTTGTCCGCGATTATCTCGCATTTGGCTGAACTGATTTTAATGCGGTTTTCAGATAAGTATTTGTTACATTCAGGATAAGGTTTTAGTACCTATTTCAACCGACTTCGAAAAAGAGGAAGTGTTCAGTTGATGTATTTGTCAGTTTATTGAGGGCGGGTTCCTTTTTTGTAAAAAAGACATTACGTCTATTTAGAAATGTTGTTTTAGGCAACTAATAAACCTAATATCACGACAATAAATCTGTGTTTTCAGAAAGAAAGATCCTGATTATTAATCTGACTTCTTTGCAAAACATTATCTGTTTTCAATATTCATTAGTAACGTAAAAATATAATATGGATCCTATCCTAGTGTCGAATTTGATGTTGGGGGTTTTGCGGATCGAAGATTTAATAATAATAATAACACATCACACTCAAAGCCCCTACTAGGCAGAACCTGTATCTAGGAAACATATACAGAGACGAACATTACACCCAGACCGCAAACAAACATCGATATTCATCATATCAATATTCGCCCCGTCCGGGAATCGAACCCAGGTGCACACGATTACTTAGTCCACATCACTACCATACCAACTGAGCTACTGAGCAGTAAGATTAGTTATTGCAACCGCTGTTATTTTCTATTTAACATACTTTTTTAGCCAGCACGTTAAAAATCAGTGTGCCCCTTTTCCTGCCATCAATTTCACAAACAAAAGGGCGTAAGGAGACTTTGCATTTGCATACATACATACATACTATGTTACAGGATGTTATATTCGGAGTAGGCCGCGGTCGCTTTGGGCGAGATGTTATCGTTTAAATTGCAAACACACCCCTTATAAGCACCAGGCGTGAATGTATGAAGCTTTGTTAAACATTGGATCAGATAATAATATGCATCTGTTGTTATTTTATTTTATTTTATTAATTGTGGAGATAAGATAAGGAAACTTACAGAAAATAGGCTTCAAACAACTAGTTAGGGGTTACAATTGTTAATAGCAGAGTGCATCACAGAACGAAGCTTAAGACGCTATATGAGTTTTTAAGATTTTTTAAATCAAGTAATTCTCTTAATCTATAAGAGGTAAATATCTGGAATTTTAACATAACGTTTTTGAGGATATAACAAAGTTTTTTATAACTGAGAAACACTTGTGGAATCAAAAAACCTCGATACATTATTTCGTCAAAGATAACCATTCCAAAAAACGAAAATAGCTAGTTCTTCGAAATTACTAACTAGTTTTTGTTGAAACTACATAGGAATAATGATAAAAAAGTAAATTAAATTCTGGTAATTTAAATTTGATTTAAAAGTTATAATTAAAAAGATATTTATTATTTATTACTTTTCCGAATAAAATGTAGTAACCGATGTGGGCGACTGATATACGACTGTCCTTTTCCCTCAGTATGTTTGAGGGAAAAGGACAACCTTTGATCCTCGGTCGTTTGATTTATTTCGCGTATATCGTCTTAAGATATAATAAAACATTTAAAAATAACTTTCGAGTTGCCAGCTTTTATTTATCAATTTTACCCATTAATCTTTGGAATCCTAAAAAAACCGTAATAATGCCCACCAATTATTACTTAATCTTCTTATGCTACTACGCTTTGACAAATATACCATATCCGCCTAAAATTCATATTCACAAAAAAGCAAAGCCTCCCTTTAAAAAAGAAACAAATAAAATTCAAAGCAGGTGTCGCTCGCGACACTGTTTACGCGAAATAACAGCAAAATTAACATTTCCGCGAAAATAAGATATGTTAATACTGAGAAGAACAAAGGAATCTAGAATATATCTAGATTGCCGATCTAAATCCAGACTTTGTTGTAGCTTTGTAGCTGAAAATTACGCGAAGGAAATTATATAGGTTCAGACATTTTGCCGGCCGTTCTGAGATGTAAAATTACAATTTGCTATTATTACTGCTTTAGCATTTTTATGATAATAGCTCTGAACACCTGTACTAGTACGGTAACCAGCACATCAACCTATCCACTCTGTCTACATCGCGCAATGATTGTATTGTCGATTTAGTATACTGGGTGTCAATGACAAGTCGGTAATAAAATATAAGTGTGATTTGTTTATGGTCACCATCATAACTAATAACTTTTTCAAAGTAACATAATGGGTCGTAATCTCAAAAAAAAAAAATATCAGCTGACAGGGTCAATGTACAGAACAACTGACACCAACGTGACAAGGGGCCAGATTGTCGCCGCGGCTATAACGACCACTACTGCGGCCTTCGCGTGCCTTCCGAAGCACGGAATCATCTTACTTTTTGGTCAATTCAATTCAAGCCTGCAATGTCCTATCTAACCGAAAACAACCACAACGTGATATTTTGTGAGAAATCAATATCTGGTGTTTTCCGCGAGGATCGAACACAAACCTTTCGTGCCCTAATCAAAGGCTTAACGCGCTACGCTACTGAGCTACGGAGGCGGCACTGAGCTACGGAGGCTTGTTAGAAACATCCTGTATAAAAATAACTCTAAAATTCATTGGTATGATTTACGTCTTTCGCCTGAGTTGATTCATGTCGATGAACTAAATGGTAGCTTTCCCCGTATTCGGCACTGCATTGTCCTAAAACTTAGGAAACACATCTCTACAATGATGTCCCGATCTTGTTAGCTGTTTGTTTGTTTGTCAGTTGGAAACTAGTTAGTTCAGATCTAACGGTAACTCCCTAACAAGATGCGAATTTGCGGTCCGTGCGTTTCTGAAATCAAGAACGAGATCTTTCGGACGTGTTTAATGCATTTGACCGTTTTATCATTATGTGTACATATAATTTAAGCATAAGGTAACAAATGCCGCCGTATTATATGGACGTTTTTTTCGTAGTAGGAGGATTTACCCTGTCTCTAAATAATCAGTTGTTATAATGTACGAAACACTTAAACTTTAAAACACTAAACGCTTAAACTTTGACAACTGTTTTTGTTTTACGTAAATACAAACGCCATGCCTGTATCCCATCGGGGTTTGGCAGAGACAATTGATTTCCACTTGATGCGATCCTGACATACTTCCGTTAGATTACGTTTTACGTATAATACGAAAAATACTTATACTACTTACTTATAGAGTTATTATACTTCACTTACATTTTCACCGACCTTAACGGTAGACGTAGTCAATTATTGCACTAAGTTGGCGACTTACCTGAAAAAGACAAAAGTAAATTATAAATACCTCTATACAAGTATATTTCTGTTACGAAAGATGAAAAAAAAAAAACGAAAAATTTGACAAGCAAAGGTCGTGCTAGCCCTGCAGGCCTATGCTATATAGTGAATTATATTAAACAGTCTTAAGAGCCAGTTTACAGCTATGCTAGCGCCATTCGCGAAAAAATTAAAATCTTCTAAACTAAGGCAAATATCAAAAATGTGGCTGTATGACACTAGATAATGTAACCTAGTATTTTTAGGGCACTTCTGTACAGCTTGAAGGTTGAAGACCAAAGAAAGCTACAAAGTGTTGATAAAAGTGGTCAATTTTGGCAACAATCTATGTTTTTTTTTTGTTCTTTTACTTAGGACTCTACTTTGCTGTGCTCAAAAAATACTAGGCTACATTATCTAGTGTCATACAGTGCCACATTTTTGATATTTGCCTTAGTTTAGAAGATATTAATTTTTTTCGCGAATGGCGCTAGCATCGCTGTAAACTGGCTCTTAAGAAGTTAACAAATACTTAGAATTAAATTAACTTTGGCCCGCGGCTTCGAGCATTTTGGGGTTTACTAGAGAGAAAGTAATGTTGTTCACATTTGTATCAGTCCAACGGTAACTTTATTGGTTTAAATGCCATTAATATGGGCAGAAAGCGTTATATGGTAACGCTTGGTAGGGTCAGGTTCTGGATGGGTACTAAACAGTGTGTGTTTTAGAGAAATTTTCAGGGATGCACCCTGATCTTCCAATCCAAAGAAGGATGCTGCTGCCCGTCCTTCGAGTGTCCCCTTAGTCGCCTTTGACGAAACTCACAGGAGGAGATAGTGGAAATGAGCAAGTAAAAAAATCAATATATATAAAACTCTTCCGTTACTGACTGACTGACTGACTGACTGACTGACTGACTGACTGACTGACTGACAGACAACGCAGAGCCGAAACTACTGGGCGTAGCGGGCTGAAATTTTGCATGGAGGTTCCTTAGGGAGTGTAGGTGAGCACTAAGAAAGGATTTCTCGAAATTCCCATGGGAACGGGAAAAAGCTAGATTTTTGTGTTTATGAGAAATCTGCGCGGGAAAAACCGCGGGGTGGCCTCTAGTACATAAATAAAAGGCAGGTAACTCTCCCAATTTCGTGGCAGTACACCAATAAATAACCTCGTTACAATCTATTAAGGGGCCGTTTTAAAATAACCGCTCGTACACAGAGCATAAGTGCGGTAATGAGACAGCCATTTATCATAAAGCTTTTGTTAATGGCCAGCCTATTTTTAGTTCACTTTTGTAACCGGTACTGCGTACTTAGTTATGAAGATACGTCTCTCTTTTGACGGGTTATCGTATCGGGTGAAATCTTTAACAGTAAAACTTATTACTCTAGTGCCTGAGCTACATTTTATTTACAAGTTAAATTTTTTGAAATACTGAGAACACTTATGACAGATTATTAATAAAATTTTAGAGATAATTCTTTATTTTTCGATTCTATTCAAACAAACGCGACTGGACATGCAATCGTGCTTTTGTGATTCACATGTAATAAACACAATCTCAAGGTTCGCATTTCAAAAATCACGAAACCTTCCTTCATTAATTATGTCAAATAGCACCCTATACCTCACGGGTACCCTATTTATTTCTGCCCAGCACCTCATAAATCGTGGACAGTTTTTCCTGCTCATTCGAATTCTGCTTGCGAACTTGGGAGGTCATCTTATGGTCCGCCAAGAATGGTGTAACTGAGTAAACGCGTGATAAATGCCTACGGGATTTTGACATCGACTTTTAGGTTCAATAAGACCACAACCATCTACGAAAGAGCAGTTAGCAGAAGACCAGGAAAAATTGTAGTAAGCGCAAGGCTATCAAGAATGTTATCGAGAATATTATTTGAGTTATTCCCGGTTGTGTAATTATTTAATACCTTTTCAGGCAAATTCCACGTTAAACCCATGTAAGGTAATAAATTGCTGTATGCTGTCCTTGAACATTTCAGTATAAAATAACGTAAGAACATATTACCATAAGTTTTAATATATGTCGAAGACAAAAGAAGGGGAAAGATTTGAGATAATTGTAAAGTTAGGTAAGTACTGTACATTTAGGGATAAAACCTCTGTACGAAATTCCCTTCTTACATTTTGTAGTAGCGCCGTTAAGGTGTCACGGATAGTGCATCAATCTTGCCGGGGTTAATGCACCCTTAATTGGATGTGGATAGTCTTTCCAGTGGAATTTGTTGCTGGTCACTTTAACATTAAACTGATTTTCTCAAGTAGCAAACACTCCATATTACATAGTAAATTCGGGTACTTAAGTTTCGCCTCGAATATAACGAAGATACGGTACCGTGTGTCTTAGCGAGAGCAGAGGTAAATAATAGGCTGCCATCAATTAAGGAATTTTCGTACGAAAGCACTGAGCGGATCGTAAATTGAAAGAGGAGGGTAGGTGTTTGTTACACGAGGATGGAGGGCTCTTAAGTGTTCTTTTCCTTATTTCATTTCGACCAAATCGTCTTCGTCTGACCACTTTGGTTCGCTAACCAAAGGAGTTAAGGTTAAAGTTGCGGGAGTGCACTGGATGAGGGATTTTTTAGGCGGGGAAAGTCCTGACGAGTACCCTGCAGCCCCGGGGGAAGCCGCAGGGTAATATGGGGTTCTTCTCGGCCTCTTCTCGAGGAACATAGTGATCGTCCCCCCGGAGCGTGGATGTCTTTCCTAACGCTAGGCCACTGAATCAGGACACCACGTTTTGTCGTCCTTTTTGGGACCGTTATTTTGACTACACTAGGCTCCCGCCTCGTGCATCAAACGACCCTGGGGTCCCCTCTTAGTAGTCTCTTACAACAGCTGGATGAGGATATCATAAGATGGGTATCTGTATGGGACCTTTATCAAACAGGTGGACGTCTTTCAGGTTTGATGATGGTGATGAGATGATGATGATATCCACCAATACCTATGTGGTTTAGGTAAAACCTATTTTTTTGGACCAGCGCACAGCTGGAAAACATCTGTGAAGATACTGCGGGGATTTAAAATGGTCTCTAACTTCAATAGTGATGAGGAGTGATCGCGGCCCGTTATGATTCTAATGGTTTTCGAGACTCCTTTAAATTGTTACAAATTTCTACTAGTTATCTTTGCCAGCATTGATTTTCAGGTCTTAGGTTTAAGTACCTACTTCGTCCATTTAAATACAGCTTTACTTCGAATATCGTCGTGAAATAGCATATTTTTCACATTATAACATCAAGTTTCTGTTGTTTTTGTTCAAAGAACTTTCTCTTATAAGATAAGAGTTATTGAAATTATGTAAAACTGGAATATTTATTACAATAATAAAAGTCCGCCTTATCCAAACTTGCAATCTTACAAGTTGATCAAAATGAACACCAATCACAATCATCACATAAAAAGGGTTTCTATCCATCCCCTGTGGAACCCTAAAACGCCCACGCATTGCGTTTACGAGCATTTCGCTCACAATCACCAGATCTTGATGGCAGATTGAGAGACAAGGACAGAATCATCTCTCGTCTCTCTCTATGAATATGTATTTACACTTGAAGGGATATGACAAGGTTACGTTTTAGGTTCAGTGTTTGTTTCTTTCTTTATTAGAGACTACAAAGAATCTTCCATTATATAATCTTGAACAAATCCTTAATAAATTTAAAAAAAAATAAAAAATTAGTAGATAATCAGATACCTATTGAATTTTTCTTATCTACTATAACTACACGAAAATATTTTTAAGTTTATGTTATAATAGAAATAACGTTTTAATATAAAAAAAAGGTTCAAATATATTTGCCTACGTACAAAATGTCAGCAACAGCTTTCATTTATATTGTAAAGGAAAATTTATGTTTCCAGTCAAAAAAGAAGAAAATAATTTTTATTCATATAAATATTTCTCTTTTAATATTTACTACACCCACATAAAACACAAAATAATTTTAAATATTTTTACAAAATAACAAAGTTTACGGTCACCTTTAAAAAACTGTTTGTGAAAGGGTTCTTTGTTTACTAGATAATCAAAAGTAAAAACTGTTTTTTCTTTTTATTTCTGATATTTTGGCTATCAAAAGAAATCTACAAAAAAACAACTGCTTAACTTCTCCTGTCCTTAACTTTATGATCCTAATGTCCAAATGGCCCCTAGAAAGGACAAAAAAGCATTCTCCGTCATTCTTCAATGAATTCTACTGCTGGCAAGAGGCCAGCCGGACTTTGTTTAAGCTCTGAAACTGTTGCCATTGACACTATTTCGTTTTTTGCATAATTTCTAAAAGTCATGGACTACCTATCAACATAGACTCGGCTGCCTGTTTTATTATTACTTCAAACAAATTCATCATCATCATTTTCATTTAAGTCGAAAAAAATAGGCCTCACTAACGGCCCTAGCGACTATATTCTTTGAGCTATGCTCATGCTCTGGCCTATTCCCATTGCCACCTAAGTTTTGCAATTCTTTGGGCTAAGTCGGCGACTTTGTTTCTTGTGCAGATCTCATCATTTTCGATTTCCATTTGATGGATTATCTTTAGAATCAAGAGGCTTTACAGCTATAGTTCCATCACGTGTGGTCGCTTTAGCCTGTCCTTCGGATGTCCTTAGTCCCCTTTTCGACAATCATGGGAGTAGATATTTTGTATACCTAATAAATAAAATAAAAATAAATAAAATAGATGGGTTGGCGATTTACTATGCTGCCACCACAAGACAAGTTACGGCCATGCATGGTTAACTTACACTCTTTTTGAGTTCACTTGTACTGTCTATTTTGCAAGATGGTCTGTGGTCTAAGCTTTTGTCTATTTTTTTAAGGTGGTCTCAAATGAAAACGCCAACGAGTTTCAAAAAGAAAGAGATGCAATAAATAACTCTCTCGCTCGACTGAAAATTGCAAATGAAAATTATATTTTTGGGAGTTTGTTTTTACAGTTTTTTCTATTCGTGGTTTTAAATAAGTAGTTGTTTTAGAAAAAATGATTTTGTGCTAGATAATTTTGCACCAAATTGGGATGGGGCAGGTTTATTTTTATCATCATCTCAGCCTAGACGTCCACTGTTGGACACAGGCCTCTCTCTCAGTTAGCAACAATTAAAAAGAGTATTTTTGGGTATGCGACAATGCGCTGGCCAGGCTGGCGCTTATTCTTCAAGTTTTCAACGAATGAAGCTGCTGCTTTACCTTCCTAGGTTCCCTTAGTCGCCTTTTACGACACCCATTGGAGATCTCCGCACACCGTCTCCACAAATGGCGTGGAATTTCAGAGAGATTACCTATAATCTACAAGCGATCCTTTATTTCACCTGACTGTACGCTTAACATAGGTACAAACTTCGTCAAACTTCTTTAAGGTCGCTCGCAATCCCCCAACTTCCCAGATAAGCATTAAAACAATTCACAAGCACTTCCTCCCATGAAAACCGCTCGTAAAATTCGTACAAATTTGAACAAAACGTCCGGTCAATGGTACCACCAAATTGGCCGGTCGTAACGGGCGACCACTTTGCGGTCGTAAAAAAGCGGGATCAAAAGGACCACCCGTGGATACGATATAGCACGCTTTCGTGTAGTAGGGGAGCTCATGAGTTTTTTCTGAAGATATTTTTATCATTAACATCACTTCCGTGGATGAGTTGGCAGTGGTGTTGACTGTGACTTCAAAGTTCCGGGTTTGATTTCCGATGAGGGAGTACATTAGTATGATGGATATCAATGTTTGTTATTTGGATCTGGGTGTGTTTGTTTGTATATTTGGTAAGTGTTTCGTGCATCCTACATATTGTATCATCATCCTACGTAGAGTTATGAGCCTTGTTTGATTATTTACCCTGCTACCACAAAAAAGTTAGACCGGTCTAAATCGCAAATTTGTATGACGAAATTGTGATTTAAACCTAGTCTAGTGATTTAGACCAGGTTTAACTCTTTTTGTGGTAGAGCCGTTAAATGTTAAATGTGTTTCTGAAAAAAAAAACAAAACTGATTCAGATCACTTTTGTTAACATTCAAGGATATTGATGCATCAGTTAATTTCCACAAAAACACAGTTTTGCTACTGATTTTGATAAATTCCAACATCTAAGTACGAGGGACGGGATTGAGCTCACACAAGTAAATAATAAACTGTTTATGCATTTTATTCATCTAATTCTCCCCGACTACACTTAAACACTTTATGTCAGACATAAAATCGATCGTTTGATATTCGGATGTCATCTGTCACGCCCGTCGGTCCCGTAATGACAGGTAATTCAATAGTGACAGGAAGCAAGGATGTTTATCAAGATGAAAAAATAACTTCAAAGATCTTTTGATTTTATAAAAATTCGTTTTCGTTAATGTTCCCATTAAACTTTTGCTTTATTTAATGTCAATCTTGCTAATTTTATTTTTATTATGTTTCTCTTTCTCTCCGTTATCACGGGAGCCTTTGTGAGGCGTGGGGACGATTATAACTCGTAGACGCCCTTTCGAGAGTTCTTTATTGTTTTTGAATCACCAAACCAACGAGGCACTACCACTAAATGCACAAATAGATGAAACCTAACGGCGACACCCAGAGAAGGCGATAATAACTATTGTAAAATGGAAGAATATAAAATGTTCTAAAGAAAAGAATGAAAGGAAATACTGAAATACTGCTAAATTTCAGGAAATTGGCCTAATAAAAGCAAGTTTGAAAACATTAATAACAGGGTGTTCACATGTCCATTACCAGAGAACCTTATAAAAGTAGGAATAATGTTCGTTGAAACGGAGTTGGGCTGGCTCAGCCAGCATGCCATGTACGAATCCAAGGCGTGGTTCATCATGCATTTGTAACGCGGTCCGTCTGTCTAGGCCCTTAGAACGCATCCACACATGAGTATGTAGTGACAGTTATAGGTCACGCACACACATCCAACTACCGACCTGTCAACGGCACGAACCGCACATGGAGCGTTCGAAACATGTTCGAAAAAAGAATCCGAACCTTCAACCGCCCGTCGCGTTTTAAACGGACTATTAAATCGAATATTGACAGGCCGCATTTTACGCGTCGCGTCAGTCGCAATGCTCGGATTGAAAACAATGTGTATTTTAATAAAATATTGGTGGAAATTATTTAATTATTAATTTTCTGATTCAGTTGAGAAAAATTAAAATAAATATATTTTTTATATGCTGTAGAATGTCAATAATCCTTATTTTCAGCCTTTGAATAGAAACATGCCAATAATAGGGAGGTATCCAAGAATGGAACGGCTTAAATTTTATTCATTATGTATTAGAAGATAGGAAGGCCTTATATATTAAAAGTTAAAAGTTCTGATTTTCGCAATATTTGCAAGTTTACTAACAGCGACACCCTCAGATTGCGCCAAAACTTCCGGAACAATAAATCAACTTTGTTTTTGGACAAAAAAAAACTTCGCTATCAACAAAGATTTATTAGTTCCATCCCTAAATCCCGCTATTATTATTATTAATGATAATCACCGTTTCCTTATAATGATATTTCCTTCATTTATTTTTTCCGGATTCCTGTTTCTTTCTTATTGTTTCCTACTTGGTAACCTTTTATCACGATTAAATATATAAAATGTATTTATATCTTAAAAACTACAGTAGTTTTAGTTTCGTTCTGTACAAAATATTATATTAGGTACGAGCTATCCCGGCTTACTTCGTTACGCCATAGAAAATAGATACTTCTAAAGACTTGGCTCTAAAGACTATGTTCTTTTGACTGCCCAGAATGGGCGAATAAAAAAACAAACAACAACAACAAACCACCTGTCAAAATATGTAAACAACGGAAAAAATATTGCACCTTGGGTCACATTATTTAAGTTTAAGTAAGGATCCCTAATTTTTTTGAAAATATATTATAGCCTATGTCACTCGGGGATAGTGTAGCTTCCTACCAGTGAAAGAATTTTTTAAATCGGTTCAGTATTTCCGGAGCCTATTCGTTACAAACAAACAAACAAATCTTTCCTCTTTATAATATTGGTATAGATATAGGCTTTCATGAAAAAAACCCGTTACCACCAAAAAAAAATAGACCAGTCTAAATCTTCAATTTGTAGTGATTTTAACCTAGTCTAGTGATTTAGACCAGTTTCAACTCTTTTTGTGTAAGAGCTGTAAAAGTTTTAGTTCCCACGTCTACTCAAACAAAAAATTATAACATTCAAAATAATAAGTTACAATTTCAAAATTTTAAATTACGAATTCATGCGCGTAACGGAACGTGCATTAAGGGTGACCGCAGACCCATCGCGGTTTGATTACCTGAATCCCGCCGATCGTGATCTCCGTCGTGGCTTGGCCTTAATTAAGTGCAACTTTTTGACAATGAAAAAAGTTTATTTCTTACTGATTCAAACACAGAAAGTATGAGCGAGTGTTCTGTGATGATCAAAGAAAAGCCTGAAACCTATATACGGTTTCTTGCCTAAAGTGGCCACTTTTAGCAACAAACCGTAGATTATACGGTCTTAGTTTTTGAACCTGAAAGCTACTCAACAGTGCCTTAAAAGTTCTAAGCATCAATGACGCATATTTTTGATTTCGGCCATGGTTATAAAGATTTTTTTTTCGAATTTAGCGCTGGTATTGCGGAGATCGCGGACGAAACACTTTTAATTGAAAGAAAATTTATTGTATTTTCTTATGTCTTATACCGACGCAAGTTTCCCCCCGTAACAGAGTTCGCGTGGAAGTGGAACTATTTTCGTTCATCTAGAGTTTTTTCTACTGTCTTTTTGCCGCAAAAGAATTAAAAGTATTCTACCATAACATGTACGAAATGTATCCATTTTAGAGCTCCAGTAATACGTACGGAGTATTATATTCAGCAACAATAATAAAAGCCTATAAATCACTGCCAGCATTCAGATTTCAGACTAAACAAGCGGGGAGGGGTAGAGGGGTAGAGAGGGTCGGTCCGACTCCAGCGGAATTTGTTCCCTTTGCCTTTTTTATTTTATTAGCAAACAATTGGAATATTTTGCGTTTTTTTTTTCTTTTTGAAGCAAGCGTCATCAAAATATTTTCTGGGGGCCAAGTTTCTTAACTAAAAACGAGTGACTCGTAATTGTCTTGTTAGCGGCTTAGTTAACCATTGCTGTTTTCTTTGAGCGTGCATCAGAAATTACCTTTGTTAAAGCGGCAATGGTTAACGAAATCGCTAACAAGACAATTACGAGTCACTCGTTTTCTTGGCCCCCTGGTCTCGTTTTTTTTTTTAAAGAGAAACAGATAAAAATAGATAGATAGAGAAACAATAAACTTAATAATTGTATAATAGCGATGACTTTGGGTTGTTTTAAAAATATGCATCGCAAGTATATTGTTTAGCTTCCTTCGATTTTAGTAAAGTTCTTCCTTCGATTTTAGTTCGAAAAAAAAAAAAAAAGCCGAACTTCCTTAAAAGGCACACACGTAAATAATATAAATTTACATAGGTAATAATTTGTCGACAATTTGCTGAAGCAATTTAATTAAACGACCGTTAAATTCTTATCACGAATGTTCACGAACTTGATTTATTATTTATTACGAACGAGAAACAATTATTATTATTGAATAACCATAAATTGTAATGGACTTGGATTAAACAAATAAAACTTTTTAATTTATTATTGTGCCGATAATTAGTTTTTGGTTCGTTTTAATTGGGAATCATCATCATCATCATCATCATCATCATTTCAGCCGTAGGACGTCCACTGCTGGACATAGGCCTCCCTAAAGGCTCTCCATCTGTACCGATCGCAGGTGGCCTGCATCCAGCGTGGACCCGCAGCCTTGCGCAGATCATCCGTCCATCTGGTCGGTGGACGTCCTACGCTGCGCTTGCCGATCCGTGGTCTCCACTCGAGAACTTTTCGGCCCCAGCGGCCATCTGTTCTGCGGGCTATATGACCTGCCCATTGCCACTTCAACGAGCTTATCCGCTTGGCTATGTCGGTGACCCTGGTTTCTCTGCGTATGTCCTCATTTCTGATTCGATCCCGCAGAGAAATCCCGAGCATAGCCCGCTCCATGGCTCGTTGAGCTACCCGGAGCCTGTTCATAAGCCCTATAGTGAAGCACCACGTTTCAGAACCGTATGTCATCACTGGCAGCACACATTGGTTAAATACCTTCGTATTCAGGCACTGAGGAATATTGGACGAGAAGACGTTGCGTAGATTCCCGAACGCCGCCCATCCGAGCTGGATTCGGCGATTGACCTCCTTCTCGAAGTTGGACCTACCTAACTGGATGGTTTGTCCTAGGTATACGTACTCGTCGACAACTTCGAGAACCGAGTTCCCAACCATAACTGGGGTAGGCAGAACATGGACATTAGACATGACCTTCGTCTTGTCCATGTTCATTTTAAGGCCCACCTGTTGGGAGACTCGGTTGAGGCCTTCGAGCATCGTGCTGAGTTCCTCCATCGACCATTGGGAATCAAAAGAAAGTAATAATATTTAAGAAATTAACTAATATAAATAAGTAAGTACCTTAAAAATGTTAAGTTGTCAAAATGTTACCCTGGCGCCCTCGTTTAAAAAAAAACTTTTACTTATTATTCAGGAAGTCATCTATAGAAATGTTGCTCTGCGGACTGTCTTATTTTATTTTTGAAATACATCTTATAGGCGGAAAATGGAATCGATTAAAGACAAAAGTTTGCATTTTACCAGGCGATAAAAGTACGCCACTCGATTCGATTCGAAGACGTGAAAAAAAAACTTAAATCTGAAAGCACAGAAATTTAGGTACTAAATTACTCCTTTGACAGAAGCTTCTAATAAAGCTGCCCGAGCTTTGTCGGCGTGACGGTCAAATACTAAATTGAAAGCTCACATCTATCTGGTAAAGAGAACAAGCTTTTACTTCTCAAAAGCTGACAGTTTTCCCCGAAGCTTGTTGAAAATTAGTGATTGTTTAGAAAAAGATCGGGAAAGAAAGATTTTGCTGTGATGAATGTGATTGATATACACATTGGTTAATCGAATAGGTACTTTTTACGTTTGAAATAAGCCCATTAACAATAGTAACTTTAAATCATCAAACTTCTCAGTATCATAAAAGTAATATTTTGATATGGCTCTTGAGTTATTTAATGTAGCGAAAATTTTCTTTTCAATGTCTAAATCTGCTCCGTTAGTAACTTAAACCACCTTAGAGAGTTTAAAAGTTTCTTCCTATCCTTCAGGTGTTCCTTTGTGTCAAAGAATTTCAAAATACAATTTTACATTTTTATCCACTCGGTTAATCGCTGCGCCGCGCCATATGTGCGTTGGTCGCCAACCACGAGAGGAGAGGATGTGGTAGTAAATCAGTATTCTATGCCACCACCACGAGCAGTAGCGCCACTTTGGAAGATAAATAATATCTTCTAAAGTAAGGCTTTTTATAAAAATGGGAACACTAGAGACTTAGATTTTGGTCCCTTGTACTTTTTAAGTATTTCAAATAATACCTAGGTTTACATTGTTTTTAGACTGTTATGTAATACTGTTAAGAGTGGGGCCACTGTTCATGTAAAAGGATTCTTAAGAGGCATAGCACAGGTATACTAGCGCCACCCACAAAAATAATAATTCTAAACTAAGGCAAATATCAAAAATGTGAAACAGTATTCTACTAGATAATGCAGCCTAGTATTTTTAGGGCACTGCTGTATTGCTTTTAGGTTAAAGACCAGAGAAAACTACTGATTGTTGCTAAAAACGGCCACTTGTGCTTTGCCTCTTAACGTAAATATTATTGGTATATAATACAATAGTATAATGTATGGTAAGATGATAAGCTTGATGTGCTGGATCCTGTATTATAAGTAGACAGTAACAAGTTTTGCGATGCCTACGAGTATATTGATAGGAAGCCAGGCACATGGCTCTGCCCGCTCCAGCCTAGTTCATAACCGGATCAGAGAATGCTTAGATCTAGGAAGAAATCAACTTTTAGGATGTGCCTACGTATTAAACAATAGAAAATTACAGTAGTAAATAAAAATAAATAACAGAACATTTCATATTACATAGAAAATATATTTTACGTATTAATTACTGTTATGTTTTTTTTTAGATTGTATGGTTGATTGTTTTTAATTTTTAAGTTCAATTTTGCAATGCTCTGTAACCGGGCTTGTTAAGTAAAATACCTACCTGGGTGTCATGTTTCTTAACTAAAAACGATCGATTCGTAATTATCTTGTTAGCAACTTCTTTAACCATTGCCGCTTTAACAAAGGCAATTTCTGTTGCACCCCCAAAGAAAACAGCAATGGTTAACAAAGTCGCTAACAAGACAATCACGAGTCGATCGTTTTTAGTTAAGAAAATTGACCCCCCCGGTAGGTGTTCTACTAAACAATCTGTACGTATTATTTATAAAGATATAATAGGTTTCAAATAGCTTTACTGGATGTCTACTATGGTGAGATGCATTGTAAATTGACATACGTCAAATAACTAAAATGCTCTATCTAACTTTTTTATGAATAACAGGGTAAGACGTCTTGGGCAACATTCCGATAACGCTCGTGTCCTGCAGCTCAACTGCACCAAAATAGGTTAAGTTATACCAGAATACAAAAATGCCACATCCAAGACAATTTTTACTGTCTAGCTAAGCATCATAGGCTTTCCTATTTTAATATCGGCTCCGACAAAGGCGTTTTAGTAAAGGCGGTCGTGCACTGACATTTTAGGGCAAATTCACGTTCTTTGTGTAAAGGCAAATTGTTGACGCGCCTCAGTGGAAGGTCACCGGGAAATTGGGATTTTTGTGGTGCATTTTTTATAACAATAGATCAATTGAAGGGCAGGAAGGAAAACTCGCTTTCGTTGTAACAGCTTTTTTTGTAGGAAGGAAGGAGACAGGAAAACAGTTGAATTCTTAGTTGTTTTCCATTAAATAAGCATAAACAATGAAATTTGTTGTAGCTGTCTTTCCATTTGTTAAACGAGTTAAACATGGAAGTGTTTAAAACAACAGAATAACCTCGTGGTGGCGTCATAGTATACCACCAACCACCCCATCTCCTCCTAAAAGGTGTCGTGAAGGCTTAAAGGGAAAAACCGAAGTACAGGCATTTTGCATAAAAAAATACAAATAATTTGTCGTCTGTAATACTGCGATGGCCTATCGTGCTGTTCGAAGAACATTCAACCTAAGATAATGCTGTTCCTTCTTTAACTTCCATAGTCAATAAACGGTAATAGGTAGTATGTAGTATATCACATGCTTTATGGTTAATAGTCTATAGTATTGTCTATGTAAGTTTCCTCTCTCTCTCTCAACTCTTCCATGAACCGAATGTATGTGCTCTAACTAAATTTAATTTAAATAATTAGTTAAACTAATTAGAACAAATACTTTTAATGTTGAGCTTGGTTAGTTAAACTAATTAAAACAAATACTTTTAATGTTGTGCGAGCAACACCTGCCGTTTGCGCCTAAGCTTGGTGTCTTGATTGTTTGTAATTGTGGTGCATTATGGGGGAAGTCTTTGTCCAGCAGTGAACTTCTATGAGGTGAGGTAATGAGGTTATAACGACGATTCTCCAAAGTCGATTAACTATTTAGCAGAAGATTAAAAGACTCCATAGAAGAGAACATTATTAAGAGTACTTATCTATCTTTTTGACTGTTCCGTAGCTCAGTTGGCAGTGATGTGGACTGAGAAGCGAGTGCACCCGGGTTCGATTCCCGGGCGGAGCGAATATTGATATGATGAAAATTAATGTTTGTTTCCGGTCTGGGTGTGATGTTCGTCTCTGTGTGTGTTTCGGGCTCCCTAGTTACAGGTTCTTCCTAGTTAGGGGCTCTGAGTGTGATGTGTTATTATTATTATTATCTCGTAAAATCAAAGCAACTATCACAAACCTGCTAACATCAAACCGAAAGCGTCAGTCACTCAATCAGTCGCACCTTTAACGCAGTGGCAAAAATTAAATTCGCCGCCTGAACAACAGAACATAATTCGTGGGTCTTGATGCATGAAATACGAGTACTAGTACGAAGCCAGGATGAATCGATTATGATGCGAGTATCGATTGTTCGCATCGATGCGGGACGGCAATTACTGGCCGAGCTGATTGCTGGGTTACCGTGTATCGATTCCAAATCGTCGAGCTGTGCAGGAAACCTCAACAAGGTCAAGGAGAAGTGGTTGGAGATCGTTGGAAGAAGAGAAATGATGTAAATTGGAATATTTGATCGTACTACAATTACTACAGTTCATCATAATCATCATAGCAGCCTATGAGACGTCCACTGCTGGACACAGGCCTCCTCCAGAGATCACCACAAGGACAAAACTTGTGGAACGAATAAAAATTACAGTTTGCACAAAATGGAAAAGTTAACGTGAGGAATTAATGAAGATGTTACCGAATTATTCTTATTGATGTGCCGGTAAAACTCCAGTGTTTGTACCTAATTGAACCACTACCGCTTGGACTAGGACTACGCAATACTACTGAAGACTTGGCTGTAGGGATTATTTTCTCTGCCTGCCAGGAATGAGCAGGATCATAAACACAAAAAAAAATGATGAAAATATGTTTACATAAAGTGAATTTTCCATCAAAACAGCCTAGAGCGAGCTTTATTAGGAATGACTCATTTGCGATTTACTGGACGATTGTGCCAGTATTGTATTTATGTGGCAACTTTATTTATGATTTATGCCAGTTAATTACATACATGGGCGGGCACCCCAGCTTAGCATGAATCGCATCCTAATTGATTCAGCAATTTCGCATCAGAAATTTGACTGAGCTTTGATTATAATTTACTGGTTTTTTATGTACCTACCTAAAATTTTATTATGGTTGTATATCAAAGTTATTATGGTTTTTTTTATGGTTATTTTTATAATAGCTGACCGAGAGACCAACACTGTTTGACATAGGCCTTTCTTACAGACAGACAAAGACACATATTTTGGAGCAGAGGAGTTTACCTTGCACGCTGGGCAGGCATACATACTTACATAACTAGCTGAAATTTTTTAAAATCATTGCGAAAGGGAGTAGAAGCATTTGACAGAGAAGGGCTCGTTTGGCGGCGTCTCCAGGCGACCGTTGTCGAAAGGCAAGACAAACATTTGTTTGCCTGAGACAGTTGGTTCCCTGAACTACCTCGACTCTCGCAGTGTAGGATACTTTACCAAATAAGGTATCAATAATCAATACCAATTAGATTATAACTAGTCTAATTGACCTTAAAGAAGTGATATCTTGTATCCTATATTGAAATAATAATTTTTGAGTTTTGACTTTTGATAACTTAAACTTAGAAAGGATACTTTTTATCCTGAAAATCCCAAATGAACGGAAAATTGGGATTTAGCTTCGCACACTTAGTAGGTATACAATTAAGTGATTTTCAGTTTTAAAAACTTACCCTATGTTATTCATAAAAAGTTGAAAATCATTTTAGTTATTTGACGCATGTCAATTCAGAGTGGATGTCACGTATTTACCGTACAAAAAACCAGAGAAGTAGACCTCGAGTTAGTCTACTAAAAAACCTACTGTGGCTTTATGAATAATACTGTGATAATTGTAGCTAGGAAAAAACTCAAAACAGTGCATCCAAAATTAGTTTCAAAAGTCATGGTACTAACGCTAGAGCAGAGTGAGTGACGCGTTAAAAACGGCAGGAAACTGGCACTTTCAGCGGAATTGCATTTTGCTAAATTAGCAAAATCGCAACTAGCGAAAAACCCTCCCGCAGACTGCATAAAGAATTAATGCTATTTCAGCCTGAAAATAGAACTGTAAAGTAAGCTGAATATTTCATAAAAATTCGCAAAGTACACTCTTTTCGCTGTTGTTTATTATACACCCCTATTAGAGGCGTTCGTTACTGTGCGTATTAAATTCTATAAATGTAGTTTTACTTTTTATTTTCATTCTGCGTTAATTATCCTGAAGAATAATATTCCGATGCTCCAGACATGTACTCTTTTGTTTTAACATTTATATTTTTAACTAGCTGTCCCGGTGAACTTCTATCGCGTTCTACAATTTTGTTGAAGAAATTTTATTGTTGTTTTTACTAACTTCCTCTCAATTTTTCCACATTTTCTCACATTTTAAACCTTTCCTGGACTACTACAAACATTTCAAGGCCAAAATCAGCTAAATCGGCAGGGCCGTTCTCGAGTTTTAGCGAGACTAACGAACCAGTTTCATTTTTATATATATAGTAGATTTCTTATATATATAGTATGTATGTAATGTATATAGTAGATAGAAGATAATGTAGTACACCTAACTAAATATTTTTTATTCTATCATCTGCAGTTATAAAATTTAAATTAACGGTTTATATAAAGTTTGAAAGTACAACGATGACTATAAAAATAATAATGCATCACACTTAGACAATATCTCGGAGGTAGAAATTTAATCTAGGGTTCCCGAATCACATACTATGACCTAGGGTACAATCTCTCATAGAGCCAAGGTAACAAACATCGATATATGAGGTTTTTAACAATGTTCTCCCTCGCCGGAAATCAAAACCTGGATCCTCAAAATCATGGTCAACGCCATTTACAACTGTACCTTGGAGGTGGTTAATTAATTATACTTTGCATTAAGTATTGAAATTCTCCAATTTATATTAAAACCTGAGAGCAAGTTTTTTTTTTCCATTTTTCCAAACGAATCACAATCTGGTAATCAGTTATGTTAATGAATGAATAATCATTTCGAAATATACACCTTTAGGGCCAGCGCACATTTTGCGAGGCCCTTCGAAAATAAAATAGAATAGAAATAATCATTATTGCAATCAATAGACATAACATAGATAAAATAATGAGAGGATAACATTATATAAATTCTAGCACAGGACTCAAAAAAGTTTTTATTCGAAAATAATGTTAAACTACTATAAAAACTGAGGTCCTTTTACGGCCGCTTTTGCAATTTTTGTTTTGCGTCTTTTAGTATTGACTTTGACACTATAAAGGACGAAAAGCAATGTTGCAAATGCTGCCGTTATAGTACCCCTGAACTCTGTTTCATAGAGTTAAAACTTTAACTATAGTCTAGTTAGTCTATGCCTCGCTTGTATGTGAGCTGGTCCTTAATTATTTCGGTGTCGAAACAAGTTAAATTTGAGGTAGGTATTATTATTTTTTCACGATTTTTGTTTCTGACTTATCATACTGGGTTGATGATCTTGTGCAATCACTTAGTTTATTTTGAGTTCAAAAGATCAAGAGCCTATAGGACTTAACCCTAACCACACCTCGGGACACTTCATAGAAAAAAACGCGTTGCTTCGCGCACAGCCGAAACTCGTGTACGTGCACGCGTATCATGCTTGTGTGAGTGAGATAGACGTGCGTCGCTGCCACAGAACAAGGAAGATGCTCTCTCTCTCTAAATAGAAATCGCGAGTAGGCGGAGCCCGCGTGCCTATCATTAGCTCTGCAGTGCATATGCGTAGTTTTTGACAGATTTGATAAGCTCAGTTGCTTTATGCTTCTTGTAAACAAACCACCAGGAAAAATATGAAAATAAAACCCACTAAAATGCCATAATGTGCTGTGTTGGAATGCAAAAATTAAAGTTGGGGACTTAAAAGTACTAATTATGCCGTATCATTACATCGGTAAGTAATATTTCACTGTATTTTTAAATAAATTTGAAATTATACATGAACAAGAAAACAAAACCATAAGTGAGAAAATGAAAACACCCTAATTACGGAGCAGTAAAATTAAATTTTCATTGAAGCCTGTGACTGTGACTGTACCTTCTTAGCGTTCTTCTTTATCTATGGTATTAGACTCATGACTTTTTCTAGAACATTTTGACAACAGTATAATGGAAATCAGTTAGAGATTGCTCAACATGATGAAAATCTATCGATAATTTTCTATGATAAAAATCTATCGATAATAATAATTTTCAGTGAAAATAAAAAAAAATATTCGCTTCGACTTGAAAACCTCTACCTTTTTTTCGGTTTAAAATGTGATTTACTTTAAAGTTAAATTCTTGAATACGAATGAAATTATATGAATCTTTCAACTTAGACTCTTGCGTATAAATGAAATAATATTAGCATCATCATCATATTACAATAATGTTGTAATATGTAAAAAATAAAGTCGCTTTCCGCATCAGTCCTTAGGTATGTTTAAATCTTTAAAAATACAGCGGATTTTAATGCGGATTTTTTTAATAGATAGAGTGATTCAAGAGGAAGGTTTATAAGTATAAAACATGCACGTTCTAATAATAGGTTAGGCAGTACGTAGTTTGCCGGGTCGACTAGTATTGTATAAAGACAAGTCGTCACTCTTATAGTGTGCTATATTTTATTTTTCTTTTCATTTATTTACAGCCTGTGTTACTGGATCACCTTGGGCCAAGCACAGAACCTAATACACTTAAGCATAAACTTGAAGATGGAGCCATCATGAAAGCTTCATAAGCTAAGAGGAGTTTCAATAAACAATACCTAGAGAAGAAAAAATGCTAAATATTATGTATTAAAAAAAACCAAGATTAGTTGAGAGTTTAAGGCAAGTAATAAATAAGCAAATACTTCGATATTAAATAAGATAAAATAATATAAATATAAAACCCATCTTGTTTTATTGGTCTATCTACCCATCCACCTAAATTGTTTACTTTGGTTAAAATAAAGCTTCATTTAAAGTACAGTACTTACTAAAAAATTAATAATGCGCATGCAGATTCGCTAATTGTCGATTTCACGGAAACACCTGAATCAAAAATCATAATTCTACTAAATTACGCATGCAGAAAATGCACTTAACCTCCTTAAATACATAACGTCTTCCGTCGCTTGGGAATACGACCGTTGTCGAACAGTGACGAAGATTTCTATGCGCATTATAACTTTTGCAGTACTGTAGGTATATACTATTTTATAACTAAACTCATTTTTATTTCTGAATCTCTATTTATGCGAAGCATAACTGTTGAATACAAAACGACATTGGAAATAAATAAAAATTAAACTGTACACTAAAATAAACTTTGTTCTATGAGCGACTGGTTTTTTCATATGATAATACCAATACATCGCCAATCACCAAGAAGGCCGTTTGCGTAGAATACCCATAGTTTTTCATAAAAAAAAAGTAATTGTTAACTGTAGCCATAATGAAAGAAAGTAGTATATCGATAGGTTTTGCTCATCGACAAACTTTCTCCCGCAATATGTACATCCCTAATTTTTCAACGTAGCCACCTAGTGTTTAGTAGCGGTAGTACAAAAGCTGTAGTTACATCTAGCGTCGAATAGTAAAACTAGGAACAATGCGTGAGGATTTTAAAGCAAAGAGGATGTATAGCTTTCTACCATGTCTTTGGAAAAACCTAATTTCATTCTTTTATCATATGTATGTCATCATTATCTTAAGTATTTCATAATTGTTATTTGATTTTGATCTTTGTTTATTTGTAAAAAAGGTTCATAGTCTACTTCAAAGTTTTGTGATGTAGATCTTTTCGGCTTCGTCGTGAATCACCAATGGTAGCTTGGATTTCATAGTGAGCGTTTGGTTTATATGTGTGAGTTTGGACACACTGGTTTCAGTACTAAAAGCTCATGATGCTATTTCTATTGTATTCTCTTGTTCTGTGGTCGCTGCTTTATTTGTACCGAGTGGTAACCGAAAGGTAACCGAGAGCGGAGAAGCCGCACTTGCTGAGGGAGGTAGGGAGTGCCCATACTGTATGGTAGTACTATTTATTATATTGTGATTTAACTAAGTGACTATATATTGAACCTTTATAAGTAACTTGTTTGTCTTTTTGTAAGTACACTGTCTGTCACTTCCCTCTTCAAGCCCAGAAGTAAGATACAATCAGTCGCTTGGTTAAACAGTTCTTTTTAAATGCAAAAAAAACACATATTATATCAATCGTAACGTAAACCGCGAGTAGTCAAAACTCTCAATAGAATATATCCTATCCATGTTGTTCTGGAATTCATTTATTTAACCAACCGAATATCGAGGTACACTATTCAACGCATTTCTCGAAAGACGAATGGTATAGGGATACCTTTTTCTTTTGTTTCAAATCGGAGGCTCTAAGAAGGCCTTATTTGGTAGACTAGAGGCTGCCCCGCGGTTTTTCCCGCGCAGATTTCTCATACACACAAAATTCACGTTTTTTCCCGTTCCCGTGGGAATTTCGGAAAATCCCTTCTTAGTGCTCACCTACACTCCCTAAGGAACCTACATGCAACATTTCAGCCCGCTACGCCCAGTAGTTTTGGCTCTGCGTTGTCTGTCAGTCAGTCAGTCAGTCAGTAACGGAAGAGTTTTATATATATTGATTACTTTTCGCGTATCTCTAAGTATACTCTAGAAGAATGAAAAGATTAGTGCAAAAAGCAAGTAACAAAAAAAAAACGCTAGATTGACGAAAGGAGAAGGGGTTCTTGCGGTCCTCTTACGGGCGAAGTTCTACAGTACAGCTCCCGATCCCAGCACAACGAAATGCACACCGAAACTGGTACTATTAGGTATTCTGTGACCGAAGTGAAACCTAAAATACCTGCCTAAATTTGTCACTGTGCCCCGAGAATCTAAACCGTACTCCAGTAAAAATCAACATCTCTGCCCACTGCACCACAGAGGCCAACAAACGAACAGAAACAGTCGAATATCGACCTAAACCGAATAGGACTTTTACGTTAGTCAGAGGGCACCACTCTAGGGAAATCGGCCCCACATCCCATCTCGGCAAAAACAATATCGTTTCCTACCGACATCCGCGAATACCGAGTTATGTTTCATTTATTTTGGCAACGAGAACGTTTTTTTTTTATTTATTTATCGTATTTTCTTTGCTTTCTCGATAAGATCCAAGAGTATTAAAGATTTGGAAGCAACAAAGCAAACCAGAGCATCATAGTCAAAGTTCTTTAAATAGGTGTTTACTAATGGAATTAAGTACTAAGTTTCATGTTTTTTTTTTTAAAATTTAGCTTTTGCGTTATTTAAAAAAATACGTTTTTTATGTAAAATTTAAATATAAATGGTAGTTAAGATGTAGATCAACAACATTATCTAGTTAAGTGCCAAAATCAATATATATAAAACTCTTCCGTTACTGACTGACTGACTGACAGGCAACGCAGAGCCTAAACTACTGGGCGTAGAAAGCTGAAAATTGGCATGGGGGTTCCTTGGAGAGTGTAGGTGAGCACTAAGAAGGGATTTCCCGAAATTCCCACGGGAACGGGAAAAAACGGGAATTTTGTGTTTATGAGAAATCTGCGCGGGAAAAACCGCGGTGCAGCCTTTAGTTAATGTATATTATTAATAAATAACTGGGCATACACTCTATAATAAACTTTATGATAATTTAATCCACGGTCAAACGACAAAATGACAAAAACGGAAATCAACTAAAAGTGGATTAACATTAAAAACCTTAATTTAGATCTCGCCAACGCGCTATCAATATTCACTTAATATTTTTAATGAACTATCATAAAAACTATAAAAACACTGGTACGGAGAAGTTATAGCCGTAAATTTAACGAGTAACGCTATGCGGCCATTTCACGATGTCGAGTTTTAAATAAAGTGTGATTCTGCGTACTCACTGTGTGATAAAAACGATACGCTAAACGCTTTTATTAAAAACGAGCTTTCCCGGCTTACTTCGTTACGCAATAGAATATAAGATACTACAAAAGACTTGGCTCTATAGACTATGTTCTTTTGCCCGCCCAGAATGGCCGAATAAAAAATAAACAACAACAACAAACCACCTGTCAAAATATGTAAACAACGGAAAAAATATTGCACCTTGGGTTACATTATTTGAGTTTAGGTAAGGATCCCTTATTTTTTTGAAAATCTAATATAGCCTATGACACTCGGGGTTAATGTAGCTTCCTACCAGTGAAAGAATTTTTCAAATCGGTTCAGTATTTCCGGAGCCTATTCGTTACAAACAAACAAACAAACAAATCTTTCCTCTTTATAATATTGGTATAGACAAATCAGTATTCGAGCCTGGAGGGCAATCCGACGGACTGAGAATGCTCGTTGTCTACATTGGATTTAATCGCATTTTAAGCGCATCCCGTCATTAGGTGCCATGCGCATTATTATATACCGATAACTTATTTAATAATTTTCTACAAATCAAAACAAAATTAATTCTTCAGAAGTTGCCACAGATATATGATAACACCATCTAGCGGATTCCAACTCGCAAAATATCATACCTGGCCAAAACCTTTATTCTATTTATCCCTTGGATGCATGATCAATTTCCCTGCCAAAAGACAAAGGACGTCCACTGCTTGACATAGGCGTCCACTACATCTTTCATTCATTTCACCAGCCACTCAGCCACAAGAAAATAAATAGACCCAATCAATCGGTCATCTATTCGAAGAGGCAGCGGGCAAATATTATTTAGATCATTGTTCTATGATAACATAGGTAATAGACTTATTTATTGCAATCAAAATCAATATATATAAAACTCTTCCGTTACTGACTGACTGACTGACTGACAGACAACGCAGAGCCGAAACTACTGGGCGTACAAAGCTGAAATTTGGCATGTAGGTTCCTTAGAGAGTGTAGGTGAGCACTAAGAAAGAATTTCCCGAAATTCCCACGGGAACGGGAAAAAACGGGATTTTTCTGTTAATGAGAAATCTGCGCGGTAAATACCGCGGGGCAGCCTCTAGTAAAACATAAAATTCATAAAAGAACAAGTTACAAATAACAATGCAAATGGCTGCATTATCACTAAAAGCGATAGTAGCGTTTAATCACAACGTTTTCGCGTCATAGTGAGAACAGGACAAACACGTATCTCAGCATTCGATCTATCTCATTACCGCTCGTGGGCGGACACCCGATATAGCGCTGGTTGGATAGGAACAGTTTTTATGCCATGGATAGGTAGTTTCAGTACCGAGTTTAAATGTTTACTCAATGGAGATTAAACTTTATGTTTTTAGCACCTTATTTGTCCATGGAACAAATCGGGGACAGCAATTGTCCTGTTTGTTCCCCGCATAAAAATTTTGGTCTTTTTTATTACCTGCAGGTCTAAGTTGGCAGTGATATCAAGTTAGGTCTTCGAGTCCCAAAGTGATCAAAACATTATCGATGTTGGTTTCTTGGGTGTCTTTGTTTGTAGTTTCGGGTACCCTAGATACAGCGGCATTGAGTGTAATACAGTTTTTTTTTCTTGTTCTAAATTTCAATACTGCAACTACAATATTATAGTAGATAAGTACCGGCAACAGACCACACGGACGGACAGCTTATTGTAGAATTAGGGTTCCTTGTCTGAGTCCGGAATCCTAAAAATAGGATAAGTTAATTTTACCTTTGAGAAGCCCGTGAAATAGAAGAACGAAAAAATTACCTGCAAAGAAAAAAAATACAATTGAATATCTCGTTCCACATAGAGAATTGGTGTAACCGACAAATATTATTGTAATCTTACAATAAAATAACATTATTTTATAAAAAATCGTATTTAAAAAGAACACCATCATCATCATATCAAAGCCAAAATATACCTATATCCACTTGTAGTCATAACCTTCAGCCACACCAGGTCATCTCACCATCTTGTGGGTATTTTTTATTTATTTGACTGATGGCTATGCAGGGCTCGAACAGCCCAGTATCACTGCGACCTTTACAGATCTTTTGTGATCGCCACTTATTATATGTTATAGTTTAGAATCAAGGCCTGTTGCTTTCAGCAACAACAGTATGTCCTTAAAACTGAGAGATTTTATCTCATCCGGCTGTAAAAAATGTTTTCCGAGATGGATTGACCGCTTATGTATGAGGGGACCACATTCACACAAAATATGCATCGCAGTTTCATCTGTGTTTAGGCAGAATCTGCACATTTTCTTGTGGGTATGTGCCTACTTGCGTCTTCCGGTGCGCGGTCGCCACACGAGAAATTTAGGCCCCAGCGATCATCTGTTCTTAGAGCTATGTCTATACATAGCTGCCCATTCCCACCTAAAGTTTTGTTCCGGGCTAGACTAATACCTAGTCTGTGACATTAGGTTCTTATGCGGATCACAATTTCTGAATCTAACACGCAGGGTAAAGTTACTAAGCAAAGATAGCTAGTGAATTAGTTTCCCACTGTGTAGAGCGGGAAAAGCAACAAGTGTTTTTTTTTAGGAAAAAATTCAAAAATTAATTATATAAGAAAGTAGGAAAAGTAAAGTGGTAAAAATAAGTATTGGCTATAAAAAGCGAAAGGTAGAGGGCGCTTCGGTACACGTTTAGTTGACAAATGATACTTGGAAGATGAATGATTTGAGGTGCCGCACAGAAAATAATGTAGCGACAGCAAAATAAGTTAAACTGCAAAAAAATATTCAATATAATAAGCAAAATAAACTTTGTGGTAAAGTGTGTATCAGCGATAACCTTTAACAATAACCCTGTTATTCATAAAAAGTTAAAGAGCATTTTAGTTATTTCACGTATGTAAATTGAGACTGGATGTCACGTATTTACCATACAACAAACCAGAGAAGTAGACCTCCAGTAAAGCTACTTAAAACCTACTGTATCTTTATGAATAATACGGTAATTATTTAAAATTACCTGTAATTATTAATATAGCAGCAGAGAGACGTCCACTGTTTAACAGAGGCCCTCCCCACAGATTGCCATTATCGCCAGGCTGGGTTGGCGAACATTTCGTATTATGAATATAGATATTAATTATTTTTCACGTTTGGCTTGCCTTTGTATATCTGATGAACAATAGATACAAATAACCTGGTAACGAGAGAGCTCACACAATGCAATGTGTTATTTATAGAATTAATAAATATTCCAATAATTATTTAAAAATAATTTTTAAAACTTATATGCAGTCGCTACCGCACAATCGGAACAGGAAACCGACTCGAAGTAAAGTTGCAATCTTATTTTCTTTCTTTTTTTCTTCTTTATTGAAAAAAAGGAAAAGAAATCTCCAGCCAGCTGCTTGCAGTTTAAATCCTCTAATGAGGATTCTCTTTTGTTTATCAAAAGAGTTCTATTTCCTTAATGAACTTTAGGAGGAAAATGCGATAATAATCCCTTTAAGTTGGTGACCGATTGCTTTATTATTAATCTACGTTTTTTGCTATTTAAGTAAAAAATAGAAAAGGGAATTTGCAACCCTGTAAAAAAATGCGTTTTTAATATTTAAATCTACTATCAAAATATTAATCTTACTTCAGAGTTAGTCCGATGACATGTACACATAAAAAAATCATCAATAACCATCGAATACGACACCGTGGCAATTGCATCTGATTTAAATTGAAATTTAATATCAAAAATTGGGGGATGGCGTCTCTTGCGTCCGTAGGTTTTAACTCTCGATACCCTACACGTGTCCCCTGGGTTGTGCTAAACAAGAGACAACGCCGAGCATCGGGCGGCGGTAAATAACCGGATACCCTCAGCCTAGCTGAGGAAGGCCACCACAAGCCTGGAGAAACTAAATCTTCTTCAAAAAAAAAAAAAAAAAAAAAGTGGAGCTTGTCAAGACGTGTAGCCGACGTGACAAGTACCGGGCTAAATCCTCCAATATGAAAAGTACAAATAAACCACGGCCCCTAGTCCCCAGCAGCCTTGCGAGTCCCGGCTACGACAGCGGCCGGATAAACAGCAGGGCAAGGGGTGCGAAAAATCACTGGGCAGGACTCGGCTGTCAAACAATATTGAACCTGGCAACATTCAACACGCGGACACTAAGATTACAATCAAAATTAGATGAACTGCAGCACGAGTTACAGTACATAAAGTATGACATTGTGGGGCTGAGTGAGGTTAGAAGAAAGGGCGAAAACACCTTGATACTGAATTCTGGCGACATGTTTTACTATAAAGGTGAAGATGTCAAAGCTTATGCTGGTGTCGGTTTTATAATAAAGAAAACCTTGACAAATTATATTATAGAACTTGCAAGCATATCAGCAAGAGTAGCTTATATAGTCCTACGGATTAACAAGCGTTACACTTTAAAAGTAGTACAGGCTTACGCTCCAACCAGCGATCATGAAGACGAGGAAGTGGAATCCTTCTACGAAGATATCTCAAAAGCAATATCTGCAGGCAAAAAGGCGACATACCTTGTGATAATGGGCGATTTCAACGCGAAAATTGGAGCCAGATGCAATAAAGAAAACGCCATAGGACCTCATGGCTTAGGCAAAAGAAACGAACGGGGACATATGCTTTTAAACTACTTAGAGGAAAACCGATTCTACGCCATGAACACATTCTTCCAAAAGAAAAAAAAGAGGAAATGGACGTGGGCAGGCCCAGACGGTAAAACAAAAAATGAAATCGATTACATCATAAGTGATAAAAAACAAATAATTACCGATGTCACTGTTCTTAATAAAGTTCAAATTGGCAGCGACCATAGACTAGTCAGAGCTACCATTAAAATTAACGCCAAACTTGAAAGAAAGAAACTAGTCACGAACACACTTGGACGACTAGATATACCCGAGGGAGTAGATAATCGGTTTGAAGAAACTCTAGCACAGGCTCTACAGCGAAATGCTCAGAATCATTTTGAAGACAGCCTTGAGACAAAATACACCAGATTCGTGAAAACATTGACTGCGACAGCTGCCATTCGTTATGTTAGAACAAAAAAGCCCAAACAAAACATTCCAGATGACATAAAAGCTCTAATGGCTGAAAGAAGAGAAGTAACTGCTGACCAATTCAATAGCGAACAACACAGGACGCTAAACAAAAAGATCAGCAGGGCTCTAAGACGTGATGCAAGACGAAGGAATACAAAACAGATTGAAGACCTAATTGAGAAGAACAAAGGTTTAAAAGTATTCCAAAGGCGTACGGAAAACAATGTCCTCACTACATTGCGCAAAGATGGTGGACATCCAACCTCAAACGCTGCAGAAGTCAAGCAAATCGTTGAGGAGTTCTACGGAGAACTATACTCTACAAAGATTCCGAAACCTCACATTATCAACCCCGGCGACAAGCGAGCTCCGCTAAGTCGACATTTCACTGAAGATCTCCCTGAATTCAGTTCATACGAAGTCAAATTAGCTATGAAACAACTGAAGAAAAACAAAGCACCGGGTGAGGACGAAATCTCCATTGAGCTTCTGAAATCGGGGGGCAGACCAGTCATAAAAGAACTACAGCTTCTTTTTAACGAGGTTCTATTCACAGGTGAAGTACCGCGAGACTGGACAAATAGCTTGGTGGTGCTATTCCATAAAAAAGGTGACAAAACCCTCCTAAAGAACTATCGACCTATCTCTCTCCTTAGCCAAATATATAAGATCTTCTCCAGAGTGCTTACAAATAGACTGTCACGAAAACTGGATGAACATCAGCCACGAGAACAGGCTGGCTTTCGAAAAGGATACGGAACAATTGATCATATATTCACAATTAGACAAATCATACAGAAGGCAGAAGAGTATAACATGCCACTGTATCTGACATTCGTGGATTATGAGAAGGCGTTCGATACTGTTGAGCACTGGGCAATAACAAGCTCACTAAAAAGGTGCCACATCGACGAGCGATACATACAGATCCTCAAAAGCCTGTACAAATCAGCGACAATGACGGTCCAACTCAAGGAGAAAACAAGCCCTATTCCTGTCCAAAAAGGAGTTAGACAAGGTGACGTTATCTCTCCTAAACTTTTTACAAATGCCTTAGAAGACATTTTTAAGACCTTGGACTGGAAGGGCATGGGAGTGAACGTCAACGGGACGCGCCTAAGCCATCTCAGATATGCTGACGATATAGTGATACTAGCGGAATCAGTGGAAGATATGTCCACTATGCTGACCCAACTGCATCGTTCATCCCTCGAAGTTGGTTTAAAAATGAATATGGAGAAAACCAAAATTATGGCATACAAAGACCTGTCATCCAATCCCATATCTCTAGACAACGTTCCGATTGAGCAGGTTAAGGAATACGCGTATCTGGGACAAATCATCAGGCTCGGAAGGGATTCTTTGTCGGCAGAGATTTCCAGAAGAATCCAACTTGGTTGGGCGGCTTTCGGAAAACTTAAAGAGGTGCTCTCGTCCAAAAGCCTACCACAGTCCTTAAAAACAAAGGTTTTTAATCAATGCGTTCTCCCAACAATGACTTACGCCTGCGAAACTTGGACCCTCACCAAAGTAATGATCCACAGGCTCAAAATCACGCAAAGAGCAATGGAAAGGCGAATGCTAGGTCTCTCCCTGCGAGACAAAGTGCGCAATACCACTATCAGAGAACGCACGAAGGTAGTAGATGTGGGTGCTCGTGTTGCTAAACTGAAGTGGGCGTGGGCGGGACACATGTCACGCAGGGAAGACGAAAGATGGAGCAAAGCCGTCCTTGAATGGAGACCAAGAGAGGGGAAGAGGAGTGTAGGCAGACCACCAGCCAGATGGACCGACGATATAAAGACTGTTGCGGGGAGGACTTGGATGAGATTGACAGCCGATAGAACGAACTGGAAAATAATTGGAGAGGCATTTGCTCAACAGTGGGCTGATATGTGCTGAGGAAGAAGAAGAAGAAGATCAAAAATGAATCATTTAAGCGCATTTTATTATTTGAAATACGAATGTTTTTTTTGAAATGCTTTATATATTTTTTTCACAGAAAATAGTGTTTAATGTTCTATGATTTCATTAAGAGAACGAGAACGAAGAATATTCTACCAAATGCGGTTTCGTTTAATATGTCGTCAGTATTATAAGTATTAATCCATTAGACAAAAAATTACTTACATAAAAGCGTTGTCCAAAATATATCAAACCGTAAAGTGATTCGTCAACCCCCGCTGACACCGTCTCTCATGTCATGTCGTGTCAATATGTCAGATATTTAAAAAAATACAAGAACCCGACCCTGTCCGATGTTATCGGTGGATGACAGAGGACTTGACTGTCATGCAGTGACCGAATTTTACATTTTCATTAATTAATTACCTTCCTCCTTCCTTGTTCTGCTTTGGAATAATTGCTGTAGTTTTTTTTTTGATTAGAAGTTATTGTAACGGTAGTATGGTTATTAAAAAAAAAAAAAAACGAGACCTATGATGATTATGGTTACCGATGTCGTGACCTAGTGACGTGACGAAGAATTTGTGAACACTTGAGTTTTTTGCTATATTAGTGAGATACATAAATTAAATAGGCAGGATCGGAGAGGAAAGTTGGTCCTTCCGAGTGTTCTACCAGTCACCTTTTACGACAACCATATGAGGAGACAGTGTGGTGATATACTATACCATACCACTAACACATAGAAAATCAAGTTGTATTTAAACCAAACAAAAGCTTTTAAAATTATACAAAACCTGTAGACGGCGGCGGCGCGGCGCCAGTTTAGAGAAATCCCGCTAATAATAAAGCAATTCCGAAGCTAAATCACTCAGTACAGTATCGCACGGTCGGCAGAATAGAGCGAGAAATAAGAAATAATAACAAATCACCGAGGATCGAGCCGAGAATCGAGACCTGCAGAGTCTCGCCAGCCGCCAGCCTGCAGGACCGAGATTGGGCAAGCTGTAGAGCTGAAGCCATTTCAATTTTAAATCCTACAACAGTTATTTCTAGGTTTTATTTAATCTAATAAATTTGATGTTATTTTTATTCTTTTATTATCACGTAAAAAAAAAACTTTTTAGTAGGAATGCACGCCAAAAGAGTCAAACTACTGAACCTATAAGGCTTAATTTTTCTAAGAAAGGTTTCAGCGTTTTCAAAACCACGAGATGGACATAGGATACTTTAAATCCCAAATCCCACGTAAACAGAAAATTTGGATTTTGTGGTTTGTTGAATAAAACATAAAACTTAAAAATATAGTGTGAAGTAATCCAAATACAAGTTAACTGCGTTTATGTGATATCTTCAATTATTATAAGAATAACTATTTACCTAAAACGAGGAAGAATTCTTCCCAAAGAAGGTAAGTACTTGTTAATAATATTAATATCGGAAAAACACAAGGATCCTGTGGGGAAAGACAAAATGACGTGGAGCGTTCCGAAGATAATAAACGACTTCCGGCACCCGCCCAAAACATGTGTCGTCGGCGAAATAAAATATTGGGCTCTTACCCTGGAGTGAAGAGAGATTGGAATAGGAATCAGTTTAGAGCTCAGACTATTGGCTTGTGGTTGCGTCATAGAATACCAACACCCCATCTCCTCCAAAAGGTAGCGAAGGAAGTAGCGTCTTTCGTTGAAAGCTGAAAAAACATCCATTCTGCTATCGCCCACACACTTGCCAAACGTGGCGATTATGGCAAAAAGCTCCCCACATGGTTTGTCTTTATGGTAATCTCTGGAAGAGCACTATGTCCAACAGTGGACGTATAGGCTGCAATGATGATGATGATGATGGCGCACAGACAGCGACCCGAGGCAGCTGTAAGGAGTTCAGAGTTTTGCGTTCGCTCAAGAGATCTGCGGCCGTTGCATGGCCTACTAATTGTCGAATACCTCTTATATCTCACTTTAAACCTCGTTTGACATTTAAATGCGAGAAAAATGTATTGAGATGATTTCAAAAAAGGTCAATAGCAACAGAGATATTCAACAAATAGTCGGTCATGCTACCGGGGCACAATACGTTGTTGCTAGGGCTCAATACATTCGGAAAAAGGCAGAACTTGTACTCCTGCCTGACAGCTCGCTGTCTTTGCGCTATCCTTAAACTAATACACACAACACAACCTCATTGAATTGTTTGAGTTTACAGTCCAAAAGTATTACAGTCTAAGTTTGCTTTAACACGGCACATGAGAGTCTGAAGGGTACTCTCGAAATATAAGTGACATTTCTTTTAAAATTGACTAGTTTGCTGTATACTACTAGGTATATCCTTCAACTGAACAAGATCTCCTTTGATAATTGTAAAAATTTAATATTTATTGTAAAAATTACTATTCTTCTTCCAGTTTACGAGATTCTGACTTGTCGGTGGAGCCTCTTCCAATTCTCCCGTTTCCACGCCAGCTGCTTAAATTCTTGAAATGGCACAATCGATACCTATCCTTTATTTTAGTTGGTCAAAGTAATTCTGCCTTGTTCGCTCCTCTTTGTTTTAACCTCAATCTTGCCGTCAATAATGTTTGTGATAAAGGTGTCGTGTTAAATTAGGATATAGCTTATATAAAAATATTTCTATCATTACGCTGAATTTGTTTCCTTTCTTTTTTAAAGCTGTAGGCTGTAATTAGACTGGTGCAGGACCGTGGTGCGTGGCGTGCGAGAGAAGAGGCCTATGTCCAGCGGTGGGCTCTTAAAGGCTGATGATGATGATGGCATTTTTAAATAATGTTATAAATAAACACATTAAAAAAACTGTTCAAATGACAAAAAGTACATATTTTAACAGATACTAATTGGTGGAAAGCTCGAGCGTGTGCAAACTCGATTATTCCGAAAGAAACAGAAAAAAAAACGTTGCCTAACAAACGGTCGCGGATTCACGTTGAATATATCCCTATTTTGTGATTTTCGACTTTGGTTTTACTCAAACTTAACTCCACTTTAGCTATCTTTGCGCTTCCAGTTTTGGTAACACAAAATTTTGTAATAATATTATAAAAGAAATTAATCCCTAAACAATTTCTTGATTAAGAACTAGGCTAATTGTTTTAATGGGGTCACCAAATGAACAATGAAGATTCGATGAAAATACAGCATTCTACAACTATTGCTGCTTTTCTTAAGGCATGTACTGTTGCGATCCTAAAAACTAGAATTGGTTTACAAATGCTGTCATTGTCTTTTTTTTGTTAAAATAATTCGTTATTTTCCTATTAACATTGTTAATAACACAAATAATAACACATCACACTCAGAGCCCCTAACTAGGAAAAACCTGTATCTTGGGTGCCCGAAACACACACAGAGATGAACATCACACCCAGACCGGAAACAAACATCGATATTCATCATATCAATATTCGCCCCGCACGGGAATCGAATCCGGGTTCGATTCCCGGGCGGCACACGCGCACACGCTTCTCAGTCCACATCACTGCCAACTGAGCTACGGAGCAGTCAAATATATTATGTGTTATATATGTGTTGGCTGTAATCTAATTAGATATTTTATTTCTTTATATTTAAGTCAAAAAGGATAGCAAATTCACTTTTAGAAACTGAATAAGGGTAAATTTCACCGTTCATTCGCAAAGAGAAAAGATACAATACAAGCGTAGAAAAAAAAAAAAAACTGTGGCGCCCCAGTGAAGTGTTCCCAATACCGACCATGTCCGTTGTATTCATTTTTTTTTGTTAGAACACGCACGCTAGGAAAATTGTGAAATATTTGTTATGTCACACACATATTTGAATATGAAATTGTTGTTTTATCATCCAGGAATTTTTCCATATTTTCTTACCCTTCTCTAGACAAATACAGATATTTTAAAATAAAAATCAACAAAATAGGCCCAGCCTTTCTCGAGTTTAGCGAGACAAACGAACCGGAAGACTCAGAGCAGTCAGACCCCCCATAAGGTGGTCAGACGACCTAGTGAAGGCTGCGGGAATACACTGGATGAGATCGCTCAAGACCGGTCGTTGTGGCGTTCTGTGGGGGAGGCCTATGTCCAGCAGTGGACATCTTTCAGCTGAAATGATGATTAAAATTGGTTCATATTTTGACCGCGCGCAGACTGCTGTCACGCACTGGACAAAAATGAATTATTCTACTTGAGATTATTGTTTTAACGTTGGTTCCGAAACCACGTGTTTTGTTAGCGGGCTTTAAAACAATAATCCAATAAACATAATAACCGTACAACGTTGCCGGGCTTTAAGCCCATCCTTATATGCTAATTTGTGAACTTGACATTGGCAAAATACTCCACCGAAGTGGAGTCAAGTCCAAATAATAATAAAATCAAATCAAATTATTCTACTTGCATTTTTCAAATATAAATAATTCGGAACGCACGTGGTACCAATTCATCGAATTAAAATCGTTGATTGCGCACACGCACAATTTGGGTCAAATTAATATCTGTAAATTTTATGACAGTGACTCTTACAAACGAACCGTTTATAGACGCAGTGATTGATTTTTATGTCTTCAATAATCAAGCCAATAGTTTTTATTATTAAATTTATACCTAAATAATCCATAAATAATACATTTTGTTAGTTTTAAAAAGATACCTAATTGTGTATATTTTAATACTGGAACGAAAATTTGTTTTAAAACTTTGAATTTTGCATTTTGATGTTGTGATTTTGCATAATAAAGAAGTAAGAAAGTTTATGAAATAGAGTAGATTCATTTAAGTAACTTTCAATCAAATATGCTAACTACGTTCTTAGTTTAATATTTAAATTTAAACTTTCACAAATATAATTATGTTTGTTTTAATAAATATTGAGAAAATTGGCTTTGCTGATGGGTCTGATCGGCAGCATGCCGCGGCAGGGTGCAGTCTGGCTCGTGTGGCTTGACACCTGTCCCCGTACAGTGTTCTGCTAATCGGGCTGGCCTGTTCTCTGAAGACTTTTGGCTTTATTTCGCTTGCCTGGAGGTGTATAGGAGACGACCGTGAACCTCCTGGCCTCAATACTATGTTTTAAGGTATTGTAGTTTACTGGCCTCTAACTGAGAGATACTTTGTGTCCTACATTGAATAAATACTTATTATTTGTTTTTGAAAATAACAGCAAAGCAGGAATATCAATTGCATAAAGTAAAAAAACAAAGACTCTGATGCTCAAAGTAGAATTTAATATTTTTATTTAAGAAATCTTTCAAAGTTTCTGAACAGTCTCTTTGTAAAAAAACTAATTGAATCAGAAAACAGTTTCTGAACGTAACCGAATGAATACCAAGAAGGGCGAACCTTTAGTAGTTTTCAGTAATTTGATTTGAATTTTATATTCTTGAACAAACTAGCTAGACTTAAAATATTCACCATACTAAATATTTTTTACATACGCGAATTCATAAAAACTTTATTAGAAATGAATACTTTCGCCAGAATAAATAAAAAACGAGAAAGACTTTTTATTTCACGCCACACCGGGACCCAGTGGTTTACCCTATGTAGTCTTTATCTAAACAATAGGAATGGTGGAAAATCAGACAAATAGGGGACATTACATAAAGATTAACAATAAAGTTTCAACAATATCCAACCCTAGTAATGTCCATAAAACGTTTCCATTGTCACAATCTTACACTTAAACAGTTACCAGATAACAAAGAGCTCGCAATTTTCTTTTGACCATAAAAAACTGTGATCGTCACAAAAGAGGGCCGGAGTTCTCAGTTACGTGGTCGACGGGATGAGGTAAGGGAAGTTTTTAGGAATTCACTTCCGTTGAGATAAGGGCGGCTTCTTTTTGGTACTGTCAGGTAAGGTTTATTTTTGTTAAAAAAAATCTCTTTCATATTACCGATACTTAAGTTTAGCCAACAGAGGTTTGACTAAAGTACTGAAAGTTATGAGAAATGCCATAAAAGCGCTAAATTTACAATAGAAAAGTTAATATTCTGAAAAATCTGAATAACATATACAATAAGCGATATTAAATAAAATTGTGCTTTGAGTTAACTTATATTGTAAGACGGTACGAAGTTATTTCAATCAGCTAGTTGAAAATATATTAACAAAAAGGTAATATCAGAATTTCGTCGACTGTACTCACTATATACTGCATATACACCTACATACATTACGTGATGAATTGTATGTTTTTCGTAGATTTGCATCTCGAGAGTGTCCTCACAGATTTTGAGGATATTATTACGGTCACGCGTTACGGTCTGTTTTTCTAAATTCGGGGATATAATGTGATCACAATACAATAATTTACGTTTCGGTATACAAAGATTTTTCTCTTATTCATAAAAAGTTAAAGAGCATTTTAGTTATTTGACGAATGTCAACTTAGACTGGATGTCACGTATTTACCATACAACAAACCAGAGAAGTAGACCTCCAGTAACGCTACTTAAAATCTACTGTATCTTTATAAAAAACACGGTTATTCCTTAGATTTCTGTAATTTCCTTGGTTGTTAGATTATCAATTCAGTTAAAATTATTCACGACTTTAAAAACTTCACTTCATTTGAGGAAAATAAGAACCATTTTCCCGTGCAGTTTTCAAAGATCACTTAGTTACATAGTAAATCCAGCAAGCTTTACACAATTTCTGCTGGCCACGGCAATTTGCACCCTATTGAGGAAGAGTGTCCTCAAGGGCTCTAACGTGAAGTGAAGTGACTAGTGCGGGGTTAGAACCCAGAAGAGGTCTTGAGACTAGGTTCTTTCTTGCTATCTTTTAAAATAAGTTTTTTTAATTATTTGATTCAGGTTCTACCTAGTTTAAGGCTCTGAAAGTGATAAGATATTTATTAATTACAAAAAGTCGATACCAAAGTAGATACACCTAAAAAGTGTACAAATTAAGTTCTTATTTGGTAAAAAACAATTTTTTGGCAAACCTAACAAGCCTACACAGAAATAAAACTACTTACTTCTTTATTGCCAACACAAAATGCAGTTAACTATTAAATTAAAAGATTTTACGACCGCATCTCCGAAACGCACATAAAAAGAGAATTCAATCAAATACTTCAAAACTCCAACTTACAATATGAACGCCATAAACAAATAACTTCCATTCTCCGTCCCTTTTCGACTCGGGAATAAAGAGAGGGACGGCAATAACAAATAAAGAAATTGTAACAGCTGTGAGTAACGAGTACCGGCGAGATTCACCGCGATAGATGTAAGCGATCGAATCATGTGCCACGGTATGAGTGGGGAGGAAAAACGCTAACTATGGCACCTGTAACGCAAAACAACAATTCGATTATTGATTTAATATTCCAATGAGGCTTTATCTTAATCGTAAACGTACCAATGGCAATAAAAAATATTTAAATAAACTTTTTTTTATTTTATTTTTGTTGCCATTGATTGTTGCAGCCAAGCGAAGTGTACTGAATTCAAGTTATGTACTAGATACTTGTGACTTGTGATTTCCGTAAATAAAAACAAGTATTTTTCATTCTTTTAATTCATATAAATTTTTTCAGTGCTTGCTTAAAGTAAATAGACAAAGTAAAGTACTTTGCATTGTATGGTAACGTTTACAGGATACTCAACCAAAGTGCCAAAACAATTAAGTATCGCGTCAATAAACTGGGAAGAAAGCAGGAGTGCATTAGATGAGGATAGCACTGGAAGGGTCAATATGGTCTGTGGGAGAGGCCTATGTCCAGCAGAGCGTGCTTTCCTGCTAAGAAGACGATGAAAACACACTATAATCCGTTTTGTTAGCGCCCTAAATGTCATTATTATATGAATAAATTAATCGCTTCTTCTTTACCCTCTCAGCAGATATTCATAGCCATAAACGGTTCGTAAATACATAAATAATTAATGAGAGCTATCCCGCCGACAGGATTTATAGGGAGACGTGTCCGACCCGGGCCCCGGGTATTTTAAACTTATACCTCAAAGCGTGGACCGATAAAGGTTGATTTACATCTATCAATTTTGGTCCTAGGCCCCAAATGGCTTAGGCTGGATTATTTATGAAAAAATATTGCCTAAACCTTTTGTTTATTTGGTAGAAAGCCTGAGTTATTCCAGATTCTCCTTAGTGTTTTAGTTACCCAGGAAATCAATAATTAAAGCGCTTATTCATAGGTAATGCGACTATTGGGTAATTCTTTCAATAAAGGGCTAGATATAGTACTTAAGTTACAAAGACATTACGCTTATACAAAAAGCAAATAAGCAGATGAGTCATAAAACGAAATCATCTTGAAGTTTAAAACTTTTTTACTACTTCACATTGCAATATTTTGTAATTGCAACAAAGTATTTTTAATAGCTTACACATCAATGTAAAGCGCCCTTAGCGCCTCAAAGCTCGATAACTTGCGTCGAAACCTTTTATTTTTTCTCTCAGTACCGCGACAGTTAAAGATTAGGTGCGCCTGCGCAAGCCGATGAAGTTATTTTTAACCCTTTATGTTTCAATTTATCGTTGAAAATACGTGATTGTCTCCGATTTCAGAAACGTCGTTGCGGTTTGATTTAATGGAGTTATTATAAGTTTTATGGAAGTTGTTAATATGAAAATTAATATTTTGCCTTTTGTGGCAATAAAAACAAACGAATAAAGGAAAGCTGAGTATGTAAAATAAGATGTGAATGTATTGTATCAGGTGCTAAACGGTGGTAATAAGAAGTTGCTACTAATTATTACGCTATATTTAAATCAAAGGTGGTATTCAGCCTAAGTCTGTCTTATGTAGTCAGTTTATATAAGTTAAAGCCATGAGGCCATAGCCATGTTTTATCCTAGGCTTTCCTTTAAATTCAGTTTTTGCAAGCCAGGGTTATATCAGCCTAGTATCGCAAAGGTTGGCAACCTTTATGATCTAATATTTTCTAATATTTGTTTGTACCCTGAATTTATTAATGTGCTTTTGTATCTTACTTTGTATGCAATAAGTGTTTTCTATTCTATTCTATTCTATTTTGTAATCGCAACTATTGCTTAAAGTTCAGCTTCTTGCTTTTATACAAACAACATACTGTCCTAGGGGCTGAAAGATTTTATCTGATCTGGTTTTAACGAGAGCTTTCCGAGTTATCAGAGAATGTAATCACACAAAATATGCATTCGAGTTTCGTCTGCGTTGAGGCAGAGCAGATTTTACTATTGTTTATTTTGCGGCTTTGCAGCGATACTTTTTTTATTTAACTAATGTAGCTGACCCGGCAAAATTGGTATCGCCTTACAATTTATATGGTAAAATCAAATTGTTGTTTTACTATCTTCCACTCAATTTTTCCATATTTTCTCACCGTTTAAACCTCTTCTGGATTATGTATGATGATAAAGATTTCAAAACCAAAATCAGCTACATCAGTCTAGCCATTCTCGAGTTTTAGCGAGACAAAACAAACCACGACTAATTTATACAGTTGAACAGTAGATGGTAGACGTGAAGGCGTTGTTGGTCCCAGACGCAGTAGTGGTCGTTATAGCCGCCGCGACAAGCCTGTTCTTTGTCACGATGGTATAAAAACATAAACTCGGCTAAACGTGGGTCCGGCTCTGATGAGCTGTTGCCTCTGCCTAACCCTTCGGGAGTTAAATATTTGCTTTGCAAAATTCCAGATTAAGTTATGTAAGTAGATAGTAGATAATAAATAGATACATAATCATCTATAAGCTACATATATGAATAGCATTTGTTCACTGGTGCCATAATTTAAACTTACCTTTAAACGTATCCAAATATATCAGCTAAAACAATTCCGCGTCGCTGCCAAGAGAGGATGCATTGACAAACAGCTCATTAATACATTACGTTTTGTTTCTGTTGGTCCATGTCGGATGCCATTGTATAATTGAGAGTTGGCGAAAAAAAAAGAATGGTAATTATAATATATCTAACTTAGTCCGAACTTTTAGTACATCTATGTATATATGTAATTGTAATCTCTATCTATCTTTTTCTCAGCCAAATACTATCCAAGCTTTGCAGGTTTCTTGGCGACTGCAATATTTGATTTTTAATTTTTCAATGAAGGGCGCTGTAGTCTATTCTTTGGACATTTCCTTAGTCACCTTTTGCTCACTACGATTACGGGAGAAAATGGGGTAGAATTCTATGCCGCACGCAACAATGCGGCTCAGAGCTCAGCAGATTAGAAAAGGCTTATTTATTCTTATAAACTGCAACATAAATTTGGAAACTGTATTTTGTTTATTAAATGTTGTAAAATAAATCGAATAACAACATTGTTTTTTTTTTTACTTTATCGACGAAAATTGATTTTACTCGGATTGTATCCCAAGACCAACCTAATACTGTTTCTTTTCGTTTTATTAAAAATATAATGAAAACGCTCAAAGCCTATGCGTCCGCTCACCGCCTACTCTTAAAACCGTGGCATTGGAATAACGTTTTGTTTCTGCTCGTCCAACACTAACTGCCATCTTCAAAGAGGGAATGCGAGAATAAAACGCACACACATACGGACTGAAGAATCTTGTTTTGAGCGTGTGGTGAATTTTACGATATACATTTATCGTTTCAACTAGGTATGAATTCAATACATATCGATCATGGAAATGCCAATTGTCGTAAGGGACATTTTTCGAAATTTCGTTTTTGATGCCATTATACTCAGTTTTTCACGCTCTATCGAATGGTATATTTGAAACCTCTCTAGCTTCCAAAAAATGTCCCTTACGACCTGTCTTTTTTGGAACATTTAATTTTTCCACATTGGCGTAAGGGCCAATAAATTAAAATATTATTGATGATTTTTATACGGTTTTGTCAATATGTCCTTTACGACGTAAAAAAAAAAGTTGCAGTATCTAAAGCTCAAGGTCGTAAGGGTCGTAACTTAATCTTATGTTTATTAAAAACTCAGATTTTAATTATTATTTTATATGAATTTGTTTAAAAATAATGTTTTCAAAGTACCCATTCGTTGATCTATTTAATCAGCCAATCAAAATATAACTATCTCTGAGTGGGTACGACGTCAAATGTCAATTCGCATTGATTTCTAGCTTTAAAGTTTATTGTATTCCTTAATCTTAACGTAACGGCGGGTTTTAATTTGACTCTATAGTAAAAGATAACAACTGACGAACTTACCATTTCTGTTGATGCCTAGTTCATTCCTGTCCCGAGTCTTAAAGACTTACTTGAGTGCACAGCGGCTGCGGTGAACAGTTTAAGGGATATAATATAACTCTTTTTGAACCCAGTCCTCAGCAGCCTTCGAGCTCTGATCCTGTAGTCCAGCTGACATAGTGGCGTTTTTTACAAACACTTCCATATACCAGTAGGCACTGCAGAAGAGATTGCAGTACTACCCAGCTTCAAAGGCTTTCCCATAGTTCACAAATGCCAGGCAAAGAGGCAGATTATACTTTTCCGTCTTTTATATTACCTGCCTTAAAGCATGTATGTGGTCCATGGTACTTTGCCTTTACAAGAAACAGCTAATTCGAAGGGCGAAGACGTCAAACCTGCGCGCAAAACGATTCTTGATGACTCTCAAGAACAATTTATAAAGGTGGCTTAGATGTAAGCTCTTCAGCTGGTTTTATGGCCTTTTCTGAAGAACAGTACTACCAAACTTCTGTTGCACGCTTCTGGCGCTATCCCATCGCTGATATCAGAATTGAACCGTTTCGCATTAAATCTCCTATGTCAACTGTGACGCAAGTTTTTGAGCAATGCATAATCACGGGATACATAATCTCCACATTTTCGTTGGACTGTATCGATGTGGGAGCGCATACTTGTATAACTTTTAACAAATACTGCTAAATTCATAGACGTACAAGACACGCTACCCTTGCCGTCATAATATCGGTATTTACAACGCTGTGAAGGGAATTGTTCACTATGCACCCGAAACATCCCTGGGATTGTGGTTCTCCCTCCTCAACAATAATGTTTTACCATAACGAACTCAATTCCTGCTTAAGCTTCGTTGGCCCGGGATCAACGTTAGTTAGTACACACACCCTGCCCCACCTTTTCCTGACCGCTACCAAAGCGCAAACTAGGCCAAAACGTTAATTTAGCCATGATCATATGAGTGGGTTTGCCATAATTGACACACTTGGCAGGCAGGTTGGAAATCGCAGTATGGCTGTTGTACTAAGCTGTTGTAGGATCATCGATGGACGCTACGTGCTTCGATTTTTTCCTATAGTCACCTAAGCCATATACATGGAAGATGGGGTGCTGGTATCCTATTTATACTATACGTTACATACCAACCATAACAAAAAAGCTTTATAATGTAAGTCTTGTAGTTTTTTTTAATTGGTCTTACTGAAGTATTTATTCCTATACACCATGTTAAAAGCTAAATTACTTTAAACTTGGGCTATAAACGAATTACTACCTACCTATCTTCATTAAAGTGTTGATTTTTATTGTAGACATTGAAGATTAATAATTTATTTTCTTTTAGATCTTACGAGGGCGCTATTGGAGTTCCTAGGTATTTGCTATTTTATAAAAATTATGCACTTAATATTTTTTTTTTACAATTAATATTTAAACTTTAATGTTTTGTACTTCATATTTGAGAAATTGTATCATTTTGTTTCACAAGGGTAACCAAACAATAACATTTTAACACTATAGACATAATTAAATATATTTTTTTTAGTTTCATCAGTACTTATAACAACACACTTGTTGGTATTTTAATTCCCTTACGCCCCTCAAATTTTACATAGTAACTTTAAAATTAAATATTATAATAGACATACGACTACATTGGAAAAACACATATGGGACTTACAACCAATTATTTTATAAAGTTAAAAAAACTGTATAGGTCGTAAGGGAAAAAGTTGAAAAAAAGGTCAGCGTAAGGGACAATGTTGCTAAAATGGGTAGGGCGTTAGGGACAAAATCTTCTAAACCATTAGTTTTAGCGTATCCAAACTAAAATAATTGAAAAGATCTTCAAAAATTAGCACTGGTCTTCTTTTAATTGATCGCTGTAAATCAAGGCAATCAAAAGTTACAAAAGGATTTGTAAAAAAAAATTCGTTTTTTGGCTCTCCTGAAAAGTCGTGCTTTGTCCCTTACGACAATTGGCATTTCCATGATCGATATAGTACCGAGTCGCTTCCCGCATCTGTCCCTTAGTATACTTATATATTTTAAACTATGCAACGGATTTAAATGCGTTTTTTTAAATAGTGTGATTTAAGAGGAAGGTTTTTATGTATGATACATGCACAACATAGAAATAGGTAAGGCGGAACAAAGATCGCCGGGTCGACTCTAGTATTCTGCTCATTTGAACAATATGTAGTTATCTCGTTTAATATTTAATATTTGACCCGGCGAAATTCGTACTGCCAAACCGATTACCTATTACTATTATGTGCATGTATCAATATATATAAAACTCTTCCGTTACTGACTGACTGACTGACTGACAGACAACGCAGAGCCGAAACTACTAGGCGTAGAAAGCTGAAAATCGGCACGTGGGTTCCTTGGGGAGTGTAGGTGAGCACTAAGAAAGGATTTTCCGAAATTCCTACGGGAACAGGAAAAAACGGAATTTTTGTGTTAATGAGAAATCTGCGCGGGAAAAACCGCGGGGCAGCCTCTAGTTATACATAAAAACCTTGCTCTTAAATCCGATCTATCGATTAGAAAAAACCGTATCAACTTCCGTTGCGTACTTTTAAAGATATGTCTAAGCATACTTAGCGACAGACAAACTGCAAGTGACATTGTTTTATAGGTACATTGGCGGTCTAGAACGGCTTAACACTTTTGTCTATGGTTGCGTGCGCCCAGGGGGTCAAGTTGTCTTGTTAGCGACTTCGTTAACCATTGCTGTTTTATTTGTGCGTGTAACAGAAATTGTCTTAGTTAAAGCGGCAATGGTTAACGAAGTCGCTAACAAGACAATCACAAGTCGATCGAATTTAGTTAAGAGAATTACCCCCCAGAGCTATTATGCAATACAGCAAAACCGAAAGTGTTACGCAGTCCCAGACCGCCACTGTACTATGTATTATTATCAAATCAATCGAGTTTTTAACATTTTACTACAGGGCAATGTCATACTCTTAGTTTCTTCGCCGCGCCTAACCTTGTGTGCGCAGGGCCTAAGAGAATTAGGCACCAGGCACATTGCAGAATGGGGCCTCAGTCGTGGAAGCGTGATCCGCGTTACAAAATAACAATCACTGGTCGAGGAATGAGGCTCGGAGTACCGTTACCTTGCTGAATGGTGGTTAGAGGTACTAAATGCGGAACGGATGCGGTATTTTTGGCCTTTTCAATTTTATTTTAATTTTGAACTAATTAACTCCAACAGCATGGTAATACTGACGGCACACTATCATAATAATCCACGTATTGCTGGATTGACAAAGTTGATTGACAAATTGTTTTATAAATCTGGACTGATGGAAGAAACACGACAGACTAAGCATGCACATTATCATATTATGTCAATATCATTGGTGTGGCGCCAAGCTATAATATTCAAAACCCATAAAATTTAAAATGTGAGATCTAGCCGTTTAGTCATTCCTGCATGACACTCTTATAAAAAAAATGTTAAGGTATTCATGCCTCTGCTATCTTTTTATTTTTATTGCATATTTTTAAATAGAAGGAGTGCTTTTTCGGCAGTGAAACAGCAAAGAGGCTCCTACCAAAAATTTATAAAATATTTTTTTAGCTACATAGTGTTATACAAATATAGTGCATACAAAACTTTACATGAACACAAAGCCAAATGCCATATCCAAACATTTTCATACTACAAAGTGAACTGTTATTAAAGTGCAGCTCAAGACGGACAGGGCCGGGCCCAGGTTCGATTACCGACAGGTCGTGATTGCAATCAGTCCTAATAATGGATCTGAACTATTTAATAGTAACCCAACTATAAATGGCCATGAATCAATCTATGGGAATCTTGCTAAAAGTTAACATTTATTAGTTATTGAACGGAAAATTTTGTACAACCTTAGGCCCTTCGAACAATCTGGGAAGGCGCGGCGAAGACAGGATTACAATTTTATACTGCACTAGCTGTCCCGGCGAACTTCGTATCGCGCCTTACAATTTTATAAGTAAAAATTTTATTGTTACATTGTAAAATAAACATAGTAAAAATTTGAACATACAGGAAATAAGAAATATCATAGCGACAGAATCAGACTACTTCAATGCGTCTTTATCGTTTACATAATCATTAACATTGTAATAAGCTTTCTCAATAAGAATCATTAGCTTTAAGCTCATAATCATTGAGATTTAAAATATCTCCTTATAGTCAGTTAGTAACATAAACCTTTTATCTATTTTAAAAGGGAACAAAACGGCCACTTCTCATCATATCATTTACTTTGGAGCATAAAAAACAATAGAACCCACAAAAGGGAAATAACACTAGCTCGTGACGTCACTTGACCCTTTCATATTATCGGTCGGTGTGTTGTTTTCAATAGCTTCATGCTTTCTTTACACTAAGACAGACGAAATTCAAATTCTTTCGTTTTTAACCGACTTCAAAAAATGAGGTTATCAGTTTGACCTGTATTGTATGTATGATTGTATTCCCGCCGCGATTATCTCGAGTTTGGCTGTACCGATTTTGATGCGGTTTTCACAGAAGTATTTGCTACATTCAGGAGAAGGTTTTAGTACATATTTTAACCGAATCAGAAAAGAGGGAGTTCTCAGTGTGAAGCGGGTCTAAAAGAAAAAAAAATCGTTAATTTATTCTAGTGGTTCCCAAAGTGATTGGGAAACTCGACGGGGTAAATCATGATGCAAAGGTAAATATCCAGTTTACAGCGATGCTAGCGCCATTCGCGAAAAAAATTATTATCTTCTAAACTAAGGCAAATATCAAAAATGTGGCACTGTATGACACTAGATAATGTAGCGTAGTATTTATTGAGCACAGCAAAGTAGTCCTGAGTAAAAAGAACAAAAAAAAAACATAGATTGTTGACAAAAGTGGCCATTTTTAGCAACACTTTGTAGATTTCTTTGGTCTTTAACCTAAAAGCTATACAGAGGTGCCCTAAAAATACTAGGCTACATTATCTAGTGTCATACAGTGCCACATTTTTGATATTCGCCTTAGTTTAGAAGATACTAATTTTTTTCGCGAATGGCGCTAGCATCGCTGTAAACTGGCTCTTAAGTTTAATCTTAATTTTAGGAATTTGGTAACATATTAGCTAGGTTCACATCACAGGAACCAGCTTGATTTTAAAAGTGGTGTATGAGAAAAAATTGTGTAGAAAATAATAAGAGAAAAGGTGTAACTTAAGGGGCAATGAGTAAGGATAAGGCACAAAGTCCTAAAAAAACTGACTGTCGGTATGGCCGGATTTTGTTATTTTTATTTACTACGAGCTGTCCCGGCTTACTTCGTTCGTTACGCCATAAAATATAAGATACTACTAAAGACTTGGCTCTATAGACTATGTTTTTTTTGACTGCCCAGAATGGGCGAATAAAAAACAAACATCAACAACAAACCACCTCTCAAAATATGTAAACAACGGAAAAATATTGCACCTTGGGTCACATTATTTGAGTTTAAGTAAGGATCCCTAATTTTTTTTTAAATCTGATATAGCCTATGTCACTCGGGGATAGTGTAGCTTCCTACCGGTGAATGAATTTTTCAAATCGGTTCAGTATTTCCGAAACCTGTTCGTTACAAACAAACAGACAAACAAATGTTTCCTCTTTATAATATTGGTATAGATTCATAAATAAAAACATTTTCATCTAACTATACTGTTACTAGAACTTCATTTATACTGTCTCCACTCCACCAGTAACTAGCCTTGTCTAAATAAACTATTTCAATCATTAACTGGCTACTCTTCATCTAACGGTGCTTTACCCTACACAGCAACAACCACTAAAATAACCCTTTACTCTTAGTTTTAAAGTTCAAATTGGCATAGAAACTTAAATCCAATAGTCTAGTAAGTACATAGTTTATCCTGTAAATGCAGAGTACAAGAAGCTGCTACTGCTGGGTATTAATTAGTCTTTTTCTTTTTCTACACCATACATTTGGTAAGAGGAAAGACTTAGATAGAAATGGGAGAAATCTTCGCAGATTCAAGGTTAAAGGTCGAGGACACAGAGTTAGATGAAATTACTTGGAGATACTTCGTTATCACCTCAGATAAAATACGTCAACTGCTAAGCATAGGCCTCTTTTACAAATCGCCATAACGACCGGCATTGTGCGACCCTTTTTTTTCGGGGAAACTCCTAACGAGTACCCTGCAGCCCCGGGGGGAGGCTCAGGGTTATGTGGGTACGCACCCACTAAAACCCCGCCGGTGTCCTTCTAGGTTGCTAGCAGGAGGGTCGCGGGTAAGGTCCTGTGCGACCCCCACCCAGTGTACTGCAACCCTAAACAGGGCGTCTGACCACAGACCACCTTGTGGGGGGTTTGCCTACTCTGCGTCGTCCGGTGCGCGGTCGACACTCGAGTATTTTTCGTCCCCAGCGACCATCTGTTCTTCGATTCATGTGCCCTGCCCATTAAGTTTTAGTTCCAAAGTATTCGGGAGTTAATCTATCAGCGTCTGTAAGTATGTATGTCTGTCTGTCTCGGATACAGCAGAAACTGTTTAATTTAGCTCCGGACAACCCGCTCCGCTGTTCAACGAGTCAGTGCACCTGAGGATGCGGACTGCATGTGAAATTTGGAACACTGGCTTACTAACAATGGATATGGTTGTTACAATAAATAGTTCAGATAGGTCAATTAATAAGGTTAGAAAAGATAAGATAAAAACGCTTAATTGCTTAAAAAAAAGAAACAAAATAAAAAACCGGGTAAATAATACAAATTTTAAAATAAATCGAGTAAGTATAAAAGAAAGAGGGCAATTGGCGAATTGACGCCTAGATCAATTTCTTGCGAAAAAGCACCAAATAATAAGTCATTCAATTAATAGATTTACTAATATTTTTTTAAATATGCTTAAACCAAAAATGGCTAAATATTTACTTCGCTGATTACCTGTCTATCAGCGTTTAGGTTAAGATCAATCGATGATAAGATTAAATTATCAATTGCACGCACTTTTCTCTTGCTAATAGCGAGTCGCAAGTCGCAACTTGTAACTTTATATGTTTATTTCTGTGGTTTCAATGCAAACAACAGAAACAGGTCAGATTCAAACGATATTATAGGACGATTATTGTTTTATAAAATTAGATATAACGCAAGTAAATAAAGTTGATTTATCATAAACATTTTTTTAATGTTTGTATAATTGCGTTATAAAAAAACAATGCCACATCCAAAAGTTTCGTAATGCCACATTAAACAGCATGTTTATGTTTACGTACTGCGGCGCGAAAATCCTCTAGTCTCCAGAAGTATGTTTCACGCTCCTAAACACACAGATGTGAGAGCTTTCTTGAATATTCTACTGGATAAATTCAGAATCGTACTGGTTCGTTACTTTATTTAAAGGACTAGAGGTACTGCCCCGCGGTAACACCCGCGCAGATTTCTCATAAACACAAAAATCCCGTTTTCTCCCGTTCCCATGGGAATTTCGGGAAATTATTCCTTAGTGCTCCCCTACACTCCCCAAGGAACCCATGTGCAAAATTAGCCCGCTACGTCCAGTGTAGTTTAGGGTCTGCGTTGTCAGTCAGTCAGTCAGTCAGTAACGGAAGAGTTTTATATATATTGATTTAGTGACTCGTTACGCTGGTTAAGACGCACCACCACTTCCTCTTACGAGGATGTCGCATCTGCATCTTATCTGCACGCGTCGGCGCACCCATGCCGCGACGCCCCGCGAAACGCGCCGCGTCTCCCTAAATGAGGCCTGAGGACCTAAAGACTACAGTGGGTTGCGGTCAGCTGCTTTAGCACAATGACTGCACTCTCAGCTAACATAACCAAATATAGGTAGTTAATCTATAATTATAAACTGTGCTGAAAAATTCCAAGACAATGAATATCTCAACGCACCGTTTCAAACCTTCCTTAGTATAATCCTGAAGCATAAAGCCTTTAATTACAGATCACGTCGCCTACACGCAAGCCTAATTGAATGTTACATACATAACTATGATAAATTTTTTATAACGAGCTTTCCCGGCTTACTTCGTTACACCTTAGAATATAAGATACTACTAAAGACTTGGCTCTATAGACTATGTTCTTTTGACTGCCCAGAATGGGCGAATAAAAAAACAAGCAACAACAACAAACCACCTGTCAAAATTTGTAAACAACGGAAAAAATATTGCACCTTGGGTTACATTTTTTGAGTTAAAGTAAGGATCCCTAATTTTTTTGAAAATCTAATATAGCCGGGGATAGTGTAGCTTCCCACCAGTAAAAGAATTTTTCAAATCGGTTCAGTATTTCCGGAGCCTATTCGTTACAAACAAACAAATCTTTCCTCTTTATATATTGGTATAGATTACCTTCTGTCTTACAAACGTAAGACTAGAGTTTATACGACCCTTTTCGCTTTTATAATTTTCGGGATAAAAAGTAGTCTACGTTCTTTCTCAGTCTCTAGACAAGACTATCTTTGTACCAAATTTATTTTAAATCAGTTCAGAACTTTTGACGTGAAAGCAAAACGGAAAGAGAGACAGACAGAGTACTTTCGAATTTATTATATTAGTATGGAATAATGTTCCTTTACAAAATTACTAAGGTAGGAATACTAGACATTCAAAACAATGAACGAGGAAATACAAAATACTAAAGCCGTAAACATCAAGGTACCGCAATCTACCGACTGACTGACAGTCGAAATTAATTAATTAACAATATTACGATTGATACAATAATTACTCTAGTCGTGTTTTCCCTTGAGGCGCCTTGTCTTAAAGTGTGTTTTGCCAATGACATGACGTGTTTGAGGTTTTACTTACTCTACAACATTACTAAGTAATATGTACATGGTACTAACTCACTTCGATTACGTTTGTAGTCAGGCTGTTTAATTAGTTACGATGTTCGTTTCGATTATTTCTTTCTTTTCAGGTACTCTTAGAAGAATCCTACCAAAATTGGTCTTCTTAGAGCCGCTGTTTTACTTTCTTACTGTTTTATCTATAAATGACAACCAATTAAAAAAAAATTTTTTAAGTATATTTCGCACAGTTAAAGAAAGTTTTTAAATATACGTATTACAAATCGTGAGACAATTCCGCCAATTTAGAAGGTAGTTCATTGATTGAATCATCACTCTACCCCTCAAAAATACTGGATATGCCTGCAATTACCTAATTTACCTTAGAAAAACGCCCTTCAATCATTATTGTAACCACTCTTACCTGAAAAAAGAGAAAAACAAATTATAATGACGCGTATTATGTAAGTACCTATATCTCATATTGCATGAGGCGAGGTGGTTCAGGCACGTCCTCCACGCGGCTCCAAGCACAGAGCGAATGTAAAAAACCCAACGGTCCTCAAAAAGATAGACAAGCCCAAATAGCAGAACACTGAACAGAGATATACTGCTGTAATGCTACGCGAGCCAGACTGACCTCAGTCAGACCCGTACAACACCTCGGACACTTCATACAAAAAAGCCCGTTGCTTCGCGCACAGAGGAATCTCGTGTACGTGCACGCGTATCATGCTTGTGGGAGTGACATGAGACGGGCGTCTTGTACTGAGCGGTAACTGAGAGGTAACCGAGCGCGGGGGTCGCACTTGCTGAGGGAGGCAGGGAGTGCCCATACTGTATATTACTTCATAAGGCTACGAACGCACAGGCGGTTTTTTGCCGCGCGGATTTTATGTAACATATTGAATCCTATAGAAGTGTGCGCACCAGCGGATAAAAAACCGTAAAAACACGCTTGTGCATTCGGGGCCTATGAATAAGGTTGAAAATTAAATAACAAAATTTGACACCGCGCGGAAATAAAACCGGCTGTGCGTTCGTAGCCTTATGCTGTGCCCATACGCAAAGCCAACGAAGGAGTCGCCAGGAGACGCCCACAAACGACCTCACCTCAGTCAAATCCAGTTCTATGTTAAATATAAAATTTCGATTTACTTTTATTTGCTGTTTTTTCGTTATCCTGTCATTCAAATAAAAGTAAGAATAGTTTTATTTCATCTTGAATTTATAATTTAATTTGACTATGGACTTTAAAGACATTTTAATAAAGAAATTCATTTGTCTTTAAAATAAATAACGATCCCCTATATTCTTGATGGCTTTTGGAGCCATCAACTAAATGAAATCCAGAGAGGTATTATATAGTTGAGATAGGTAGACTTGTCTGTTTTTTCAGTTTTTTCTTTTTCGTACACAGACATGACAAAATTATGATGATTTAAGTAAAATATAAATATACGTTTTCCGTCGTTTTTTGACGATTGGGTATTA